>QUSF01000003.1:4369594-4632094 GCA_003676055.1 Chloebia gouldiae | reverse complement strand
ATCATCAAAGATTTTATGGGTACAGAGGTTACACTGTGAAGATATAGATGTTTTTTGTTTTGGTTTTTTTTTTTTTCATGCCTTTGAGGATTTGGCTGTTGCTATTTCAGGGAAAAAAATAATGGAATTCAGTGAATGTTTTAGTTGCAAAGTCATTAAGGAAAGCAAGAGTTTGAAGAGGAGAAAAAATAGTGCCAGTAGCTGATGAGAGAGACCTGGATGAAGCCATCTGCCCCATCAGAGATCACTTGTGCAGCCCCAAGTCACTTGGTTTCTCAGTGCCTCAGTTTCTCATTTATAAAAAATGGGGCTACACTGTTCTAAGTCAGAAATGTTATAGGGATAAATACATTAAAAAGTTCTACATAACTCAGATATTTTTTGAACAGGAGCTGCAAGTGGCTTAAGATAAGCTAAGCATAGATAGAATCTGTTGTGTTTAGAGTTTGTAGCAACAGGCTTTTGTGCTGCAGGCTGTACTGGGGCCAGGAAGCCCTCATGTTTTCAGAGCACATCAAGATTTACACAAAAGATCACTGTGAAGTCGGCTGCTCTTCAGAGCCCCAGGGAGGCACGTCAAGAAATAATTTCACCTCTTCTCAGACATTTAACTACAGACTCAATCTGCATCTAAGGTTAGGTGCAGTGAAGCCAGCATTTGCCATTTCCACACTGAAGGCACCCAGTGCCCATGAATGAACCTTTGTATCTGCATCTCTGGCAGCTCTGCAGGAGCATGAGCATGGTGGCTGCCTTGCTGGAGGTGTATCCCCAGTCCTTAGTGTGGAACTAATTTCATTTTTTTTTTCAATTCCACTTCCTGGAATACAGGGAAAAGCCTTACCATTATTTGTATGGCCCTTTGTGATCTTGTTTGTAGCCATGAAACACTGAGCCTCATGTGCTTCTTGCTCAGCAGAGCCCTCGTTTCAGTCCTTCCAGAGGGTGTCAAACCACAGAACCAGCACTGAGCACAGTCTGCTTTCACTGGCAGTGTACCTGGAACGAGGGAGGGATGTAGTTAAGAGGCTGTGAAAAGGAAAAACAAGCATGGCAGAAGGAAGATGCCCATTGTGTGTTGCTGTCATTGCAGATTTCTTTTGTGCATAACAATAAAAAAAAGAAGCAGCACACAAAAACAAGGCCTGGAGTGATCAGCAGTACATCTGGAATGAATTCAGGAAGAGGGTTAGGTCCCTCAAGCTATGCACATTTAGTGCCATCTGAAAAGCAGCTTTTAGTCAAAAATTAATTTACTTGGAGATTACAGGTCAACTGTAGTCTCTGTGTTGAAGTTTATTCATATATTGGTTTGGTTGTGCATAATAGCAGCTACTGTGAGATAACAGCCCTCACAAGCCTGAGAGGGGCTCCTGGTAGCACTCCTGCCTTGAGTTTGTCACTGTGGGGTGGGCTTGAAATCTAATGCAAACACACAAGCCCCAAGTGCTACAAGGAAATTCTCCTCAGTGTTCAAAGTCCTCCTGGAACTGCAGTGAAAAAATACATCGTTATTTTTGCCTGCCTCTTGGAGAGAGCTTCCAAAAGCTTCTTCTGGAGCCCTCCTGGGATCCTCAGTGTGATGAGCAGTGCAGGAGGTGGCCACCTGTAGCAGCTGCTCATTTTCTGTTTAGCTGCAGTTACCTGCACCTTGTGGCACAGCAGCTCGTGCCACAGAGGAGGTATTT
The DNA here is from genome assembly GCA_003676055.1 of Chloebia gouldiae. NCBI lineage: Eukaryota > Metazoa > Chordata > Aves > Passeriformes > Passeridae > Chloebia > Chloebia gouldiae. The sequence continues at coordinate 4,630,406 of QUSF01000003.1, read as the reverse complement.
GTTCAGGCCAGGTCTGTGCCAGTTCCTTGAAGTTTTATTGAGGTTGGGGATGACTCAGCTCTGAGCTGAAGGTTGTCTGAGTTTCTCAGAAAACCACCTTTGTGACTGTGCCCTACATCTGATTTCAGCCTTTCAGAACTGCTGATGATCATGGAAACAACTTCAGGGAGAGCTGGGGCTGCTCAGGATGGACAGGAGAGAGCTTCAGGGGGACCTTAGAGCACCTTCAGGTGCCTTTAGAGGCGACAAGAAAGCTGGAGAGAATCTCTCCACAATGGCATGTGACTACATGGATAGGGGAAAATGGCCTTGAGCTGAAGGAGGGAAGGTTTAGAATAGATTTTAGGAAGACTTTTTTTTTTACTGTAAGTGGTGAGGCACTGGGCTTGAAGCTATGGACTCTCCATCTCTGAAAGTGTTCAAGGCCAAGTTGGATGGAGCTCTGAGCCAGCCAGGTCTAGTGGAAGGTGTCCCTGACCAGGGCAGGAGGTTGGAGTAAAATGATCTTTAAGGTCCCTTCCAACCCAAATCATTCTGTGATTCTAAAATTACATTTTGATGATAGACTACAATTTGGTTACTAGAAGTTTATGATGTTTGCTCAAGCCTTAAGTGTAGTATCAACTAATTTCAGGCTTTCATTTTAAGTTTAAAAAATATGACTGAAAGTGGTATGACTGAAAGTGGTGTAATAAGTGTTCTCTCAGTGAAGTCACTACTCATGACTGAGCTTTGAAATATAACACTAAGATGAAGAAAGCAAAATGGTAGATAGTAAATGTGTTTATTTAAATCAGATTTGGCTCTGAGTATTTTTTTTTATTTGTTATTCTTAGTGGCCTTGGTTCTGCAGATTACTCATCAGTAGTCTGGCCTCAATCCAGCTAAAGTACTTAAGTAAGTGCATAACTTTAAGTAACACAAATAATCCTGTATTCAATGCCAGCAAATGAAGACACACATCGATGTGGGCTCATTTTCTTCTTTCCCATTCACTTTAAATCAGTGAATGTTTACCTGTGTTTTACCATTAGTAATATCTTAATCGGTTCTGTTTGTTTTTTTTTTCTTAAATGTACATTTTCCACAAAACAATATCTACTATAATCATGCTAGGTAGCTGATTGTTGAAGCTCTCTCCAGCAATAATTCCCTCTTGCTCTTAACTGAGCCCCTGAGTGTGATGAGAGGTTGGTCCTATTTCAAAGAACCTAAGGAGCACTCTAGCATATTGTGTAAAAAAAGCTGAAGGACATCTTTTTGATCATATACAATAACAAATATTTAAGACAAGAACACTTAGAAACTCTGGAAGAGATTAAAACTAAATGGCATCCCAGTGTTTGCAGTAAGGTAGAACACTTGTAGCATCTGTATTAATAACAAACTCAGGTTAGTTCCTCACAAGTACTTGACTTCTTTGAAAGTTGTTCAAAAGGACAGAATTTAAATTGTTGGGCTGTTTGATTAATAACGTGTCACACTGATAATTTTGATTTGGACTCCACCTGTACTCAACATGAGTAATTTGAGGAAGGAATGTTGGCTACAAGGGCTTGTCTAGAAAATGCCTCTGATATTCTTGACTCTACACTCCACCTTATCTGAGTAGCAGAGTGATACAGGATCAGACACAGCTCCAGATTAGAGGTTATATAAACAAATCCTGCCTCTTTTCTACTCCTGCCTTGATTTCTCTCTAGGAGTTTAGCTTGGGATCTAGTCTAGTCCTTCATATTTTACTTTCTTTGAAGTTTATTTTTCAGTGCTTAACTCTTCTCTCACTGGGACCATTTTTCTTTGCCTTAAACTGAGGAGAACCTGTGCAACACAGGTTCTTTGTTTCTGGTTTTAGATCAAAGGAAGTTCTGTAAATCTATTCTGTTTCTCAATTAAGTCAGGAAGAAAACTCACTGGGATTAAACTTCAAGTTCATTTCTATACAGAAATACTTAAGAAGGGTTCACCAACTAAAAATGTGAAATCTCTCTGCACGTTTGTTTCATGTGTCTCCAGGGTAAGCAGATTCCAATACTCAGTATGGCACTGAGGATTTAGCAGAAATTAAGATTGTCCATTGTATCATCTTTCTTAGTGCACTCCATTTTTTTCTGGGGTCTTTTTTGTTTGGTTTGGGTTGGGTTTTGTTTTAGTTTTTTGTTTTAATTTTTGTTATTTATTTAAGACTTGGCCAAAATTTATTGTTGTTACATTTATGTTATCCATTTGACCTACTAAAGATCCCCAACTGCTTATCACTAATAATTAATTCTGTAAAGTATTTAATATCATAGCTGTTACGTGGAAGGATATCTGTAGCAGCAGGCTGGTTGCTAGTTATAAAATGTAAAAGCAATATGCAGTTTTTCTGTATTTCTTGCCACAAGACTCCTACCTGGGACCACTGGGCGAGTCATATTCTGATGATATTGGGATGAAGTAAAAAAATCCTTCCAGGGTAGAGATCTAATCCAGTGACAAACTCTGTCTGAGCTGTTTTGAAATGAAATCAATCATTAGAGTTTCTTCAGCCTCACTGTACATACTGGAAATACATTTAGAATAGATACTCCCTCACTTTCATACCTGCTGTGGGACAGTTGTGTCCCTAAATCATCGAGGGCCGCTCAGATTAGGGACAGAGCACCCAGATGAGTCCAATAAGGATTCAGTGGGGAACATGGTCAGTGCCAGGCTTTTTTTATGGGGCTTTTTTATGGGCTCTGTTCTAAACAAAGTGTAAAATCTGAGCTGCCACCACCTTCATTTACACATGCTAGGCACAGACGTGATTGTAGCCTTTGATATTTCAAAAGCCTTTTAAGGCTAAAGTATTTTTTTCTTGCTTTCCTTCTGGATATGGAAAATAAAAACTCTAATCCAGTATTTTGTATGAGGCATCCCCTTCCTTACTGGTTTGTTTGGTGCTTGGAGCAGAGTTTCCTTAGAATAAATGGTAGAAACTACAGCTCCTGCTCAGCTGCTCTGGTCACCCCGAGGTTTTTGAGGTTTTTGAGGTGAGACCAGAACTGTGTCCTCAAACACCCTGAGGGACTGAGGGACTGCCACCCTGTCAGCCTTTGCAGACACAGGTGGCACTTTCAGATACTGAAGGGATCCAAGCTGGGATCCTGACCTCAGCCTCACTAATTCCAGTGCTCTCAGCTGTCCTAAACCCACTGGTATCACTTACCACACTCCAGCAAAAAAAACAAGTAGGAGTTTAATTTACAGTTTAACCAGCAGATGAAACCTTTTTTTTTTTTTTCCCTGGTAACTTGTCCTTTTCCACTTCACGAACCAGACTAAATTAAAGCAAAAATAAGGAGGCACTATTCTAAATTAATTTTACACAGATTGCAAGGGAATAAACATATCTATGACATACATATGGGAAAAACTGTAAGTTGTTCTTTGACAGCTCATCAGGAGAAGAGTTCTTAACTACTTCAGTTGTGTAGAACTGTAATTGTAGTAGGGAGCAGTAGCAAATGGTGGGAAAATGTAGTTTACTCTTGCATTCAAAATGGCTTTGCCTTGATTTGCATTTAGATGGGAATTCCTTCTGTTGCTCTTCAATCCATTAGGTTTTATAAGGTAAGTAGCCACTTTTTTTTTTTTTTTTTTTTCTGAAGTGCTGGGAAGGGCATTCAGTTTTACTGCTGAGCTGTGCAGGTAGCACCCCAGCATATCCATATTAAAGCCATCAGGAAAGAGAAAGGCAGCCTTGAATTTACCTGGAAATGCCTATTTTTAAATAAAGCAGAGGTAACATTTTTGTTGCAATGCCTAAGTAAGTCTGCTCTGCACAGACTTGTGATTTGCAGCAGGATTTCTTTTTTTAGGTTGTTCTTTCTATTCCTACCCAGTTACCAAAGACTAATATGTAATTTTATAATTACTTGGACAATATTTGTTTTAGAATATTTCTATTTCAGAATTAAGGCTACTTGTTTGAAGGGAGGAGGAAAGTTTATGTACAAAACCCAGTTTTGTACATAACATACATAAAGAGAATTCTCATTGAATTACCATACTAAGACTATATATATTTTTCCAAAGATTGGACAAAAATAGAAACTAAAAAAAAAACAAGTCCGGAAAGGGCATTAAAAATTCATTTTCCCCCACCAATACAATCAACTATATGGAAATAATAATGAACAAATGGGTGTTTTTAAATCCATTGCTAAAAAACTCCTGTGATGGAGATTTTAGAATTTTTTTCAGCAAAATGTGCGGGTGCTTCACTTCTGTTGCACTCAGAAAGTCCTCCCAAAGTCCAACCTCAGAATTTTTTTAAGGCTAAGTAGGTAACTTCTCATCCCATAACCAGTGGACCCAGAAGATAGTTAACCACTCTTCTTCTTGCAAAAACACATTATATTTGGAGACTGTTGAGGTATTTTCCTTCAGTCTTCTTTTTCTGGTGTTGTGGTTTTTCGGGGGTTGTTTCTTTATTTCAATTTTTGTTGTTGTTATTTTAGTTTGGTTATTTGAGGGTGGGGGTTGTTTTTGTGAGGGTTTTTTTTTCTTTGGATTTTTTCCCATTGTAGATGAAGAAACTGGGAAGTTTTCAACTTCTTTCTTTACGGGTCATGTTTTCTGAATGCGTAGATCATGACTGTTCCCTTTTTAAAGGCTCTTTTAGTTCATTCTTGAGTTTAATCCCTAAAACTGAATGCAATATCCCAGCTGGCATCTAACCAGGGAATGTGTAGCACAGATGCTCCATGTCTTACCTATAACACATTTGGAAATAGTGTGATTTTTTTTTTAAATTTCCAAGAAACTGACATTGTAGTCTCACATTTAGTTTCACTCCCAAGTCTTTTGCTTGCATGACTGCTGGAAGTGAATCCTGTCCCAATTTATTTTTGCATTTGATTATTGTATAACACATTCTTCTTACCCATATCAAAGTGCATCCTGTTTTTCAAAGCACTGCAGCAATTCTCAAGATTATTTTAAGTTCCAGGGCTGTCCCTAAAAGAGCAGCTTCTTTTACCATTGAGCCACTTTGAGTCGTTTGAAAATGTGGTCAGGTTATTCATTATTTCTTCCTTGAGTCATCAATGGAAACACTGAATTATGTGAGACAGAACACAGACCTCTGTGGAACCCTCTCTTCAACCCTTCCAGTTAGATAAAGAAATCTTAGTACCTTCCTTGAGAATATTGTTGTGACCTTTAGCAGTCGTTTCACCCAGACAATCTGGGTGAATCATTAGAGAGGCTGAGTGCTTTGGCTTTGGTTGCACACCTTGACTGTTGCTGATGATCCTTCTTTCCTATATCTGCTTAAAATGCCTCTTACACATCTCAGAATCAATCTTACATCGAAGACTGTAAGGCAGGATGGCAGGAAACTATATAAAAATATTATTTTCTGCTGATGTTAATTGTTTAAATCCCTGAACCATCCCTATGATTTAAATACTTTGCATGTTCTTATGAAAAGGATGGGATTTCTTCAGTAGGACACAGGACTGAGAGGACTCCTAGATTATCAGAAAAAAGAAACATAGATTATCAGATAAGCTTTAATGTATTCATTGTAAGTGCATCTGTAATTTACAGGACTGATTTTACTTGCACAGACTATTAGTCATTCCTCATTCCCTTTAACCTAGGAAGGTAAAGAAAACAGACAGAGACAAAGTAAGCAGTTACCTATTAAAATTTACATTCCAGCCTCCCCAGAAATTTTAAAATCTCTTTTGTTTACATCTACTTTTGTGACTTTTGCTGTTGTATCAGCCATGAATTGTTTTACTTTGTGTGTACAGAGATTGATGCCACTGCTGTGTTAAGGTCATGTTGTAGGTCCATGTTTTTTGGCATAAATAACATTCCTGTAAAAATGTAGCAAAGAAGAAATGTACTCAGATGGTTTTGGGTTTGTGAATATTTCTCTTCTAAACTTTTCTCTCTTGCATTTATGTTACCTGGCAATATTTAGGATACAAGTGTAGGCACCCACTGTCACAGTGGGTGCCTCAAACAGTTAAATTGGGTTACCTGACACAATCTGAGAAGAAACTTTTGAAGCATAATTTGGATAAATCCCTTGGTTATAGTTCAGGTAAACCTTCTGTGGCAGTAGAATAAATAAACATATAGTCACAAAAAAAAGAAGTAGGAAACGTTACAAGATTTAATATCACCCTCTTGGAAATTACAATTCCTTTACAAGAAATATTTTTTCTTTATCTTTAGCCAGTAATCCTACTGTAAAATGACAGAAGGAGTTTGTAGAGAGACAGTACTCTTAAAAATGTCTTTTAATATGTCAAATCCTGTCCACAATGAACAGGACAGTGTTTTCACCATGATTTAGGCTGACATAAGAGTGGGTTGCTCCCAGAAGGTGTGGTCCCACTGTCCCTGCTGCACTGAACAATTCATGTGCTAGTGCTGATACAACTAAACAGTGAGTTGGATCAGGAGCTGATCTGGATAAAACCCAATCTTTTCTTTTAGTCCCTTTGGTTTTCAGCTGCATCAGTTTCCTGTTCTGACTCACTGTGTTGCCCACAAGCCAAAAGGAGCCAGAATGCAAAGCGAGGAGCAAAAGGAACGCCGTGATCAGCAGCTTGTTCCAAAATTGGTTTAAACAAATCGTGAGACTGCAGGCACATTGAAGGATGGGGTTTCAGCCTTTAGTTCTCCATTTCCTTTGGGTTTCTTTTTTGAGCAGTGTGGATGGCACATGTTTCCATTACAAATCTCTGTTGTATATTAAATTACTGCTTTTTTATTATCCTGAGTTTTTCATAGTACTCTTGGTCGGGATGTAGGTTCTGCCACTGTAAAACCCTGATCTGGCAGTGAGCTCTGGGGTTTGTAGCATGAAATAAACTTAACTGACTTCTTATAAACATATCGTGTTCTGTAGCAGTGAAATTCAATGCACACCTTTAAAGTCTCAGTGTCACTTCCAGCTACAAAAACCTTGGAGTTGTATTTCCTCATGGCTGGTGCTCACTAGATAATTATGGGGAGTAAATTAAAATAAAAAGAAACAAAATCGTGGCCATTATTTCCAATCAGATATGTCATCTTCTTGTCTGCCTTTGGTTAGGAAAAGATGTTAAAAACTCTTATCAGTGTCAAGGTACATGATAAGGAAGATAAATAATTTAGAGCTTTTAAAGCTAGCTCCCAGGAGCAATTAAAAGCCTCCAAAGCATTTTGATTAGTAGGCTGAAAATACTATAAATTAATATAAGCTGCTTTGGTATCTTGTGTGACTGGTCAGTTAGAACATTTACTGGAATCCTAGCAGCGTCTTAAAAATACACCTATGAATGAAATATTTTAGAGTTTTCTTTTCAAATGATCTTTATAGTAAAGAAGAACTGGCTGTTGACTTCCTCATATATCCTTAAAAGTGTCCTTAGAAAGAGGTAGCTTGGGAAAAGAACAAAGCTGTCACCAGCAGTTTGTTTCCTTGCTTGAAGCTTCGCAGGACTTGAGAAATTACGAGACATCTTTCTGTTTTCCCATAAATTTTGGCTCTCTCCCCCATCATAGTTTTATCCTCATTATCTTTCATATTTCCCTACATTATATGCACATTACTGTGCTCTCCTAAGTCTACCCAACCTTCCCCCCTTGAAGGGCTTGCTGAACTTTCGAAGCCTGAGCTTCCCCTTGGGACCAGTAGGTTGAAAATATTCCTTGATGACTCCTGTGACTCCTTTGGAGCGCCATCCATGTGTGTCTGCTGCCACTGCCAAAGCAATAATCCCTTTATCCCCTTCTACAGCATCCGTGTCTGAACCGGTCCGGCTGAGCTTTCTCAGCAGCCAGCGGGGACCTGCGCATTTCAGCTAAGGAAGCCCAGCCAAAGCTTTACCGCGCCTCACTGTCAAAATAAATGCACATGACGAATGTATTCGGAATATTTCCTTCTTTCCCTCGCTTCTGCTGCAGCCTGGCGCTCTGATGCGTTAAGCCCCATCCCTCGCAGGCTGAAGCGCCCGCTGGTGCGAGCCCCGTCCTTGAGCCCCGGCCGGGCAGAGCCGCGCCGCCCTCCGCGGAACGCCGGCATTCGGGATAACCTCCAGCTGGAACTCAACCTGGAATTGTTTTACGTGGAAAGCAGCGCGCCCGTGCCCAGAGGGGTGCCCGGCATGGAGGGCATCTCGGGACAGAGCGAGTATCCCGAAATAGGGAACACCCGGCATAGAGGGTACCTCGGAATAGAGGGGATATCCCGACATGCCGAGACACAGCGGGTATCCCGACAGAGGACACCCCGGGACGGAGGGGGTATCCCGGGACAGAGGGCACCGCGGGATGGCGGTACCCAGGACAGATCGGGAATCCCGGGACAAAGGGCGCCCCGGGGCCGGGAGAGCGGCTCGGTGCTCTGCGGGAGCTCCCGTCACACGCAGGGGAAACCCCCTCGACACCCTGACACCCCCCGGGCCGCAGTGGAACCGTCCGCTTCCCCGCTGCTGTCTCGCAGGTGAACGCTCGGGAGCGTACCAAGAGCCGCTGGCGGGGGGAGCGAAGGGTTTCCCCCGGTCCACCTTCAGTCGCACCGCTCTAATCCAGGGCAGCCTGGAAAACAACCGAGGCCGCGAAACAGGCTGCGAGAAGCGGCTGCCCCGGCAGAGCTCTCAGGGCACTAACCTCCCCCTCCTCCTCCTCCCTTTTCCGCGCGGAAGTGGTAGCTCCCTCCCCCTCCCGCCGCCGACCAACGGGCTCGACTGCAGCAAAACGGAACGTACCAACCGCACCGCCGGGGGGAGGGGGGAGCGGCGAGGCGTGGCGGGAAGCGCCGTCCTGCGAACGGGCGCCCGGGGAGCCGCTCCCGCCGAGCGGCGAAGAGGCGGCGCCCGCAGGAGGCACGGCCGGGGAGCCCGGGGGGAGCCCGGCGGTTCGCGGGCTGCGGGAGGGCGAGCCTCGGTTCCTCCTCCCGCTTCCTCCCCCCGCGGTGTGTGCGAGCGGCAGCGTGTGCGGAGGCCGAGGGGCAGCTGCCGCCGTCCCGCCTTCCCTCCCCTCCGCCCGCTCCGCGCCGCCACTCCCGACCCGATGCCGCCGCGGGGCCGGTGAGTCCGCGCCTGGATGCTCATCTGCTTCTCCTCTCTTCCCTCCCGCAGGCGGCGGCAGCGGCTCCGGCTCCCTTGCAGCTCCCGGCCGCCTCCGAAGGGATGCTGGAGAAACTAGAGCTCGAAGATGAAGGTAAAAATCCACGGCGGCAGCGGGGGGCCGGGGGCGGGCCGGGGACACCCGGGCGGGAGCGGGGGATCCCCGGCGGGGAGCGCGGGATGCGCCGTGCCCGGGCCGTGTCCTTGCGGGGCGGCTCTCGCAGCCTCGCCGGCCGCGGAGCCAGCCCCATCCCGCTGCGGAGCTTTTGTCCCGGTGCCGATCCCGCTGCGGAGCTTTTGTCCCGGTGCCGATCCCGCTGCGGAGCTTTTGTCCCGCTGCCGGTGCCGCCCGCTCCGCCGCTGCCGCCGGCCGGGTCCCGCTCCGGGGGAACGCAGCTTCATGGCACCCCCTCCTCCTCCTCCTCCTCCTCCTCCCCGTAGAAAACCCGTTCTCCTCGAATACGTCTGCGATACCAAATATAGACTTTGAGAGCAGTGATGGAAAGCTCTTTCAAGTAAAGCTTCCACTGCTTATGGCAGCACATACATCTGTTCAAAGCGGCAGCTGTACGCTGAATTTTCCTTATGTGGCTGCGCTCTGTGGTTGTTCTTTGCCGTGCTCTGAAGAGCTGCAGTTCTGACAGAGTGTGCTGTGCTTTCGCAGGGCAACTCCTGGCAAGTTTTTCCCTCTCGCAGGCACTAAACCGTGCTGTGGGAAAGCATGGATGGTTTTGGTTTTTTTTTCCTTCCAACTTGCACCAAGCAGCCACTTCACCCCTGAAAGATCCGTGCTGAATGTCTCGAGCTTTCATTTTCAGATAGGATTAGCTTAGTGGATGCAAATGTGGACGCATGGCTTAATCTCTATGCTCGGCATTGTGAAGTGGCTAAGACTTCATGGGATGTGTTTTTCTGTAGTTGGTAGCTCCTATTGTAAAATGTAGGGCAAATATTTAAGGAAAACTTGGAGAATAGCAGGCTGAGTCATACTGTGAGAAGATATATCTAAGCTGGTATGCTAATAAGGCAGCTTCTTGGTTACTAGCATGTTTGTCTGCAGTTGTGGGACTGGTCTGGAAAAGTAACACCTTATATTTTAATCTTTCTGTGTGTGAGAAAAGGAAGCTCTTAACAATTGCATTCTTTGAGCTGCCTTTTTTTTTTTTTTCAGAGTCCAGACAGAGTTTGAATTGCAATGAAATGCTTGTGCCTTTGTGCATCTTGAGCATGCTTAAGTATGAGTATTTGGTGCAGGGGATCTGTTACTAACTTGTAGGGTTTTTTTTTTCTCACACTGTTTAACTATTTTTTAATTAGGCATTCATGTTATGCTTATGGAGATGTAGAAAGTTATCAATTTACCTATTTATTTTTACTTTAAAGCTTGCTACTATGAGATACAGGTTCCTAAAACCTGCTGAATCATTAAGGGTTAAGCCATTTAAAAATCTATTTAAAATATCTTAGAAATTTAGGTATATGAAAAGGATCTTTAGATTAAAGACAAACCTTCAGTTTTGAAACACCTTTGCACTTTTAAAAGTTTAACATGGAGTTATGTGGAGACACTTGATAAGGGTGAAGATCTGTATGTCTTCTAAACCCCTGCAATAAAATAATTAGAATTCTTTAGGAAATTTAGTAGTTTAAAAGATTTTTTTTTATGTTTTTCTGTTTTGCTTTGTCTCCCAATTCGTTTAGCTCTAAAGCTCAGGCTTTGTGAATGCTCACGCTGGGAGGGTGAGAGGAGTTCAGGAGCCTGTCAAAAGATCATGGCTAATAGCAAGTTTAAAGTAGGGTGTGGGTTTTGAAAGGAAGCAGTCACCCTATTAGCCTTTCAGACTAAATGAGAACCTGGCTTTAGGCCTAATTTTAAAGCCAGGCATGAAGTGGGGTAGAGTGCTGGATTCAGACCCTGGGGTGTGAGAGTCAGACCAAAATTGCTGCCCAGAGTGCTTCTGTGGGAAAGGGCCCAGGGAAAGAGAATCACAGAAAACTGAGATGCAGCTGGAAATGTGGCAGCTTAGTTGCAGTACCTGTTTTATGACCTAAATTTTTGCACTGGCTGCTGTCATTGTATTTGTGCTAATATTGGGGGTGGGAGAGTAAAAGACATCTGAAATGTTTGCTTTGTTGTTGGATAGCAGGTGGTGGGTGCTCAGAAGTTGAGAAACACCTCTGAAGTCTTGATAAGGTTTCATGAAGTGGCTGTAGCCAAACTGTAACTGATGCTCTTTTGTCAAACTTTAAGTTTCTCTGCTGATGCTTAAAACTGTGGGTTGAATGAGTAATTTGGAACTTGTTTTAGAACTGCTTTCCTGACTGTCTGTACTTTGGAATATTTGCTCTTGTGAGCTTTCCAGTTCTGGATCCATCAACAGTTGCTAACTATCTTGTGTATCAAATTATGCTGCAGTTCTGTTGAAACAGGGAGCTTAATAAAAAGAGCTGAAAAATGAGGCTCAATGTGTGTGCTGAATGCCATCCACTATGCAAAGTGGATTTGTTAGTCCCTCTCCTCAAAGGTTACACAAATGAGAATGTGAAAGCGCAGAAGGCATTAATTAAATTTAGATTCTAATTAAGAGGGTGAATTGAAAAAAAATGGTGCTAGAAAGATTTATGATTTATGTAGTACTCTAATGAAATATGCAGAGTCTGGCCTGATGGTGTGACTTCTAAATAAAACAGTGGTGTCAAGCGAAGAGCAATTTTAATTTTCATTATGTAAAAAGAATGTATATGAGCTATTTTGTACTTAATTAGCATGGACAGTGTTAGATAGGATGCTGTTGTTGCAGAGAGAAGTGCTTGTCATGTTTTTAGCCTAAAACATCTTCATATATCTGGCTGAACTAAGATCAGTGTAGCTTCTTACTGGTGGGGCGCTGGTTCTGTATGGGACTGGCTTCATAATGTTGCTTTGGTGATGTGTAAGTCTAAATGTGAGTGAGGTGATGTTAAACAGCAGCAGGGCACCACAGCTGGAACAGGCTGTAGGCTCAGTGTGTGCACAGAGGAGAAGGGCTGCATAGGCCAGGGATATTTATTTTATTTAGGGCTCCCTAAAGGACTTACTTCTAAGCAGCAGTCAGAGTATGAAAGGAAAAACTCCCATGTAAGAAGTCCAGAGTCTCTTTTTAACTGAAGAATGCTCAGCTTAAAAATAAACAGAAAATTTTGAGTAATGACCTCATCCTGCTCACTATTTCTTTGGATGGGAATGACCTATCTACATTTCCTCAAAAAGTGTGAGAGCTACCTGTTGATGGGTGTGGAGTTTTTCATTGCAGCCTGAAATACAGTGCTGAGAGGCCTCTCGTGAATGTAATAAATGATCAAAACCTGGTTATCTTCATACACATGATGGATGTTCCTTTTCAGCTCTAGTGTATGTGCAATAATGTTTCTGTAGTAAGATTATTTCTACTTCTGATCAGTGTCAGGAGTGGTTCTGGGTTTTCTTTTATGGATTATATGATGAGCTTGGAAAAGGACATGGAGAAATTATTCTGAAGATCTAATATGAAAAGGGACTTTAGTTAATGATTTACACTTACAAGCTTTATTTTTTTAAGCTGAAATTCCATAAATGGTTGTGTTCCAACATCTACCTGTGCTCTGAGAGGAGAAACTAAGTTAGAGTAGCAAAGGATGCCTGTCAGGTGTATTGATTCAGTGGGTATAGTTTTAGCATGTTATTTTGGAAACCAGTTTTGTTGCAGTGTTGTCTCTCATCCATGTTATTCTCTTCCTTCTGCTCACCTTGAGTACTGAAGTGGAGTCTGCTGAAAGCAGAACTAGCTACTTTTCAGTAGCATCTGCAAACCCCTTTTGGAGGTGCTTTCTGCAGAGTGAATTCTTTTAATTGCAGGGTTCTGTCGTGTCTCTGCTCAATTCCTAGTCTGGAAAAAGGGAATTCTGCAGAGTGTGTGCAGCAGCTGCAGCATCAGCATCATGGGATCGATGTGCTCCCTCTTGAACTCTCTACTCCTCTGGATTGTTGCACAAAGCAGCTTTTAGACACTGGATAAACAAGTTTGCATTAGAGTGGAATCTCTCCTAGTAGTGCTCTGGCCTTCATCTCACTCTCTGTATCATGCATCTCTTCTGTTACCTGCTCCTTTCTGGCTGCCTCCTGAAATACACTTCCACCAGTAATTGCATCTCTACTCCTGTTGTGTCTGGGGTCATTCCTTCCCTGCTCTGCAGGTTTTCTTACTGTGTCTTATTAAAATTAGTTTCTTGAGCTCTTCCTGCCTGCCAGCCTCCCGCTGTCAAGTGAATATCTGAATCGAGGTATGAAACCAGATGTCACTCTGAGGCCAAAAATAATTAAAAGAAGCTTGTAATAAAAGGCATGTTAATAGGCAGGTTGGGTTTTGTTTCCTTCTTAATACTGAAGGATCAGGTGCTTGGGATAGGACGTGGTAAAGTTAAACCATTGTTTTGCAACTGTGATTAATTTCTAATAAACATTAATTATGTGATTGTTAAAGCTGATGTTCCCTGGCACTGTATTTTGCCCACAAGATGTGCTTTGAGATACCAAGGGACATGGTGATAGTGATAAGGAGATGTTTTGTATTAAATTTTACATAATTTAAAATCCAGAGTGAACATAGTAACCAGTTGTTAAGCAGAGATGGTAATTTTTATTAATAGATTTCATACAATTGTTCCTATGATGTACTTTCCAAGTTGTTAAAGAACAACACATCTGGAGTATTCAGATGTTCAGCTTTATTAGTTTATGCAAGAAATTGTGATTGAGTACTACACTGTCCTAGGTACCCTTGTCCTTTGCCTTCCAGTTGGCTCTATAGGAGCACCATACATGATTTTTTCCCCTCAGGAAACTTCCATCCACATATTTTAAAGATGAAAATTAAGTATAAAGTGATACATAATGAAAAGTATAAAACTTCATTGAGCAGTGCAAGAGAAGATGTCACCCTCCAGTGAGGGTTGTTCCTGTGATCCACACACAAGTCTTTATCCTGTGCAAATATTGCAAGGGCTTCATGTCAGCCCCGTGCTCCCTGTGTCCAGTCCTGTTTTCCTACTGCTGCAGGGGATACCACTGTTTTATTTGTAACATGGTATTTAACCTTTCAGTGAGCAAAGCCCTACTCTGTCTTGACTAGGGAATAACCCATTTAGCAGCTAAAATTTGCAGTCTTTCTCAGGAAGCAAAAATTTTTAAGCTTTACCCATCTGGGAAGTGATGTTTTAGTACAGCAAAAGATACACAGGATGCTTCAAAACTCTGCTTTGGGTCTTGAGGGATGCAAGAGCTTCTTGATGAGAAGGGTTTCATAAAATTTTAATGTGGTCAAAACATGTATTTTCCCTGACTTGTTTATGGAAACAAGTGGCTGAGACTTCCTAGAAAATGCTTACCAGGGCAGCAGTTCCATGTAATTGCTTTGGCAAAGCTGCAGGGAGCTGAGAACAGTTTTACAGGAAGTGTTGGGGCCCTCTGTATCCTGCCCAGAGTTGCACCTGCATGATTTGCAGACATTATCTTCCACGTGAGAGCCATTCTTGGCCAGCAGCTCCCCCTGAGAAATACTGGGACTACAAGGTGTTCTCTTACACCTGAATGACACTGCTGCTTCAGGTTGTGCACTTGTGTTAGTGTCTGATGGACAAGGACTGATTTACAGTCACCTTTACCAGCCACTCCTGCTGGTGCTGCCACTTTTGTGTGCACCAGAGGGACAGCATCAACTCTGTGAAGAGCTTCTCTGCAGAACCTCCTTTGTCCAGGAGCTGTTTGGTTTGATAGTGGGGCTGTCACAGCTGGTAAACCACTGCTTGATGGGAGGTCAAGGACTTTGGCCAATATCATCTCAGTTTCCTGGTTTAGAGTTATTGTGTTCACAGTGTCTTGTGGTTGGACAGGGATAGACCTGGAAGATGTGACAATGTCAGTGTGGCCTTGTAGGTGACTCCAAAATGCTGTTTGTTACTTGTCTGTTACTGCTTTGCTGAGCATCGCCAGGATGGAGGAGGGTCACTACAGAATCCTTCCCTTAAGAAGCTTCTTAGGGGATGGTCTCCAATGTTCTATCCAATAGACTTCTTTAATGCCCTGCACTTTCATAGGCAGGACAATACAGATGAAACAGGATTACTGTCTTGGTGGTTTGATACCCTCTGCTGTTAAATTTGGCTGATGAGGTCAGTGCTCTTGGAAAACCTGCTGCCTTGGGACATGGCTGAGTTCTGCATGGAGGTGACTTGGTTTGAACTGAAGTAATGCCAATGTGACAGGAGTGACAGCAGAATATTTGCATCAGTTGGCTCAATCTAACTGTTGCTAAACAATCATAAATATTTCTGCTTATTAATCATCTGCAGCAGATGTGGGTGTTTTGTAAGATAGGACTTTTTGTAATGTGCACTGTGGTCTTGATAACTTGAGGGTGCATGATCACAGTGTTTGGTGCCTGAACTCATGATCATGACACCAGTTCTGTTTGTTTAGGCTCTTGATCTTTGGGTAGCTATGATCTGTCTGCAGGTGCTTTGTTGATTTTAATATTTTTAGCTTCCAGAATGTACAACTCTGTTAGCATTGCATGGGTTTGGGGATGTAGTTAAATCTGAAAGATGAAGAAATGCAGCATTTCCAGAGCAAGTACAGGAGCTGATGGCATTGTTTTTCAGAGCAGTTCTTGTATCTTGAAACAAAATGTTCCTCTCCATACTGAGACTGTTTGCCTTGGGTGCCTGTTGTGGTGGGCTTTCCTATAGCTCTTCTATGAGTTCAGAGACTGACAAATGGAAAATATGACAATTCAGGGGGAAATCCTTCTGTGGAAGGGTTGCACTAATGGCTGGGATTAACATAAAGCCAAAGCAGTTTAATAAAAGCCTAACTATGTTAGGGCAAAATTGAATTTGTCTTTTAGGCATCCAGGTTGGCATCTAGGTGGAACTTTGGAAAGCTTAAATAACCTTGTCCTTCTAAGAGTGGACCACATTTAAAAGGTTTTTGAGTGTGTTGTGGATATCTTCAAGGTAGCTCCTGAATACTCTGAATACAACTATCTTGGTTTTAGGTTCTTTCCTCCTCTGCTCATTTTTTTGTGGATTTTACTTTTTCAATGAACCAGTTGGGTGATTTTACCAATTTTGACTGTGGCAGAGGTTAATGGTACTCCTACATTTTGTCTAAAAGCAATTTTCCTGTGCTATAGACCACTGGTTTTACTTATGATTTGATTTTCTTTTTGCCTTTTTAGGGTGTTTTTTAAGTTGTGTTGGGGTGTTTTTTGTTTGTTTTTTTTTTTTTTTTGGTTGGTTGGATTTTTTTACAATATTATTATATTATTTTGCCTTTCTCTTTGTATTGTGACAGAGTATTTCATTCTTTTGCTGGGCATTTTAAGCAATAGAATAAAAAAGGTGGGTTTTTTTCCTACCAGTCCCTCACACTGTGACATTCTTGTCTTCTGTTTATTTTGAATTTTTACTGATGTAAAGACAGAGAGAAAAAAGATGTTTGAGCTGCTGGAGAAGGGAGCAAACTGAGATGGCCATAGAAAAAGGCCATTTATGAGGAAACCACAAGGCTTTGCTCATTTAACTCAGTAAAAGGAAAACCAAAAAGGAATGTGATAACACTGTATGTATGAAAAGATCCTAGAAGAGATGGGAAGGGAGTAAACACCAGGGAGGGAAATTAAATGAAGAGCAACATTGGTACAAGAATAAATGGATATAAACTGTCCCTATAATAGTATTCTAACTTCCAGCCTAGGTTCTGTAGGATGGGTTGTAGGATAGATTCAATGCTTTGGCTGAGTTCAGGATGGAGGGTGATCACTCACAGCAAGGGATTGTGTGGCTGCCTTTGATAGAAGTCTCTGAATGCCAGAGTGCAGAAGGTGAATGCTCTGCTCTGCACAAGAATTGCATGGGTCTCTCCTGCCACAGTCTTGCTTGTATGATATTGAGTCAGTTCCTGGAAAAAAAAAAAAAGAGGCCAACAAAAACCCCAGAACTACTCTGTATACCCATCAAGTCAGCTCGGAGGAAGGTCAGCTTTGGGAAGTGTTGCAGTTTATCTGTGGTATAGAGGAAAAAAAAATCAATAATACCTGTAAAATGTGTTCCAGAAAACTGTTTCTGAATACATTGAATGTGTGTTGGATGTCACCTGCTTAAGTTACAGAACTCTTGGTTTTTCTGTGTAGCTTCAAGCTACACCTGCTGTAGGTAAATCTCCTAAGTGGTGTATTGGAACAGAACACTTGTATTAAAGTATGCATACAGATTCATAAATTTTATAAGAAATTCCAGTAATAGCTGTTTAGAAGGTGTTGGCATGCATAGAGAGGGAAGGAGAAGATATGTGCAAGGGCAAACTAGAGAGAAATGAAATTGTAAATACCTAATTATTAAAAGCTTCAACTTAAGGTGTTGTAAGTAATTATTCAGTATTTGAGACCAGCAATTTGTTACACCTCACAAAAATGTTTCTTCAGCAAACATAGTACAAAGTCCTTATGGCTGAAGTCTTAAAGTATTTCTCCCTTAAAGCATTGATCCTTTGGGTTTAGTCTTCAGTGGAAGATTGCCTCCAGATTAAATATTTGCCCTGTTCAGTAGGGATGTGGCTGCAGCTTGTGAAGGTGCTGTGTGCTCATTTTGAAAATGCTTGTTGTATGATTAATGTTTTGGTTAAGCTGCATGTTTAGGTTTGATCTTAAACTGATTCCTAGAAGACTTAAATGACTATTTCTTTTTTAAAGGTTTGTGCAAACTGTTTATCTAGAACGATTTGGGCTTATTTTAAAGATACAGCAAAAATTCAAATTGTTTATTAATCTTGCAGCAGACACACAGGCTGGTTTATTCTCTCATTAATCACATACCTTAAATTTCCCTTGAATCCAACTCTGCAGAGTGGTTGCTGATATTAATATTCAGAAGTTTAATACCATTTTTAGTTTCTTGCGTTTCATGTCTCGCAATCTTGAAGATCAGGCCCACATTCCAGACAGGCGACATCTTAATTTAGATCTTTGTTTGGGATGCTTAGGGAAAAATGGTAGTGCCTGCTGTCAAGGGAAAAACTTGAACATGGTTTAGAAAATTCTTCAGGTCAGCTTATTCTTTGTTGTGGTGAAAATCCTAGCAGCGTTAAGGTTGCAGGCTGAAGTTGCTACCTTTATTCACAAAACCACAGTGATGCTTTTCTCCAAGTACAGACCTTTGACCAACAGTTGATTTAAGAGATACAGAGCTGTTTCAAAAGTATTTTTCAAAAGGATTCATTTGGGCTTATGATACTGTTTACCAATTAGGTCCTAAACAAGGTAGCTCTTGCTTGTACACAAATAAGTTTCTCTGCCTGCCTGGACAAGGAACTGCAGAGTTACTATGATTAGCTCAGGAATGTGGAGTTTCTTAAGCTGCCCATCATTTTTTTCTTGTCTGTCTCAAATCTCACAATAATAATTTGCTTATCCACACTGCAAGTGGAGAGCTACAGTAAAATAAAAGTGATAACTTAGCCCAGTTAACCAGGACTTAACTAACACCAATAAAGAAGAACAAAATTCAGGGCAGGATTTTGAAGTATGTTGTGAATGTAAGACTGCAACACAATCCAAACCTTTCATTGTTTCAAACAACTGTTTGTATCAGTTTTCTCTTACAAGTCTTAGGTACTGCTGGAATTTGAAGACATGTAGGTATCTAAACCTCAAAACCAGAAAAGTGGATCTTTTGAAGTATTGTCAAGAATTAATAAGTATTTTGTTCTAAGCGGGATGTGCTTTTGAAAACATTTGTCTCATTCCATGTTTAGGACCTTTAAGGAAGGAGGTTGTACAGTGTCCTAAGGTTGCTTTGTTCTGTCTAACCAGCTTGTGGAATGCATTAATAGCTCTCCAGCACCTGTGGTGGTTTTTTTTTTTGTTTGCCTATTGTTTTGTTTAAGCAAACTGCCTTTTCTTCTTTACTTCTCCTGTAGCAAATTAAGTTAATAACAAGGTACTTCTCTTTCACTAGTGGTGGTGTTTAGTTACTCCATAATTTGCACTCTTCCAGTTGAGTGTTTCTTTCAGATTTTGGTATTTCTTGAAAAATTGTATTATCTCCAATCCACTTCTAAATTCAGTCTGAAGATATTGTGAAGTTTTAAGTCTTGCAACCATTTCAGACTCTTACTACAAGCTCTTTGAAGTGTGGTCTGTTCCTGTTTTAAGGTCACTAAAGAGAATGTTGAATAAAATGAAGTCTTGATCCTCTGATACTCTGTTGTAAAAGTATCAAACTACTGGTAAAAACACTTCCAGGGTGAGTTGTAGAAATGTCAAGTCCTGCAGTATGAGCTTGCATGCCATTCTGCACTACCTGATTTGCATGAGGTGGGCCTTGCAAATGTTCCAGTTTGGGGGAGAGTTTGAACTGCAGTCCATGTCTTGTTAAGAACACACAGTTGTCATCCAGTCTTGCAAACCCACTGGGGAAAAAGCATATTGCCAGTTTTGCTGCAGCTGGGATTGCTTGTTAGGCAGCTGCCATGGGGTGACTCTACTCTGTCTTCCCCTCATGCAGTGATATTCATGCTTGCTTTAAAATTAATGTCTCAAGCGTACTGTGATTTTTTTAATATTATTTTTGTGCCTTCCTTATTTTTCATCCAGTTGATAATTTTATATTCTAAGTAAAAATTGGTTAGTCTGAACTGTTCTGACACAGCTGTGTTGGCTTTTTTCTTTGCCTTTGTAGGTGCTTACAAATACACTGGTTTTAATAACTTGCTTCAATACACTCCTAAGAATTCTGACTGGGTTTGAATTTGTTTGGCTTTCCTATAGCCTGGTAGTATATCTTCTCCTTCATGAACTTGCAGAGTTCAGGAATGCTTGCTTTTAGCTAGGGTGACTCATTTTTACACACATAATAACCTGCTGTCTCTGCATGAAGCAACTCCTTGTGACAAGGGGAGAAAACATCTCAATTACCTTGGTGATCCAAAGTGACTGAACAGTTGCACTGACTCTAAAATTCAGAAAAGACACGAAAATGTGTGCAAAGGGAAAAAAAAAAAAGGTAGATGCACACAGTAGTGAAGGTTATGTTTGGAAGTACCATAAGCAATTCTGAGTATGGTTCTTAAAGACATGTTCTGATTTCTTTTAGTTTGTTACTGTTATTAGAAGGATTAATCTTTGTCTGAAGACCTGAGCAGCAAGACAGCACATTTACTTCTCTATTCAGTGTTACTTATCTGTTCATGTACCTGTTCTCTCTTATTTTCTGTGCCTCTAGACCCTCTTCCTATTTGCAGGATGAGGTGCAGTTAGCAAGGGAGAGCTCGCTAACTCTATTGTTGCTCATATGTGCTCACACTTCTTTTTAAAGTCCTTTTTTTCTGTCACATCATATATCCATGCTGTATTATACAATTGAATTAGTCTTGGAACTCTGAAGAAGCTCCTGATAGTGATCTCTAGATACATTTCCTATCACTTCTTTGTATCAGAGTTTGTTACATCTGTAAACTTGCTGTAATCTTTATCTGCCAGCTCAGGCATTCCTTTGGATGAGGGTGGGAAATGTTCAATCTGCAACATCCATGCCCTATAGCCCGTGGCTGCATGAATAATGCTACTGTGTAACTTCAATGTGTGGTCTTCCAGAATATTTTAAAGCTCTTTGCAGTTCTCAGAAAGAAAAATAAAGTCTTGTTTCTGTCTCTACATCCTTTCTTCCTGTTCCTTGCATTCGAAAGCCTTTCAGCTTGTGAGGGAATTGTCAACTTCTATCACTGTCATCATATTATTTCCTATATATTGGACTGTTAACCTGTTTGTTTTTCCCCTGTATAACTAGAAGAAGTACATTGCTAGTCTTGGCTGCCATCTCTGTGACAAAGTTTTGTCCAGCATGTTCTAAAACTTTTGGGGTTGTCCTGTGTAGAGGCAAGAGCTGGGCTCTGATCCTTGTGGGTCCCTTCCAAGTCAGGATATTCTCTTGTACTGTGATATATCTCCTGCCATATAGAATGGGTATTCTTGTGACCATCTCTTGCTGCACTTTTTCTTTTTTTGCCACTTAGTCTTACCCTGTGGCTGATTACATGGGTGGTTATTTTGGTGGTGTTTTTTTCTTTTTCTGAGATGAGTTTCCTCATGAATAAACAGAAATCAAATGATACAGCACAACAACAGTGCTTCTTTTCTTCTCTGCTTGCCCTTCTTAAACTACGTTAGTATCCCCTTCCTACCAAGTCTGACATTAATTCAACTTCTAGTATCTGGTTTCTTGTCCACTGTTTGTTGTTCAGTGTTCTTGGCTCTTCAGCAGACAGCTCAGCAGACTGAGCAGTCATGCCCCCTTACTGTGTTATTCTGTACAAAATTGCAGTTTCTTGCATTTCTCTGCCAGCTCCTTGGTTTCCAAGCTTTTCACTGGATATACCATGTACATTTTAATTTGTAAAGCATTCAAACCTAGCTAAAAACCTGCTAAATATTTGTCTTGCAGAAGGTAGGCTGAAGTAGAGCTGTTGCTCGTGATCACAGCAATGTCCTGTGCACAGCAACTGCAGAGTCTGTTCCTGTCTGTCCCTTTGCTGAGGAATGCTGATCGAATTCTACCTGGACATTTGATTCCCAGAACATTATTCTTGAAACCCTGCTTCATTCAGATGCCTCTATTTCCCTTGAAAGCTGTGTGCCAGGGCCTGGTGGTGAGGAGTAGTTTATGGTTCCTTCTGAGTGGTGTCACTGTTGCTCTTGGAGTGGATGAGCTGCATCCGTTGTGGATGTCTTTTTCCAGATCTGTGTTTTGTAAGTGACTTATGCTGGAACTCCTACAGCACTGGGAAAGCTGTGTGGGAGGTTTTCAAGGATATTAAGGAACTCCTTCAGTAAAGTCAGATCAGAGTTAACAGATACTTTAAAGCCAGTTTTGGTGACAGCTTTCAGATAAAACTGCAGTCAGAACAATTTACAAGGTTAATGATGTCTTTTACCTGTTATATTCTCTGCCAAGGGTTATCTCTAACAGAAGGGAGAGAGAGTAACTTGTCCTGGCTTATTGAAGTGATTGCTCACCCTGGTGTCTTCTGGCAGCACTTGGCACAGCTAAGCTGATCTTTGCTGTGGGTGCTGTCATTGTCCTGGGTAGCTTCTAGTGTAAGGAAAGGGCAGGAGATATATAAATATGTGTGTGGATTTATATATACATATAAGAATATAGCATAGAGTACTTTGGCATAACACCTTTCAATAAAGTTTATCAGTGTAAATGCATTAATAAATTTGACTTAATGTATTGCTGTTGGATCAGTTCCATAGTAAACATTATAATGAAAAAAAATCTTTGGTCTTTAGTATTTTCATTCTCTGGCATCTGAAATGTGGTATTCAGCATATCATGTGACTTTTAAAATAGAAGTATGGCTTGGAGTGCCCTAAAGTGCAGATATTAATGTGTGCAGTAACAGAAAATAAAATGTATTTTCCCCTAACTAGGTTGTTTAGTACAAGTGAGAACATCACAAAACTACATTTCTACTTCCCCATTTCCTTTTATCTATTGGATCTGGCTGAGGGGAGATGATTATGCCAATAGCAGTCAGGGTGAAAAGTAGTGCTGGGAGTGCTTAGCTCAGCTCCTGCTGCTCTAAGAGAACTCTCAAGCTTTTCAAGTTGTACAGATTCCATACTGATTCTTATTTAAAAAAATCAGGCAGTATGGTGCAATTACTGTGTATATTTGTGGTTTCTGTCTTCCTTCAAGCTGTTCACCAGGCTAGGCAGTTAGCTGAGTGTAAATTTTATATAGTGCTCTCTGCTGTTTTTTTCCTTTTTAAAAGGCCTTTTAAAAATTTGACCGTTAATTTCACATGAAACTTAGAGAAGTCAGTTTTACTAACAGTTGTTTAGGTTAGTAACAAGGTTTAGGTTCATAAGTTTGAGTTCTTCAAATGACTGAGAGTTGCCAGAGATCCCAGCCCTCAATCTAACCATGAGGACATGGGTGCTATGGAGAGCTGCATATGGCATGGAATTAACACTTTAAAGAAGGTGAGAGAGCCCAGCCTCAGTGGAACCTGTGTCTTTCTTCCAAATACTCCTGGAACCAATGAGTGAACTTGAAATATGACTGGATACCAGAAACATAACTCAGCTGAAACATAAAATACACTAGGAAAGGTCCTGATGTTGTGTTGTGGAGATCAGGAAGCACTTGTGGTCCAGGATCTTGTTGGCCATGCCAGTAAGAGCACAGCCCAGAAATGCAGCCTGTGGCTTGCAATAGACACTTCTGAGGAACTTTCTCTAGGTTTTTATGTTGCAGTATTTGGAAGCTTTTCTGTAAGTGTTAACATTATATTCCTGTTCTCCATCTGCAGGCAGTACTTTTTTTTTTTTTCCTCTTCTTTTTTTTTCCTGCTTTTGAAGGCCTTGAAATTCTGAGAGGAAAGCACCCTGCATGGTGGCAAAGGCATGAGTGGAACTGAAGGCATCTGTTCAGTAGATCTCTGAGGAAATGGCTGCAGCAATGCTGCAGAAGTTTCTGTGTCATTCCTGAGTATTCAGATGATAGTTCTACCTTAGAGGTCTCTGAATAAAGAATTATGCTTAGTACTGAGTCCCACTGCAATCTCTGAGTCAGTATTGTTGAATAATTAATCTGTCCAAAAAAAAAAAAAGAGCTATGATGAGCTTGTAAATAACATCTACTGGCTGAAATAAAAAACAAAAGCATGTCTTATGTTATAGTGAAGGGTGGGAGAAAAGAAGAAAGTAAAAATCATTTTGGTGAATAAGATTGAGAAGCAGAGTGGCAGAAATACAAATAGATTGATCTTCTACTCTTTAAAGGATCTCTGCAATAGGAACAAATAAAAGGCCAATGCAGAGAATTTACTCCGTAAAAGCCTGTATGACAAAGTGCTCAACTTCAGGTGTTAAACTGTCTGAAAGGGTTTATTTGTAACCCTCCAGGTGGCTTCTCTTTCTTTTCTATTAAAAGAATTTGGATATTTTCCTTCACCTGTGTTGTGGGGTGAGGGGGTGTGCACATGGGCATTGTCTACTTGCAAAATAACTTCCAGATGAATCTTAAGGAGATAAGTTTGCATGGGTGTGCACCCCCACAGAAATACACATTCAGCTGTTTATTGATGGATTCTTCTCCTCCCCAGTCCTGCACTAGATTCAGATGCCTCCTGCTGGGAATCTGCTCTGTGAGCCAGCTGATTTCCAGATGATGAGATGTAGAGAGCTGAGGTTTGGCTGGAGGCAGTTCTGTGCTCACATCTCCTGCATGCTGGGCAGATGATCTCGGGTGCAGGTCAGAGATGACGTGCAGAGACTGAGGAGGTTGTAAGTCAGGCCAGGAGGGATCTACCCATGTCCATCCAAAGGAAGTATTGCTTGGCAGGTGCTGCAGAGGCTTCAGAATGAATGGACAGTTACTGGGAAAACAAGTAAGACCAGAACAAGAAGCTAATTGGATAATAAAGCAGAAATATCCTCATGGAGATGAGGGTGTTCTTATTTGATCACTTATATTTGCAGCACAGTGGTGCTTGCATACAAACCAAAGCAGGAAGTTTGTCCTCTGGAAGGGGAGAGAAACTGTAAAGAGGATTATGCCCTGTGCAGTTGTGCTGTGCAGGAAAGATGGGTGTGAGTGCATCCCTGAGATGTGCTGAGCCTTAGGTCTGGGAGACCTTTATCTCCATTGAACAGCTGTGTATGTACATAATATATACATAATACACAGTACCTGTACAAAGAATTGGGCTGTGGCAGCTGTTGAGTATTCCCAGGTAGCTGAAGGTGTTAGAAGGTCTTAAATACCCTTTCCAACAGGCACTGGATGGAGTTGTGTAGGACATGAGAGTTAAATCAGTGCTGTTTTAAATCAGATGGTTTGTATGTTTAGTTAGCAACTAATGAAGTGGTGCATTGTGCTTACTTATACTATAAGGATTTTCTCTAGAAATAAACCTCAGTTCCAGCTGGACATTGGATTCTTGTCCAGAGCCTACTAGAGTTTCCTAGCTAGTTCACAGATGGCTGTCTCATGCTTCTGAATATTTTTAATTGTAACTTTCCAGATAAAATTAAAGGGAAGCAAGTCCCTTTGTGGTGTCTCCCCTGCACTGGAAGACAGCAGCATCTAACCATTCCTTTGCCTAACCATTCCCTTTCCTTTGAGATGGCATCTAACCATTCCTTTGCCTCTGGGTGAGGATTGTTCAGGTCCAGTTGAAGTTGTGTGTGGAGGGTGGGAATGTGTGGTAAGTGAAAGGAGGGTTTATGGG
This sequence comes from Chloebia gouldiae, assembly GCA_003676055.1. NCBI lineage: Eukaryota > Metazoa > Chordata > Aves > Passeriformes > Passeridae > Chloebia > Chloebia gouldiae. The sequence goes on along the minus strand of QUSF01000003.1, from coordinate 4,604,993 downwards.
CACACCTTGGTAAGAGTTCCTGGTTGTGGCTGCCATGAACAGCCTCCCCTGATGGAATTGTTCTGGCTCACAGTTATTGTGCTTATCCTGATATGTTTAAAAATTGTTAGTGAGTTGGCAAGACTCTGTGGAGCCATGATGTGCTCTGAGAGTGTTCTTTTTTTTTTCAGCTGGTTGTTTTGTGATTTATAGAATCATTGAATCATTGAGATTGGAAAAAACCTCTTAAGATCATCAAGTCCAACTGGTAACATTGTGTGTCACCATCCCACATTTTTTGAACATGTCCAGGGATGTTGATTCCACTGTTCTGGTGAAATTTGTGGTGTTTCTATGCTTGTTTCTACCTGTAGGATCTTAATTGTCTACAAACTTGAGATTGAAGTAAATAAGGGCTCCTGGGACTGCACTTAGGTTTGTAGGAGCAACCATAACTTTCTAAAGACCAGATTTGATGATTGCTTATTTATTTTAAGAGTCATGGGAGTAAAAAATTAAGGACTTGTTCAGTGTGTAGAAGATGCTAGATCCTGGAGCAGCCACTTGCAGGGGAGATCCAGCTTTGCTTCTGTAAATTTGAACTAAAAAAGGCTGTGCTGAGCCTTTTGGTGGAATGACAAATAATTTATCCAGTTATCCAGGTAACTGATTTTGAGCAAATCTAGTAAATGAGTATTTTGAATTTTTAACTCCTTACTATAAAGTTCTTTAATGGTCAGTAGGTATTTCAAGGGGATTTTTAAATCTGTTGTCATTTTTCATTGTGCTCTTCAAAAGTGTAATATATATCCAAGTTTCTGTGCAATTATTCCAGGGTCTAAATGGAACGTCTCTGATGGAGGGATTATCCTTGACCAAGTTCTAGGTACCTGCTGGAAAGAATGGAAAGCCAAACTGTTTAAAAAAGAAAAAAGTTAATGTACCTGAGCAGATCTGAGGGTTGTATGCACATGCATCTGAACAAATGCAAAGAAAATTTAAGGTAATATGGATGGGATTGCATGTCCTTGCTACAGACGTGCAGCACTAAAACCATTCCAGCCATGTGGATCCTGGTTGTAAAAACAAAGTTTTGGAGTTGTGATGCTCTGTGTAGCCTGAAGAGAATGGAGCTGATTACAGAACTTTCCTGCTGCCTCTTTAGAAAATTCCTATGTGAAAAGTGAAACAGGTAGTGGTAAAGATTCAAGAAATTTTAATTTAAGAAGTTTGAATTTTTCCTCTGTTTATCATAGTGTTGAGATGCATGTTCCAGTAGGTTGCTGTTAAAGAACAAAAAAATTTTTTTTTTTAAGAATATAACTTTTCAGCATAAAGGTCGTTTCTCATCAAAGAAGAGCAGTGCATTTTGTCTTTGTTGCATTTAATCTGAAAGGAAAGATGAGTCTGAAATGCAAAGTGCAAACCTGTGACTGTCTGCCCAGTCTGAAAGTGTGAATTTGAGTTTTGCTTTAGGGTCGTCCTTCTGCACAAGCGGTGTTCAGTTGATTTGGCATGTTTTTTTTACTACTCTTTTTTTAAGGTTACTTAAATAAAACAACACAATGTTTTTACTTGCAGCACTTGAAGAATCGGAAAGTGACATTTATGTGCGATTCATGAGATCACACAAGTGTTATGACATTGTTCCAACAAGCTCTAAGCTTGTTGTTTTCGACACTACGCTACAAGTGAGTATTCTCCTTTCAGTCTGCCTTTGCTTGCAGTTCATTTTTTTTTAAATGAGTGTTTCCTGAGTGTTAAATGAAATTTGATCTCTTGAAGAGAAGTCCTGCCATTGTGTCGTGCTTTAACCGTACAAAACTATATTGTTTCAAGTGTCTTTCATGTTCTGCCAGAGGAGGAGTTGGGGAATGTTCCTAGCAGAACAGAAAGAGGGGATGTAATTTGGTTTGCAGTTGAAATCTCTATCTAAAAACAAAAATTTCAGATGAGTCCAAATTTATATTGGCTTCTTCATGGTTACCTGAATCTTCATAAAGGCATTTGGTGTAAGATCCTTGTGCAACAGCTAAAGAGTGCCCAGGTGCTATGAGCTTGTTCTTGCTATACTAAGACAGCTTAGGACTCAAATGGATGGCTTAATTATGTAAATTATTACATTCTCCAGAAAATTTTTGTTTTCAGCTTCTCATTTTGCATTTAATCAGTAAATCATCTGCTAGACTCTTGGCTCTGTCTGAAGAGTTTGTTTGCCAGAAGAAGGCATTAGCTGCTTGCTATAGAAACAGACTAATCTGTTCTGCAGTGTGGTAGAAAGCTGTGGCTTTCTTTGTTTCCTGGATTTTGCCATTGGTATTTTTTTGCTTGCTTAGTTTTTTTGCTGTTTCAGTGTGTTTTTCCTTGTAAAGATGCTGAAATTCTGACTTAACTAAGCCCACTTAGTAATTTTGGTCTGGAATGTACTACTCAGACCTCAGCTTTCCACAGTCAGAGGCATCCATGTAACAGATACTCAGTCCTAAAACATTCACAGAACCATCTTGTGTATCAGATAATTGTATACAGTGCTGGATTGAGTGCTATGATCTGCAAGGTGGAAAATCTACATTGACTTTTTCACCATCTTAGAAGGGGTAGAGTTCTGCAGTCTTTCCTTTCTTCGGCCTGAAAGAGAGGATGACTGTCAGCTCTTGAGTAAAAAGTTTAGTTTATCTGAAAAATCAGATTTAGGATGATGGGACTCACTGTCACTCTTTCAGCTCTTCTCAAAGACTATTGGCCTCCTGTTCATTGCAGAAGATATTTTTTCCTCACACTGTGCTGGGAGTTGGTATCTGCAGTGGCCGTGACCCACAGCCTGCACTGTGACCTGGGTCAAAGGCTTGAGCCTGGTCACTGTTGCAATTAGAGAGGTGATTGTTCTTAATTCCATTTACCAGTTAATCTTGAGGCCATTGGGGCAGGCCACTGGTTCCTTTTGGAGTCTCCAGATCTCTTGATGAATGACATCATGCCAGGTACCAATTTTCATTGTTGGAGCTGTGTTGAGAAAATGCTATTAATGTCAAGAAGTGAGAGTTTCCTCTCCAGGTGGGGAGCCAGTGTGAGGTAACACCTGGGGAAACTGTGAGTGAGTGAGCCTTGTGAGCTTTCACCATAAAGGAGAACAGGTAACTTAATGGTGATAGAAAACCTTCCACCAGCATTTCACCAAAATCCCTGTCTTATTTGGCATCCCTAATGATTGTCATGGATTGCAGCTGGAGGACAGCAAGGTCTGTGATCATGGAGTCATATTCTCAGTCTGCTTCTCCAGGTATTTGAATGCAGTGGTGGTAGAAGGGAAGTCTGGAGTTGCTCATTCAGACTGTAGTATACAATAATTATGGACCAAATCTTAAGTTTGTATTGCTGGTGAGGAGCTCTTTTCCCCCCTCTAAACTGCATTTTTTTTTTTTACTTTGCATTATTACATTTAATGCATTACTTTTAATTTATACTGTCATAATACTTAAAAGCAGGAGTCCTCTTCCAGCATGGGCACTAACTTCCAGCTTAGCAGGTTTTGCAGAACTATTTAAGAAAACACTAAGAAGGGAGATCAGAATGCTAATCAGGCCTACACTGTTAGGAGGTCTTTTAAATACTTCTGTTCAGTATTTCTGTTTAGTTCTTTACCAGGCAGCCTATGTTCATGTGCCACCATCAGTGTCCTCAAAACACATGATGGTCATTCAGTTTGATTGGTGTGGCTGGTGCACAAGCATGTATGGAATATGAAAATAGAACAGCTTTTTTTTATTTGCCTAAAACAGCAGAATAAATACATGATGGAGAATTAGCCCAATAAGGATGGTCAAATAAAATTTCTAAACTGTTCCTTGCATTTTAGTTTTTAAGGTATAAATTACTTATTGTCCAGTAGCTCAGGACTTTGTATCAGTTTGTACTGTGAAAACACAGCTCTGAAACATTCAGTGTCCATGAATCTTCTCAAATGTATATTTGTCTTTCCTGCGTCTGTTTCTTTACTACCCACATCAGTGTTTCACCTGATATAAAAACAAACAAACAGAAAACACCCACCCAAAAAAAAAGAAGACTTAGTGCCTTGAAAAAGTTCTCCAGTGATTTGAATTCCGGTTTTTATTAATGTTAGAACTAAAATACACAATTTAGGAGCTCACTTCTTGCCTCCCTTAATATAAGTTAGTAATCATCAGTGGAGGAAGAAGGAAAAATTGAGCTGGGTTGTGTTCTCTTGGCATCCTTTGAACGATTCTGGATTTTGGATTTTTTGTTTGGCAGCAGTATCCCGACTCCCTCTGCTGGTCAGCCATCACAGCTCACATCCCATGTTTCTACCCTGGAAAATTATTCGTGTGATACTTTGGAAAGTATTCTAAACCTGTTGTTAGTTGTGGGAAAACTGGAGATGTTACCCTTATATAACAGGGCACCAATCATACCACTGAAGCAACACTGATTCATAAAAGTAAATATTTAGTCTCAGTGTCTGTAAGGGAATTAGTATGAAGTTTCAAAGGCAATCTTGTTTTAGCCCTAAGAGAGGGGTTAGTGAGGTGCCTTTATCCTGGAAATAGAAGGAAGACTTTAGCAGTAAAAAATGCAGTGGACCCCGACTCAGGGAAGAAATTATGATGTCTGGCTCCAGATCAGAAGGCTGAAGGATAGCTTTATTAAAACTATACTATATTACATTAATATGCTATTTAAACAGATACTATACTGTTTTACATACTTACTTCTTACCTAACTCAAACTCTTGACTCTGCTGAGAGTCTGAGCCACAGCTGGATCCCATTGGTCACTGACCCCAAACAACTTCACCAGAATCCAACCCAGCCATCACTGCAGGTAAAAAATCCCCACACCACAAAGGAGCAGAGACAAAGATTGTTTTCTCTTCTTCTCTCTGTGCTCTCCTGAGAGACAGAATGGATGTTACAGGTGTGTCTCATCTGTCACCTGCATGTGGCTGTCACAGCTGGGCTGTGGCTCTTGCACCTCTGCTGGGCATCAGCTCCTGTGGTGCAGGAGAGCAGGACAAGGTGCCCCTTGGCACCCAGCATCCACACTAAAGAAATGCAGTGTGCTGAGCCCTGCTGTGTTTACCTGCCTGAGGCCAACTAGCACAGCTCAGTTTGCCTCAGTGAGGTTTCACCTAGAGCTTCCCCAAAACAGGATCTGCATCTGGTCTGCCTGCCTGGAGTGGTGCCTGGCCCATGCTGAACCCTGGAAGTGGCAGATGTTGCCTGGGAAAATGCTTGCTGGCACAGTTTTCTTGATTTAGGCTGACAGCAGACTGTTCTTTCACCTTTTCAGTTTATTAATACTTATTTGCTCCTCATAAATATTTATGGAATCATATTGAGCTGCATGGCTGTGCCTTTCCCTGCCTGTGACCCACGAGTGCTCCTTGTTGGTGACAAGCTGCTGCCTTTGGCTTTTCCCAGGGAAGATACTGTCTTTGTTTGGCACACATGAAAGCAACTTCATAAAGTCTGATCTGACCAGGAAGGGAGTCAGGAGACAATTAGATGTTATGAGCTTTCCTGTGAAGTCTGGAAATTGGACTCTGTGGATAATGGGGAAATTGGGCAAGTTGCAACAGTGTACAGCTCATAGTGGATAAACTTTCTCATCTTTTGCACATCTGAGATATAAACAGGAGGATAAACCCTTCACAACCCCTAGAAGGGGTTAGGGAGGTTGTCTCTTGAAGGGTTGATCTAAGCATTAACTTACTGTTCTTCCTCATTCTAATTATGCTAAATGTAAATGGCTCTAGATTGTCTTTATGATGGCCTGCAGGAAATCACTGAGCTGGATTCAGATTTATTGGTCACTAGCATGTGTCTTCAGCACAGCGTGTGAGCACTGTCATTTGGTGTGTAGATGATCTGGGGGAAGGAGGGGACACCCAGGGCTGCCTTTCCTTTCTTTTTGTTGGTTTTGACCTGTATCAGGTACATACAGTGACCCAGCAATCTGATCTTTTCCTTTGATGGTAAACAAAACAATTCCTGTATTAACTAAAAGATGAATGAAATACAACACTTTGTTGACATTCTGTCTGCCAGGTTATTTTGTCTATCATCTAATGTGATTTCAGTTTTTCCTTGTTACTGTATGCATCTGTTTTTTTTTTAGAGGCCAATGCATTCCCCACCCCATCCTGAACTGTATTAGCATTTTTTAAGGAAATGCCTCTTACCTAGCTTATAGCAATCTCTGGAGCTTAACTCCAAAAGCTTTCTTAAGGCCAGATTTTTGTCTGACCTTGAAAGAAATGTATTAATTTGTTGTGGCTTTGCCCAAACTACACAAAGATGAGAAGGATTAGCTTGTTTTCTAGAACAGAGCAGTTAACCCTTGAAGAGCTGTGTGGAAGTTGAGTATTAGATGGGACTTCCCTACTTTGTGTCAAGCAGCAATCTGCAGTCCCAAGAATGATCTGCTAGCAGATGTAGTGGCTGGGTCTTGTGGAGTTTGCATAAGCTCATTTTGGATCAAAAGCTCTATATAATCTTTGACTAAATTATGTTCTTACCTGTTACAAGTAAATTTGGGTTTTAATAATAAAACATATGTAGCTTTTGCTCACCATGACCTTGCAACTGTTTTTAAAGCATTTGTCCAGCACTTCTTCATAGACTAATAAAAATCATGTTTATGTGGAAACAGTCATCAGGATAAGCTTTCAGAATCCTAATGATTTTTTTCCTTTTATTTCCTTCTTTAAGCAGAAGAAATCTTTGCGTGACTTGGTTAAATTATTTAACTTGTCTGTTTAATGAAATTACCTAAGTTGTTAATGGACCAGATGTTGTTATCACCAGTGTAAGAACCTGTCACTCTGATAAGAACTCAAATAATTTTCTAGCACATAATTAAAAAAAAATGTTTTAAACAATGTTCTGGAAACTTCTTTAGTAATTTGACAAGCTGGCAGTAAGTATACCTTGTAACTTCTACAGAGCATGCAATGGATTCAACATTAGAATAATGGAAGGGGATTTATACTTCTCTTCCATGTGCTGACTCTATTCAGTAAATGGATTTATTATTCTGATTCTCTCCAGGTCATTCTTGACTGGGGTGTTGCCTCTCTCCACGGTAATGAGATAAATCAGGCTTCCAGGAATAATGCTCCAGGATGGTTTGCTCCCAGAACCACACAGCAGACTCTGGGTCTGCTGTCACCCAGCTTTACAAAAGGACTGACTGTCTGTTCCTTAGTTGGCTTTGAGGTTTCTCCCTGATGAAGCTGCTGCTGTCTGCATTTCTGAGGAGTGTGAATACCCCTCCTTGCTTACCCTGCCCACAGAACTCTAAGAGAATCATCTAATTTAGCTTCTAACCAGCATGTGGGCTGAGGCAGTGGAGCAGCCACATAAAAGCTCCCTTCATTGAGATCAGGCTGGAATCAGTGGCATAATATGGGAAGACTGTTGTGTTTTTTCAGAGCTTCTCTTATTTCTGGTATACAAGCATAGGAGTTTAATCCTGCAGCTCTCAAAATCAGTAGGAAACACTCATTTGTGGATGCTGGAGGAATGATAGTGTTGCTTAAACAGATATTTCTACACAGGGTGCAGGTGAGGTGTTTGTGTTTGGCTGACTGAAAGATAAATATCATTCTTCCTGCCTTCTCTGCCCCATCACCATTTTTTGGATAAGATCTTAATCTGTGAAGGAATTTCTGTGCCCTTCCCCATGCAGCTGATCCTGATGGCTCTGCCTGTCAGATTTACCTGACGTTCCCTCTTGGCCCATTGTGGTGTGAAATCTGCCAGCAGGAAGCTCCAGGTTGGACACATTGACACAGAGCATCACTGCAGGACTTGGTTTGTGCCTTTGGCTGGTCTGGGACCTTTCTACAGGCATGTGGTGTGGGGAGGAATTCTGCATGTGCACATGGCACCTGCTCCCAGGGAGAAATCTAGAGTATATGCATAGTTTTAACTTGAGGATAAGACTCTACCTCTTACTTCTGGGGTTTGGCTTGGCCCTGAGGAGTATAAAACCATCACATCTTATATTTACTCATCTATAGTGATAAGAAATGCATGATCTACTCAGGAGTGCTTTCTTTCCATCACCTGCAAAATATAAATTAATTTTGATCTGGTTTCATACAAGCTTTCCAAAATTCAACCTGAACTACAAGACCTGATTGTGAATGTTTATTGGTTGGGGTTTTTCAGATGTTGAAGCAAATGTAGCTGCCCAGTTAATAACAGCTTTGTCCAATGTTTCTCCAATCTCCTTGGTAAGCTAAAGGAGGAAATGCTACTTGATATAGTCCAAGAGTGCTTGTCCCTTGACAAAAGTCTCACTGTCCTTAAGTAGCCTCTTTGTTTGACAGCATAATCCTTTGAGGAGGAAATGCTTCTAATAAATTCATAGACCAAATAAAAAAATAATTTGAAAATAAATTGTAATGCAGCAGTCACAATGCTGAGATGGTTGGCTGTGTTCTTCATACTGGTTTAGTCTCTTCAGACAAATCAGTTTGTAAAAAACATTGAATTATTAAAAGCACCAGAAGAGAGATTTTAAACTTTTCAAAATAGCTCCTTTACAGGACTGTGGTTCTGTGTAACTTAGAGATGTCTGGATTGGGCATTACAGCTTCATTTGAAGGGGGGAAAAAAAAGGAATTGGGAGTTAAATATGCTTCCCAATTTGATTTGCTTCAAAGTGAAAGTGCATTATGGACTTGGAGAATATTTAGCTTGTACTGCTTTTGTATTATGAGGATGATAATTGTGGGATCTGGGGATTCCAGCTTAGCTCATAGGAATAAGTCCTTTGAAGGTGATGCCAGCAGCAAGGGAGAGGAGGGCTGTCCAAGGAGCTCTGTGGCAAAGTTCTATTTTCAACTTACTAATATGTTCATAACATGTTCCCAAATAATATTTCATGGGCTTTGTTTAGGTGGCAGCCTCGTGCAGAGGAAGCACTGCCTGAAATCCTGGTGATGTGAGGGAGTAGCAGGGGAGATGTGTTACACACCTGTCCTATGGAGCAAGGCCATCAACTTTACCTGCATTAGTTTGTTCCTTTTCCTCTCTTGGAGACTTGCAAAGACTTGGGCAGCCAGAGAACTTGCCTTGCTACTTAAAGAAGCACAGTCCTGCTTATGTTTGGCTAGAAACTGTTGCCTCATTCAGGAGTCTTGGCTCATGAACACTTGAACCAAAGGAATAAAGTGTGGGTTGCCCAGGTTTTATGCTGTACAAAGGTTGCAGCAGAGCCCTGATGATTTTCCTGTTACAACAGAGACCTGTATGTCTTCCTTCTTGGTAAGAACTATTAAAATGAGAGTGTTTGGCCTCTTAAGAAGAAATTCTCAGTGTAACTTTTTCTTCCACCTTCATGCTCTTAACGGTGGGAACAATGTCTTTGTCTGGAGTGACTTTGCCACATTTGCTCATGTTGTGAAGATAGAGATAATGCTGTTTTCCTTTGAAAGTATAAAACTTCTCCCTCTTTGCAAGGGGAAGCCATTGAGAAGCCCCTCCATGCTTTGGTACTTAAAATATATGAGTGTATTGGTGTAGAAATCCAACCTTCTCCTTTAGGTCTTCAGCTATTCTTACCAAGTCTGCTAAGACTGGATGCCCTCCTCTTGTAAATTCATTTCAGCTATATGTAAAACTTTGTACTTTGTTATGCTAGGAAGGGTGGTTGTTTCTCAGGGACTGCCTGAAAGATTTGGGTTTGATACTGTGGTCTGCATGTGTATTTTTTGGAGGTATTTGTCCTTAAAAATAGTTGGGAATTAAAGTAAGCTGGTAATTTGTCAATTTACCTAGTGAAAATGATGAATGTTCTACATCACTTCAGAACATCCATCCATCAGGAATCAGAGATGATAAAAATATCAGTGATCAGCTGGGTCTGATACCACTTTTATGGGAGTTCTGTGCCAAAGAGTGTAAGAAGGAGCTTCTTCCTTTCTATTCTGATCTGCTAAAATTGATATTTCCTGGGGTTACATTAGAGGTTTTCCAGGCAAGTGACTGATGCTGGCTTATCCAGTGAAACAGAGAAACACTTATCATCCTGCCCCTTGATGGCAGCCACACCACAGAAGTTCTGGCAGGTCTTTGAATGCTGTCCATGCTACTGGACAATGATTTGCATCATCCTCTTTCTTGGTACTGGCATATCTGAAGGTGTTCCATGGCTTTGTTTCTTACTTCTGTCACCTTTGAGCCTTTTCAGTGAATTTTGTCACGAGGCAGTGGTGCTGAGTTGTGTTTTTCAGCTCAGTAGGATTCTCTGCTCAGCTCTGACCCTGTAGCACCAGGAACTGTGACAGCTCTTTTCCCACAACCATTTGTCAAGGACGGAAATCTTTTTGCAAGGCAAATGAAGTCAAATATTTCAACAGCAGCAGTCAGTCTTCTTGCCTTATGGGGCAGTCCTGGAAGACAAGTCTGAAACCACTGGTTACTTATGGACATAGTTACAGTTTCCATTACACAGTGTTAGGTAAAACAAACGTGTGTGTTGTAAAAACACTGAATTTTTGGAAAGGAGCTCATCCTCAGTTTTCCTTTCAGGTGGCTCCATCATTCAGAGTTGTTTACTGAGGAGAGCATTTCTGCAAAGGCTTGTAAAATCCCTGGTATCTGGTAAGGAGGAGTGTCCCTTTCAGTATTTCCCAGCAGTGAGGAAAAACTTATTCTGCAGTCTGGTGAAATCTTCTACCACTGTTCCTGGTTTCACTGCCCAGTAATCCAGCTATTTTAGGAGCTCACTAACTGTAAGGGACGAGGTTTTCCAAACATTCTACCTGAAAAACAGGACTGTTATGTCTGGGTCTCTTGCTTTCTTGGTAATGACTGTTGTATTGGAAGAGACTTTGTCCTCCTTTGGACTCACAGTGGAAATGTTTGAATGGTGTGCAGAAACAGTGACCTCCAGAGGCTGTGTCTAACCTAAATCACTCTGTTCTTCTATTCAGCATATTCACAGTGTAATGAGTTCCTGTAGTAGGAAAAGCTTGTTCCTGTTGTGCTCAGTGTAGTGGAATAGCAGCTATTGTTGAGGTGATCTGTGATATATCTATGATTTAGTTGCTGTGTTCTTTTGCTGAAATGTGTCTCTTCTACTCAAAGGGCAGAATCTTGGGGAGTACAGTCACACAAAGTAGGATTGCTCTTCTAATTGTAAATGTCTAGACATCTTAGTGGGGGGGAGATGGCATCTGTGGGATGCAGCTTAATCCCTGTGGGAGGCTGGTGAGCCGTGCCCCAAGCTGACTGTGAAGTCGGGGTGAATATGCAAGGTCAGGCTAAATGTCTGAACAACCACTAAATTTGGGTGGATAAATCCCATTTTTAGTGGTTCATTGTGTGTGTTAGGACATGGTTAATGAGAACAAAAAGTGCTTTGTTTAAAGAGTGTTTGTACATGGTGTTGAGCAGCAACAATCTCTGGGTTCTGGCTGCTGAACAATGGGTTTGGGAAGGTCAGGCCAGTCCAACACTGTGGGGTCGAGAATTAACGACGCTGTTGGAGGTCCAAAGATGGGACATGGTGGAGATCTTCAAAGGCTGCTAACTATATATCATCAGAAAGCAAGGTCCTTGTGGGTATTTTCTGCATGAACATCACTGAAACATCTAAAAGTGCTGGAGAGAAGCCCAGCTCCACACCCCTGTGCTTTGGCTGGCCACCAAGCAGTGCTTTGGGCAACTGAAATTGGTCAGCCACAGAAACTGTGGGGAAGTGTGAGTGGATGAGTATATGTTTGCACTAGCAAGCAGTTTTAGCAAATAAGAATTAAGAAGGGTTTTTGCTTTGTAATTACCTTACTTAAATAAGAGACAAGTATTAACAGTAAGAACTTGATGACATTATTACTTTATTTAAAAGGTGACCATGTAACACTTTCTACAATACAACTGAAGGCAACAATAGCAAAGTCTCTTGAGCTGTGATCCAGGAGGACAGCCCAGGGGGTTCAGTTTAAATATTTCTTTACTAAATTTCCATGATTTATTGCATCAGATGTTTAATATTCTAGTACTTAAGCTAAAATCTCTGTCTTTTATGAAGGATTTAATTATGAACTGTCTTAGTAGCTGTATCTGTTCAGCAGATTTTATCTGTTCAGGTTTTCCAAAACGTGTCTTTTAAAGCTAGACAAGATGGCACTTAACTGAAAATTTTTGTCATTCTTGGAGGCAATCACTTGCAAGTAAATCAAACAGCAGGATCAGGGCAAGAACTTACTCTTTGAAGAATCCTTTATTTTCCTTCTGGATTGTCTACAAGCTCAGCATCTTGAGTAGTATATATTTGGAACTCTCTCTCTTGAAGTGTCTTTTCTGAATCTAAAATAATACCTCAGCCTTGCTGTCTCACCCATCTGAGCATGGTGCTAACTGGTGTTCTTCACTGCTACTGTGTCTGGGAAAGAAGTAGTAGCAGGAATTTGGAGGCTGCCTGAAATGCTGTAGTTTGCTTTCCACGTTTTCTGCCAGGGGCATGCTTCTCTTCCAGGTTATCAATTACAGGATTTGTAAACTTGCTGGAGGAGTTGTGTTGCATGATTGCTATCTAGGAGAAAGCTATTACCCCCTGGCCTCAATAGGTTAGCTGTTCCCTTCTTGCTCTGATCCTTCTTTTTCTCTTGTGAAAGACTGGGGACATGAGCTGGCAGTGACTGTGACCTTGTGCGATGGCTCTTGTTGGGAAAAGACACCAAAGCTGAAGGCTCGAGGTTTCAGGCAGTGTGAGGTGCTTTCCCCTTTTTTTGATGAAGAATGGTAGAACTTGTCTTGCCCCAAGCTGGAGCTGGTCTGTGTGCACTCACATCTGTCTCATAGCTGTGCCCCAGATAGCTCCCTGCTTTTGCTGCATTAACTCAGAGTGTGATGCTGTTATGTGGGAGCACTTCATGTATCTTGCAATGAGGGTTTATTTGTGGTTTCAATCTTCCTCATGAGTTAGGATGCTCTTGTGGTAGATTTGGTAATATTTGTTTAGGCTGGCTCCTCCTTGTATGAGCAGGGTGGCTGAACACCTCTGGCACCTTTCTGTTTAACCATTCTCTAGATAAATCCTGTGGTTTTAGTCTTACTTGTTGCCCTGGGGTTTTGTTGTTGTTTTTCCCCATGTGGCTTTTGCAGTTTCAGTGCAATTAAGGGATGATGGGTGATGGTTATTCCTGTCCATTGGTGATATGGGATCTCCAAAGTCAGGAGGCAGCTTTGAGATCTGCTGATGTCTGCAGGTTGGATTTGCTTCTCACAGTCAGGGAGGAAGCAGTCAGGCTGCATAGATGTAGCAAGAAATACAAAGAAGAATTCATTGGTTTTGCCACTACTTTATTGGATGCTGATTCCATTGACTGTGAAGCCCTTTTATTCCTATTAATCTGATGTGTGGAGGATCCCCTTGGCACATAATTTAAGTAGACCTTTCAGATAGTGATGTAAAATTATGATCTGTTCAGACTGCAGTCATCCAGCAATTGCAATTCTGCATTATTTGGACCAAGGACAAATTTCATGGATATAGAAATAAAGATTGATTGGGTCCTGGTTTTGTGCCAGGTGAAGACTTAGGCAAGAACCATCACTTCTGTATGTGTTTTTCACAACTGAAGTGAAATTAATTTCTTCAGCAGCAAAACACGCTAGGTAATCAAACTTTTAAAAAATTTGTATAAATCAGGTGTCTAAAAGTTGTAGGGGACATGGAACTGCTGTTGTTTCAATCTCATATTTTTAACAACTTGCTACAGTAAACATTGATCAGAAGGTAGCATAGTCTTCATGTGTTAAATTTAAGACACTCTCTAGTTTATGGATATATCAGAGGCTTTCATTTAGAATATTCACAAAATAAAAGAAAAACAGATCTGGTTTTGCTAAGCTTTCTCCAGCTTTTTAACCATTTTAAAATATAAAGGCTAAAGGTTTTGTTTGGCATTGTGGTTTCTCTTATGTTTTGAGTGACACCTACCTGTTATAGTGCTTTTGGATTTTTTCCTGGTGAAAGGGGAAGCCTTCTTCTCTTGGTGTCTGGTATGCTAAATCAAAGCAAAAATTTGAAATTTGTTTATTTTGGTTCGGTTTTTGTTTTGTTTTTTTTTTTCAGGTAAAGAAAGCATTTTTTGCCTTGGTGGCAAATGGTGTGAGAGCAGCTCCACTGTGGGAGAGTAAAAAACAGAGTTTTGTAGGTAAGTAATTCTGACATTTTTCAGGATTACCTGAATTTCCAAGGTGCTTTATTGTTTCAGAAGGGTGATCTGAGCCTGGCCATCATGTAACATCCTAGAGAAATACTGGCAAAGAGAGTTTCTTTTCCCTCCTTGTGAGGAGTGGAATGGTGCCAGCTTTCACAGTGTTGCTGTGCCTTGGGAATGATGCTTCTTTTAGGTCCCAACCTTCTGAAATTCAGTCTCTAATATGTGCACTTCACTGTGTATTTAAAAATAAAGGCAATGGTCACAGAAAGAAAAATTTGAAAACAGGAACTATAAAGAGAATAATTTAATATTCCAGTATCCAGATGTAAGTGCAGTACAAAGCTGTCTCTGCCCATGCTCAGTGAGGTGCAGTGAGGATATCTAAAACCAGAACTGAAGCTACAGACATGCCCCATGTTGGGTGAAAAACATTAGATCTGTGTATTGCTTTTTTTTTTAAATCATGTCATTAATTATCACAACAATAATCTTCCAAAACTAGATCTCTCTTTCAGTTAGAAAATGAGGTCACAGTGGCAGTGACAAATAGAATTATATTTATTTCTTGTGACCTAGAACGTTGAGGATTCCTGGAAATGAATGGTAGATAGTTAATACAGCATTTGTTAAAATACTTTAAATCCAAGTGGGGAGGAGCAGTATTGGAATACACCATAGGAGTGCTGTGTTTTTTATTTTCATTTGATTTAATTTCATGTTCTGTCTGTAACTAAGCTCTACTGATTTAAAGCTGACCTCCAGATTAATTTTTCCCTTCCCCATTTCTTAGTTTCTTCAGTTTAGATGTAAGAGTAGTAAACAGTGGAGCAATTGCATCTTCTCAAATCTAGAACTTGAAAGCTCAAAAAGATTAATATTTTCAGGTAACTAAACTAATCATCAATATTATATTACATAGCTTGGTGTTGGTGCTTAAAATAGATATATACACAATGGATGTGCTCTTTTTTTCTTTTGAAAAGTCACATTTCCATACAGACATTGAAGATTACCATGGAAATGATTGAATGAAGTTCTGTAATAAGTAATAGTCAAGAAAAACGTATTATACTGTTCCTTCATTTGAATCTAGGAGTCTGCCTGACTTGGCAAGTACATAATGCCAATGTGTCTTATTCAAAAAGAAAATGAAAGGCAAGAATAATTCTCCAACTTTGAAAGATGTTCTAAACCCCCTCTTTTCCTTCCATGCTTTTGGGGGTGGATGTGGTCTGAATTCAAGAGTTTTTTTGAGTCAGATTGAAAGTGAGGAGAAGCACATGGGTTATAATATTGAATATTATAACAGATGTGTCTTTATTTTGAAGCACTGTGTCAGTGTGAAAGTGAATAGACATGGTTTTGAAATCCTACTGTTAAATAGTCCAATACCAGTAATATTTTACATGGATTTAATATTTATCATCTTATATATAGTGAATATAAATGAGAAAATAGCTGAAAATTCTGTATGTTAAGTATATGTCTAAAGACCTTTTTTTTATGTATCACTTGTTACAGGAATGTTAACAATTACAGATTTCATTAACATACTGCATAGATACTATAAGTCTCCTATGGTAAGTATGATGTTAAGCTGTAATTTGATCATTTGCTATAGAGTACAGAGACTGATACACCAAACTGAAAGGTTTATGATGATTGTCATTGTTATTTAAGTCTTTGCATGGTAACTTACAGAGGCTTGGGTGCTGTAAAAAAATACTGCTCTTGGAGTGATGGTATAGAATAAACAAGTTAAACTAGTTAAATATATGCAAATATTTTAGTTACATGGCTAAATTGCACAATCAGAGGGAGATCTGTTGACTTCAATTAACTGTAATTTGAAATTCCCATTGGCAGTCAGTTGATGAAATTCTCTAGCTTGCATGTTCATACAAACATTTACATCCCTTTCTTGTTCTTGTCAAATCACAATTCCCCCCCTACCAATTAAAACATATGTACTATGTTTTACTAGCTAAAAAATCAAGAACAGTTGGATGGAGCAGACATCTGATGTAGTTGCCTTCTCAAAACTCATGTTAGTTTTAAAATTTGATAGTGAAATTCTCATCAGATGCCAGTAGTGTGGTGCACTGTCCTTTCTTCATGTTAAAGAATTGGTTTTTTTCTCTCTGGGGATTGACAGGGAGTGGGGGGAGGAATAAATGAAAAGTGCTTGCACACTGGGAGTATATTTAAAATTGTTTCTGTGTTGTAATCACTCTCTACATCAATATTACTGATTTTTCCATGATGCTTTACCTAACGAGTTCTCACTCATTTACACTGTCTAAGGTCCTGTTCATAGGTTCTGCTTAAACTGGCAGCAATAAATAGGAGAAAATGACTGATGCAGTCTTCTGTAAGAAAAATAAATAAAGGAATGTTCCATCAGGGAGTACTCTAGTTTTAGCAGGTGAAATTATGCAGAAAATATAATTCTTAAAGTATTTTAGTCCTTCTTCCTGAAAGCATCAGGAAATACAGTATAAAGCACATTGCTCCTCATGTGCTAGATCATGTCCACCACTGAGTGATGAGGAACATCCAGGTAGTTTTCCCTAAAGAAGTGCTTTTTAGTGATCAGGTAGCTTTATTCTGTTGGCATTAAGAAGTCAGGTGATCAGGGTAAGTTTTTTACTGGCTGAGGAATCCCCTGAGGGTTTTCCCTGGATGGTTGTTTGAAGGTGGTACAAATAAATGAGGTGATGTCTTTGAGTCCAGAGAAGACCTGGGCTGCAAACCCAGGCCAGTAAAAGGCTTTGCTGTCCCCTGAAATGATAAATCCAGGATTGTACTCTGCATTAGGGGCAGGATTGCACCCTTTCTCCTTGTTACAAGAAATGTTGTGTTGGACTGTTCTTACCCTATTAGATTTTTGGCACTGAAATAGAAGAAGAAAATTATTCAGATGTTTACAATGTTAATGATGGATTTAAAATTAAATTACTTCAAGCTGAACTTTCATCTACTCATTTTAGGTTCAGATTTATGAATTGGAGGAGCACAAGATAGAAACCTGGAGGGGTAAGAATATTTATTACTTGGCTGATAATTTACTAGGTTCTGATGTTTTTCAGTATAGTGGATTTTGAATTAATCATAGAATTCTCTGCACATATTTTTAGGTGAAAGCAGAAATAGTAAAAGCTTCTCTTTGGGTTCCTGTTGTTGATTTTCTATCTGAAACAGCTGTGGACTGGTGATCTGGGTGTGTTACACTTTGCCCCTCATTCATGGCTCTTTAAGAAAAAAAAAAAAGCCAGTGGAGTGGGAATGAGAGTGAGCTGCACACTGAAGCCAGAAATTCCTGTAAAATTCTGGATGTGACCAGAGGTGCTGAATGCAGGGAGCAGCTCCATGTAAAAAGTAGTCTGTGTCCCATGGAATGGTACATGGAGTTATCTGTGTGCAGCACAGAACCAGCATGAGTAAAAGGATTATTTGTTGTAATTGCAGTGACCTCTGCTGGTATCAAGCTTAGTCCTGCTTTTAAATTTTATGTCTTTTTAATGTCAATATAGAGCACTGTGCATAAATGGTAGAATAACTAACTGTAAATTGCTGTCTGCCACTTAATTTTGTATGAATGAATTCATGAAATGCTTTCATAAAAAAGCTGATGTTTTCGTTTGAAGTGGTAACAGTCTATTAATTTTCTAACCACAGAGCTTTATTTACAAGAGACTTTTAAACCTTTAGTGAACATCTCCCCAGATGCAAGGTAGGATTTCACTGTTCACTCTGCTTAACTTGAAATACACTAACGCCATCTCAACTCTGAATTTAAGGCCTCTTTATATGTAAGAAGAAACAATTTGTTTTGTAAACTATAGTACAATAAACAAGGACTGTCTTTTAATATAATCAAGAAGGGGTGAGAGCTTTTTTTTTATTGTGAGTGAAGACTTCTTTGATTATCCTAAGAAGAGAATTTTAAATTGAACTTTTGTGGTTTATCAGCATAACTGTTCTGGTAAATGAGCTAGACATGGGTCAAAATTAAAATGCAAAACAGGCAATTAGATGACTCTTCAAGCTAGCCTGCAGGTCATCTTTATTTTGTGAAAATCAAAAAATTTAGAGCCCTTCTGCTGTCTTGTTTTCAGCAACCACAGTAATTGGAAACTTAAAGTCCTTTTCAGGACAAGTAACTAAAGGAAAGACAATATATCTGTGGTTTGTTCTACTCCACTGCAAGGCTGTATTTCTTAAAATAGAAATGACTGTCCTTTTCTTCTTGATGGAAGTTGAAAGAAATAATTTTTAAACTGTCATTATGCCATTTACTAAATAACCTGAGAGGGAGATTTAGTTGATCTCTTAAATCTTGAGTACTACCTAACTGCTGAACTGGAGGAGAAGTTCTGGTTCTTGCTTTCAGTTTATGGACCAGGATTGTTTGAGCCCTGGTGAAGGGAGCTCCAGTGATTACACTGAAGTAAGGATGTGCTGTATCCTCAGGGGAATTGCCATTTAGTCATTAATAAGTCATTCAGTTCAGTCCTGGGGGGTGTCTTTTGAATGGTGGCAGGTTGCAAATAATATGGCTAAAACAACAAAATAGCCATATAATTGTTTTCAGTCAGAGTGCAGCAGGAGAAGCTTTGCCATAAAGAAGATGCAGGAAAACTTTTGTAAAAGGTTACAGCAAGTCAGCTGCAGAGCTGTTCCAGAGATGGGCTTGGCTTCTGCAGCATTAGGAATTGTTAAACACTTACTGCAGCAGTGGGGGAATCTTGGCTCTGTGCACATTAAATGGGGCTATTTCATCCCTGTGATGGACTCAGAACACACAGCTTCTGTATGGGAAGAAGCCTGCTTCAGCAAAGAGGTGTTTATCAGAGCTTTACCAACTTTGTTACTTGATTATTTATTGCAGTTGCTAGTCAGCTGCTTTATCATGGTCTTAATGCACCAAGAAAAAAATAAAATTGTCACTTGCAAGAAGAGCAGACTTGCACAGGTTGGAGTGTTGCTAAATCCTAGCCTGCAGTGCATGGGAATGTTTTAGATCTCCTAAGGATAATTTTTTTTGCCAATCCCCAGTGACAATTCAATGAAATTATTAGATAATTGTTTGGGGTTATTCACATATATGCATGTAGCTATAAAAATGCCCTTTGTAGAAAATGTTACAGAAATTTGGGATTCCTTAAGTGCAGGAACTGCATTTTTCACAGTTTGTCTCTTAACAGAAAGACCCATTCTGAGTTTAGGGATACTGCAAGTACAGCACTTGCTGGAAAAACAATTTACACTTGTGAAGAAGTTTTTTTTCCTATACTTTATACCACAAAATGAACTTTCCATCACATTTTCTTAATGGATTTAGATTTCCATGAGTATATAGTTCTTCATGTGTTGCAAAGCAAAAAGCTGCAAAAGTTTATTTGAAATCCCTCATAGCATTAAAGATAATGCAAATAATTACCACATAGACTTCATGGGAGTTTATAAATGTGTGCATATATATCTCTTGGATTTACTTGTTGTTAGCTATAATTCATTAAAAAAATAAAATGTTTTTCTCCTCAGCCTTTTTGATGCTGTATATTCGTTGATCAAAAACAAAATCCACAGATTGCCAGTTATAGATCCAGTCAGTGGAAATGCACTTTATATACTTACCCATAAAAGAATCCTCAAGTTCCTCCAGCTTTTTGTAAGTATTTAAAGCTATGCTGTGCTTAACTGATTTTTTTCCCCACAGCAGACATCTGATATAATTAAGTAATTAAAGTCTTAGTGCAGAAATTTCATAATAAATTTCCAAATTCATTGTGTCTTTGTGTATCTTTTATTGGTAACAGGGTAATTAAAGCTTGATATAAGGCCTGTATTTTACCTTTACTTTGTTTTATTCCTTTAAAGAAAAGTAAACACCAAGGACTTTTCTATTGGTGTAATTTGCTGTTGTTTCTGGAACATCTCCTCAGCTCAGGAGTTTGTTTACATGAAAAGAAAAATTAGTTGTCTCCCAGAGATAAGATTGTCATTACTCTGTAGTAATGTTAGTCACAGCAATGAACAGGAGGCCAAACAAAGCAACAGAGTTCAGAATAAATATTCAGATTAATGTTTTCTCTCTTCTCTCTCCAGTTTTAGTGGGAAAGACATAGCTTAGGATCTACAGCTTTTAGTGATGTGTTACTACAGAAAAATCCTAGTTGCATTGCCTTAATTTAGAGCTGCTTTGAACAGAAACCCCTTAGGCTGTTTGGGTTTTGTATTAATCTGGTGTCAGGGAACTGCAGTGACCTGTAACCATCACTTGGAGTCTGCAGATGGATGAGTGAATGTCAGTGTAAATCCATTCCTTCTGACTCCCTAGATGTCAGAGATGCCAAAGCCTGCCTTTATGAAGAAGAATCTGGATGAACTTGGAATAGGAACTTACCACAACATTGCCTTCATACATCCAGACACTCCTATCATTAAAGCCTTGAATATATTTGTAGAGCGAAGGATATCGGCGTTGCCTGTGGTGGATGAGTCAGGTGGGTGCAAAGGCTGGGAAAGGGAAATGCTGCTGAGCCCTGGATTGATGCTGGGAAGGAGGGAAAAACACAAGAAAGAGTAAAAAAAATAATTTAAAAGGCATAGGGGAAGAAAGAGAATATAAAGAAATACTTATGCAAAATATGGGTTGATGGGTGTGGAAGAATTTTATTATTTGATAGGTTGTCTGGGGTTTGTCTTTTTTTTTATTTTTTCAGGCTTTCCTTCCTAACCTGTCATTTCTTTCTTGTAATTATAACAGGTGAAAGCAGGAAGCAAGAAAACTGATACTGTATTTTAAGCACTTTGTTAACTTTTGTTTTTCTTTTTTTTTTTAGGAAAAGTTGTAGATATTTATTCCAAATTTGATGTAATAGTAAGTATATCTCTTAAATTCTATCAAATATTTTTTATGTAGTAAGCATTTTTAAATTAATTTGTTAATATGACAGTTCTATTTTGTTCCTTTGGCTGTAATTAACAGACTGAATGAAAGATACACAATACACCCTGCACATAATGTTTTTTTATTATTACTTTTATTTATGTTATCCCTAGTAGTGCTATTTGCACACAGGCTACTATTGCTCTGGTTGTTACCCAAAATAAGATCTGTCTGGGCATAATTCAGAGTAGGGGATCAAAGCTGGTGAAAAGGCTGGAAGGAATATTCTGTGAGGAATATCTGTGGACTCTGGCTTTGTCTGGTGTGGAGAAAAGGAGGCTGAGGGGTGATGGGCTCATTGCTCCTGGGGCTTCCCGAGGAGGGGAAATGGAGAATTGAGGTGCTGAGCTCTTCTCCCTGGGATCCAGTGACAGGACGTGTGGGAATGGTCCAAAGCCACCCTGCAGGGTTCAGATGGGGCTTTAGGAAGCATTTCTTTGCCAAGAGGTGGCTGAACACTGAACAGGCTTCCCAGAGAGGTGGGCAGTGCCCAAGGGGCCCTTGGGCAGTGCCTGGATAAAATGCCCCTCCCTGGAGTGTCAGGCACTGGGACCAGCTGATCATTGGAGGTCCCTTACAGCTGAACTGTTCTCTTCTTGGTTTGTGTTTTGAGTGAGGAATTCTTTTTTCCAGCTGCTGCCACTCCAGCCTGTTCTCAAGACTGGAGAAATGCAGATTTCTCTGTGCAGTCTGAGTACTTTGTACAGCTTGACCTCATCAGTGATGTAAAAACTGCTTGGCCCATTCTTCTGTGTCTCTGACTCTAGAGTCCTGCATCTTTATTCCTTCTGCTTTAGATCTAATCCAGAACTCTGTTTCTGGATTTCCCTCAAGATTCCAGTTGCATACTCAGATTCCTGCCATGATTTACCAGCCTCTGAGAGCAAGGGCTTTTCTATTCTCATGGCTTCCAGAAACTTGAAAAAAAAAATACATATTTTTATCCCTGTCCCCTCCCAGCTGTGTGCACCTGCTTTCTAATGGCAGCATCTGACAACTACATTATTTCCTAGAGGTTTCACTGCCAACGTTGCCACCAACCAGCTGCACTAATGAAGAATCCAGTCTGAAACACTGCCTAGAAGGCCATCAGTAAAATGGAGAATGGTCCCAAGTGGAAACACTTTCAGCTTATAAATATCTCTGGATGCAAACGTTGTTCTTAATACTGAAAATTCTGTGATCTCGCTGCTCTTGCCTGTCATTTCTGTCATTTATCTTCATTATTTGGGATTCCCTCCTGTGTAAGGTCCTGTTCTGCCATAAAAGCTTGTCAGGGAGTAGGCAGTAGCTGGAGAGAGAAGGACCTGATGTATCAAAGACAGTGAAATTTCCCAGTTGATGCATTCATTGTTTCAGTTTATTTTGTCCCTATGTTAGCTTTTGAGGCAGGACATGTTTCCTTCATTTCCCATTCTTCTTCATAAATAGACTGAAAGGAAGAGGGCTCCTTATGTTTTTGACTTCTTTTCTCATTTTAAGTGATGAGGCAACAAATAGGATTTTTATAGATGTTGGATCATTTATCTGGGAAAAAATACACCACAAAAAATGTAATTTTTAGGACATAATTTTTAGCTAGCTCTTTGCACCCAGCTAGTAACATGGGAAGGAGTTAGAGCATCTATTGATTACCCGGGATTTTCCTCACATGTCCTAGTTTGCTTATTAAGTTGGGGGAAAAAAGATTCTATTCTTAAAAGATAATCACCTCTGAGCTTCCAGATTTCATCAGGCTGCTTCAACCTGATCTTCAGCTTTAAAAGAAGGAAAAAAAATTGTAATCTGAAGTGTATGGATCTGATCTTCCAATAAACATAGAATTTCCAAGGTGGTGATTTTTAACCATGTGGCTAATGTTCTTGCTTGGTGGTTGAAGCTATGCCTGTGTATGCAGCTGGCTAAGTTGATAGATTTCTTTCATTTTAAGAGTTGTGAATTAATTTTCAAGTTCTTGATTGGGGAAAGCTGGGAATGGAATGATGTATAGGAATAGCTTTATATTGCACCAGTTATTGTGTGGAGGGTGACTTCAGTTTGCAGAGGCTTTTTATGTCCTCTCAATGTCCTTTAGGAGCTGGTTAAATTAATTAACTAAAAATGTTTTTATCTTCATGATCACCTTGAACCTGTCTTGTCACTTTTGGTGTAATTCAATGAAAAAACTTGACCTGAGTATCTTCTAGCCAAAAATTATTTTGATTTTATTGCTTGCTCCAGTGCTTTCATTTAAAAGCTCTGACTTTGTTCTTCCTTCAGTGCCTCAGTAGCAAAATCAGTAGGCCAGGGTGTCCCAACACTACTAAAATACCACAATGATCTCACATGCAGAAAGCTTTTGCAGGTGTGGACAGAGTCCTCTCACTGCAGGCATGATCTTGTTCTTAGAATGAAAGTTAAAAATGTCAGCTTTCAAATTCTCTTAATCTCTTCAATTTAGTGGGGATGGGGTTTCATTGTTATTATTCTTATAGTACTTATTAAAATTCACCCAGATACACAAATTGTCCTTGAATGACAGCACCAGGAGAGTCCAGGAGAGGGAGTGTGAGCCCACAGATCAGAAAGATGAAAAATGAATTTGCTCTCCACTTAGCTCTCAGCCACTAACATTTACTCTGTGGGTGGTGTCCAGAACAGTTGGTGTCTTCCCCAGCCCTATGAAAAACAACAAAAAATTGTATATTCTGTGTGCTGTGAAATCTGAAGAGCTTCACCTTCACATTTGCTGCTGGTGGCAAAGGCAGGATGAGTGACAGGAGCCAAAGATGAGTTACAAAGTAAGATTTTCACTGGCCTAATGCATATCCCCAGTTTTATCAATTAACCCAGGGTGTCAGGTGGTGTCCAGCATCATTGTGCTTGACAGTTCCCAGAATGTGAAGCTGAAAAGCATCTGCTTTGTTTAATGTGTTACTTGGAATGCACTCAGCTTAGACCAGAAATGCCTATCTGCTTGGTGCCAAAATATTTACTCTATTGAGTACTTTGTTACTAAGTACTGAGCTGTCTGATGTGGCCTGGGTTTGTTTTTTTGCAGAATCTTGCTGCTGAAAAAACGTATAATAACTTAGATATCACAGTGACACAAGCCCTACAGCACCGCTCTCAGTATTTTGAAGGTGTTGTAAAGTGTAGTATGCTGGAAACACTGGAGACCATTGTGGATAGAATAGTGAAGGCTGAGGTGAGTCCCTGCATAATAAGTTATAATTTCTGTTATGAAACTGATAAACTGTACAAATTTATCCACTTTAAGTTGTATTCATTACTTGATGAAAGTATTTTTAATAATTACGTTTTCATAATTATATTTAATAGTATAATATTTATTATTGTATTGTTAAATACTTAAAAATAATATACTTTTTAAAATCATTAATATTTAACTCAGTCTGCTCTGTAGACTCAAGTTTTAGGTGCTTGTAGGGATGTGCAAAATATTTCACAGCATACCTGTTATGATATTCAGTTATTTGCATTTCTGTTTAATGACATTAGCTAAACTGAATGCAAATCTTTCCCAAGTTTCTTCCAAGCCTGTCATAAATGTTGAAAACAAATAATTTGTTAAAACTCCAGTTTATAGCTTGGCTCAGGACATGTATTGGGTGCAGTCTGTTTTGATGCATGATGGAATTCTGCACTGCTGTCATAGAAATGCAGTCAAACAGGGCCATAAAGTAAATTCTTGTGAAGAAGCCTTCACTAACTACTCTTGTAAATATTTTATCTGTGTGTTGTCCATTCTTTTGGTGCTGTTTATCTTGTTAGTACTGGGAACTTCCTTACATGCAGATGTGAATGAGTTTGTAGGTCTTCCTCCCTTGTAAGGCTTCTCTGCAGAAGAAAATCAATATTCCCAGTTTCAGTGGTTTCTGAGGTGTGATCAGCTCCATTAAGATGCTTTAACTTCATCAATTACAAGATTTATTTTTTTTTAGGGTCGTAACCAGGCATATACTTGATATGAGAAAAACTTCCACTTTCTTAAGAAGCCCTTAGAACCTCATTAGGCAATTTCTACTTGTAACTTTCTGCATTTGCTTGAACTTCCTCCTGATTAGAATAATTTTAGCATTCCTGATACACAGATTTCAAACTTGGATTATTTTATTGCTATCTTAAGAAGCTTTAGACATTTGTGTTTTAAGAACTCCTACCCTCTCATTCAGTCTAAACACAGTGAGCTTACATGTAAAAATGAGTCAGTCAAAACTACTACACAGCTATTTTTAGCTGCCAGACAACTGCTTGATCTTACAAGCAATTAAACAAATGAAACATTGTCCATTTTTCTTGACTTCATTACACTGAGAGAGGAATAAAATTATTAAACATGTGCATATGCAGAAACAAATAAACCTAAATAGTTTTATCAAAAATAAAATATTTTGTCGTAGTAGTGAAGAGAGAGAATTCACTTGGGTAAAAGTAAACATGTAGTAGGCTCTGAACTTTGGAAGGACATTTCCTTGGTTCTGCAGTGGCTTTTCTCAGTTTGTTCTGGCTTATAAGCCTCAGGATACAGGAGTATCCACCTAATTTCCCTACAGTTAGGACAAAAGTTTTGTGGTGTAAAATGTTCCATAGAAGAAGTTAGTAAGGATAAGATCATTGTTTGAAAATATGGTCTTACTGTTGATAAATCCTTCTTCTGAGTTGTGTCCTTGTGTTTATGTGCATAGATAAATTGAATCCTTTTTCTGTCTTAAACTGTCTGTTTAAAACAAATTTTTTTAAAACCAATCTGGCACTCACTTTCCATTTTGTATCCCTGTGAGAAAAATTAACTTAAAACCAAGTCAGAGGTGTCAAAATACAGTAAGTTCTAGTGTTGTGTCTCGCTGCTGAGGAAGTTAGAAAGTATTTTTCAGAAGGAATACTCATTTTATTACTGTATCTAATATTTTGGAGACCACAGGCTGAGCTGGGCAGAGATTGTAACTTGGGGAAAAGTCTTTGATGTGATTGCCACATTTTTAGAGCAGAAGTATTTTCAAGACCTAGATCTCAACTTACATGTCACTTCACATCAGATTGTGTTGCCATGTCAGCTGTGTGCCTTTTTAACATGCACTATTTTCATTCATGTAAGGCAAACATGTTGGTGTTGCTGTGAGAGAATTGCTATTCCTGACATTTTGAACAATTTTGGGTTGTTTTTTTCCTACTTGTCTTCATACTGCTTTACTTCAGGGGTTTTGTTTGTTTCTTTGTTTGTTTTTCTTTGCTTTGTCTACTTTAAATCAGGTAAATATATCTCAGACTCTTCTCCCTGCTGGCAGGTTCATCGTTTGGTGGTAGTGAATGAAGCTGATAGCATTGTGGGTATCATCTCCCTTTCTGACATCCTACAAGCTCTGGTACTCACACCTGCAGGTATGGATCTGCCCTTGGGGCTGTGCCATGAGGCACTGCTGTGCACACCCTGCTGGGTTTCAGTTATTTCACAGTGATAAACGTCTGATTTTCAGCTTTTGTCACTGATTCTAGTTCTTAAATTCACAAGTAATTTCAGGAAAAAGCTGACAGAATATTAACTGTCAGTCTCCTGTTCACTGAGGAGGGCATGCAGAAGCTTCATAAATGTCCCTGCTGTTTATATATCTTTTCTAGGAAAAAAAAAAAAAAGTCTTGATTAATGTTTTAAGTGGATGAAGCTGAATGTATAGACAACATCTACAACAGGGCACCTTCCCCACCTTTTGAGTTTCTGTACTCTGGCCAAGTGTGGTCACAGCTGTGTTTTCCACTAAAAAATCACTTCTTGGAGCCTTGCTGTTGTCCAGCTATGCTTGGCTGGCACAACTTAAGTCAGAGATGGAACCTCAGTCCACCAGAACTCTTCCAGTATAAAACTCTCCTGTGATCAGGTTAAATCTCTAGTGATCAATCTAAACACGATCAGATTCCTTTTAAGAAAAGTATTAGGTAACAATAGGTTTATTTCTGCTACTTTTATCTTGGGTTGGCTGGTTTTAGTTTGGTTTTGGTTTTAAGTTTTGCCCAATTTCTTAAACTGCTTTATGTTCTTAACTGCAACTTCATTTTGACCTCATAAATTACTTCAGTCACAAGAACTAAAGCAAAGCCCTGTTTTGGCTCTGTGAGGAAGGCAAAATGTCTTGAGGATTATTACCATTTTGCCTCAAAAAAAAAATCAGACAAATAATGACAGAGCCATCCTTAAAAAAAAAAGTGAGCTTAACTGAAATTTCTTAATTTCTTACCTAACAGAAAGGGAGATGATAGATAACATAATTACATAAAAGTGTTTTTTCTTCTATAGACTTAAAAAATAAAAAAGGTAATGTACCTTGTTTAAATATAAATGTTTCTGTTCTGAAGAGAACCAATCAGCCTTACAGCTAGAAATGTTGTGTCAGTACATCTGGTTCCTTTTAATGACCTGGAAGAGCAAGAGCAGAGCAAGGAACACAGCTCTCTGTGAAAGCATGGATGAGACATCAGCCCAGAGGTCTGGGTCAAATGGAATCCTTGCCTGGAGAAAGAAGAGGGAGGTGTAAAACGAGCAGCCAGTGCCTCTGCAGGCAGAGGAGGGAGTTCATCCATGACTGGAGGGTAGCAGGATCCCAGGAGAGCAGATTTCAGTGCTAATGGTGCAAAGCTGAGGCAGAAAAGATGCATTTGGGTGCTGACAAACCAAGAGCTTTGTTGTACTGGAGATACATGGACACCTATGTTGGAAGTCTGAGCTGAGCTAAAAGTGCTCTGGAATTATTGCAAAGAGAGATCCCTGAGCTGCTGTAACTCACTGAGCTAACAGGAAACTGAGCCAGCAAAAAAGCTGCAGTTCAGTCAGCCTGGTACACTGAACCTGCCCACAGAACAGTCTGGTACAGAGGACAGGGGTTAGAGCAACAGAGAGGGCAGGATTATGCCACTAGAAGAGAGGAGGGAAGGGAAGATTTTCTGGGGAGCAGTTAAATATCAAATTGCATTTCCCCAGGCAAGTGCTCAATTTTAGACTAGAATTTGTCTCATGCAGGGAGGATATCTGCCATTTAAATCTGATTTGTAGAGTATGAAGTATGACTTTGCTCCTAGGAACACCAGATAAATCACTTGTCCAGTTCTCTTCACAGACTTGGAAAGGAAAATTTATTGACTGGCAGGACTTAAGACCAGCCTGTGTTTGGGAAAAAATTAACAGTTGTTATGTGAAACTGGATGCATTTAATGAATCTTTCAGTGTTTGATTATACATGCAAGTAGCAACTCCAGGTTTCTGGCAAGAGATTCTTATTCTGTAGAGTTGGATGCTGAATCTAAGCTCACCATAGTGTTCACTCATTGCCCAACGTGTTTGAGTATCTGGGGAGGAGGTAAGATGCTGCACAGTCCTGCTGGACAGGTCTCTCAGATCCCTGCTGTAAGCAAAATCTGCCTCTGAGCCAGGAAAAATGGGTCTATCAACAAAGTGTAGTTAAACTAAATTCTTACCTCATTTTTGCTCAAGTACGACTCATTTTCTGGGGGCTGTTATGATGATTAAAGCTTGGCTCTAAGCTGAGGGACAGGTTGGGGCTGTGGGTTTTTAGTTGGGAGTTTTTAAACAAATTTTTTCTATGTGCTGGGGAGAATCTTCAAAGGCATTTGGAGTAACTTCCCAGAAGGGTTACTTCAACTTAGCAATGAAATTAAAGCAATGATGGTCTCGAGCCTCCCTCGCTCTGTCTCTCGTTGGCATTTAGCAATCTTGCAGTTTATTCTTTATAAATGTTGCATTCAGTACTCTGATTCTGGTAACGTGATCAGGGAAGGTGGCAGCAATTGGAATGAGCTGCTCCAGTTTTGTGTGGCCAAGGAAATGACAACTGCTTTCCTCTTCTGTTCCCAGGTGCCAAACAAAAGGAGAACGAGAGTGAATGACTGCTGTGAATGTAAACATTTGTAGGAGAACTTGAACAAAGTTTCTGGGTCGTTTGTCTCAAGAGCAGTGACTGCAATGGAACAGAGCAGGATGGTTGAGAATGTGTTTTGGGACTTAGTGATGGATGATGAGTCTCTTCCCCCCAGTGATGTCGCAAAAAAAGCAGCATGACAAAAGCTTATGTTAAAATGTAGGCTCGTATTTCAAAATGTCTTCAAAACATTTGCTGGAAGACTTCACATGATGTCCTTCATTAAAATGCACTGTATTCTGAAACTTTTTCATTTTGTATTTGACAGAAGTCACTGGTCAGCAATGGATATATGTGACATAAGGCAAGTGTATGGCATATTCATATCATAGTGCCTTATGTCAAAATACAGCAATATGTCATCACTGTTGCCCATCACTGTCAAAGGAAGTGTTGTGCTAAACGAGACACTGTATTTGAATGTGAAAGTCTTTAAACCTAAAACCAAATCAGTTTCAGTTCTCATTAGATTTGTCATAAAAGCTGTAATTTGGGTATCGGTAGACTTCTTTAAAACTTCAATGACAGTTTTGTGTTCAATGTTGCATTCTGAACTGAAATGTAAAACAAGACTGATTTAAAAACAGCTTTATTTATTTTTACTTTCATGACAATTTTTTACACATCTTTGGTGGATAGCTAAAATTTCACCATATCCATTAATAAACTGTTGATTGTTATACAAACAAGTGGGAGATTTTTCTCATTATTTAAAACTTTGGAGTTGCAGAAGCTGTGCCCTGTTCACCAGTCTGTGTTACTTGAGCTGAAGATTTTGGAAGCATGGATTGAAAGTGCTCTGCCCTGTCATACACAGGCACCACGGAGGAAATGAGGTGCCAGAGGACAATATTTTCACCTGTATTAAAGTGTAAAATGATGTTTGTACAATGAAAACCCAAAACTTTTTATTGTATATGATTTGTACAGAAGCGGAGGAGTGAGGAAAGCCGTGGGGTATTTGCTAATGTAAATGTACTGTAAAGTTTGAAGATGAGACTTTTATAATTGTAGATTCTTGTAGATGGAAGAAATTAAACCCTACAACATCAGTTTGGTTTTAGCAGTTCGTGCCAAGTTCTTTCGCATGTATGAATGTACATGCATTGGGATTAGTGCAAACCAGGAGCACTCTTATTTTCCTCTGGATTTCAAGGTGGCTTCTGCTGATGGAATACTGTAGGTAGGACTTCTTTACCATGTTTCCAGCCTAAATACTGCACTGGAATGATGCAGGAAAGGGATACATTATTTTTTCATTCATAAACATGGAGGTAAAAGGTGAACAGTTTTTAGTTTGCTTATAAATGTAAATATAATAGTAATGAAAAACTTTCCTCAGAACTTTTCCCCTTTCTACAAGAACTTAAATTTTGAACTAAATGTGTGAAAACTTCCTTCTTACAGGTATCTTTCGTGACTAAAAATATTCCTGTAGTACATTATGGAAACTGTTCACTTAGATTTTCTTCCACTTTCTTACCTTGTGAAAAACATTGGCTTCTCCAGCACCTTTTCTGACTGGGTAAATATTGACTCTGTTCCCTGCAATTCCAGGTGGTATTGAACTGGGGCAGCTGCTTTGTCCTAAGAGCAACAACCTGGTGCTGGTTGCTGCCTTCAGAGCTGACACCAGCCCAGCTCTGATTTCCACGTGTGGGAGATGGAGTGATTCAAACTGCAAATAGTGGCTCTCATTCTTGTAGGGTGGGTGGAGGGGAGAATCTGTGGTAGCAAACTGATGAAGGGTAAGTGGGCAGTAGTGCTGCCTGCAAATGCCACACAAACCACATGGATGCAGCTTTGTGAAAGCAAGGTTCTGCTCCAGCACAGGCACTGCAGCCTCCTCTGGCTGATGGGGTGGCAGGGAGGTGCCCAAAAGCATCCTGACATCTCTCTATCACTCGTCTGCATGAGCATTCTTTGGCCCTCTGGTCAAGGTATTTTTAAAGATAAGGGTTAAACCACTGGTAATTTTTTAATATCTGTTTTATAGCACAAATTCCTCTGTTCCTGTTCATGCAGATGCTGTGGGCTTGCCTGGGTGCTGCAGTGTGCAGAAAGCCAGAATGAATTTGCAGTTTTCAGATAGCCACATACAAGCTTCCCATTTTCACATTATTACAACTGCTGTTGACATGTGGACACGGGACTAGCAAAACTATGGAGAACAGCCTCCTCAGTGGTACAAAACTGTTTAGAGACTTTCTACCCTTTCTTTCTGGAATTCAGCTCTGAAGTCTGCATTTGTGAGTGACAAAACTGTGATGTGACCCCCACCAGCACAAATAAATAGCAGTGCCATCAAAATACACTCTGCTTGTGCTGGCACAAGGGCCAGTGCTGATGCAGTAAACAAAGCTAAAGAAATCATGTCGTTTTTAATACAGATCAGTTTTCTACAGAGCTAGAAAAATGCTTGTTCCAGCATAAGGGAGGGACAGGAGTAAGTAAATGAGGGTGGAGAGAGGAGGGGTGACTCAGCAGCGCTGCTGCATGTTCCAGATTAAAGGGATAGTGTAACTAAAGCTTCAGTCCAGGGCTCTTCACGTAGCTCATTAGAGGTCTCGGGCATGAAAAAGAATTAATAAAATGTCATTAGACTCCAGTTCTTTTGCATTCTCCCCTCTGGATGGGCAGGAAGCACTACTTACAGATCTGAGAGTGCAGCAATAGCTCCAGAAGCTCCTTTTCCTGTCACAGACAGGACCATGCTGCAGATGGAGGGGTCAGTAGATGTCCCCTGTGACTCCTGAAAGCCTGTTCAGTAGTGCAGGTGAAGAAATGGTTTCTATTTTAACCAGCAGGACTGTAATAATGTGTGATTGATGCCTTTGCTTTCCTGTGCATTTCCTTGCACAGCAGGAGATGTCTGTGAAAGATAATTATTCTGAAGGGCTTTTACCTATTCTGGATATTTGTAACTGCTTAGGTGTAAGAAAATGTTTCTTGGTAGACTTCAGCCCTCAGTATTTTCCAGTACCTAGAGATGCTCTGAACTGAGGAAAAGTCACCCTTTGCTGACATTGATGAAAAACATTGTCCTGTTTTACTTCTGGAATCCTTTAGGTAAAGGGTCTGACATCAGATGGTATTTGCTGTTTGCTAGGAAGTGAATTCAATTGTTGTGTATCTAAGGCCTATTAATCTTTTATTAAGGGATGCTCTTGTGCTGGAAATGTTGGAGTAAAACTGGAAGAACAAGCCTTGATTTCCAGGGCCTGAGCACTTGTCCTCATGGCAGACAGGAGGAATCTGACTGAAGCAGTTCCAAGACTGCACATGGAGAACATTTCTTGCCATTTTTGGAGGGAGCATAGGGTAAGTTGGAGTTTTTCAGTTTTGGTCCAACTAGAAGTGAAACCACACATGCTTAATCCTGTCTCACAGCAGGCCTTATAACTGCTCCCACTGAGCTCTCCAGGCAGCTTTAGAAGTAACCAGTTTACTTCTGAAGTTTCTGTGAACTTTCACCCATATTGAACACTTATTAAGGGTAATTTCCAGAGGAAAATGCCATTCCAGGTAATTTAATGCTACCCTTGTACCCACATAATGCATTTATGCAAAAAGAATGTTCTGCAGACACTGCTCTTTACTCTTCACTTCAGGACTTAATTTAAATGTGGTTTTGAAAGTCACTTTCTTGGTACTCATTTGTTTTCTGGTGGTTGCAGTCAGACCTGTTCCTGCTGTAGTGAATGGGCAGGAGGTGACCTGTGCTGACACATCAAACTCATTCCTTTAGAAAAAACCCTATGGAATGTGTGTCCCTGCCAGCTGCACACCAGGACCTGTAGTGCACCAACCCATGGTGCTAGCAGCCCCTCTGAACTGAATTAGTCCCTTAATTTCCTTCTACTAACTTTTTGCCAGCGTTTCTATCTGAATATGGCAAAATAGAATCACTGTGAAAAGGCAGGAGGGAGCAGAAACAAGTGCAAGGCTGAAGTGAATGTACTTTGTAACCTCTGCAGGCAGCAAGGGCTGTGCTGTGCCTGTGGAAGCACGCCCAGTGCAAACACTGGACACACTTCAAACCACTCCGTGGGAAGGTCCTGCTTTGCTGAAGGACAGAGCAGGTAATTGTGCTGGTAATTGCTGCTGCAGGAATTGAACATACAAGTCAGAGCTGTTCTGCACTTGGGAGCTGAGTAGCTGCATGGCTGTGGGTTTGCATGTACTGGGTTAGTGTAAAAATACTTGGCTGTTGAGTTACCTTTACTACATTAAATCTATTGTGGTTCTTTCTCCATCAGAAAAAGTAGATACAGGCAACAAAAGAAAGCCATGCACTGTTTGTCCAGCCTCAGCATCCTGATCTCCCCACTGACACTCACTCCACCCTGCTTGCTGTTTTCCCCCTTGGTATCTTGTCTTTCAGAACCACACCTCATGTGTTGCTTTCTTTGAGCAAACAGTTTATAGTAGCATTAATGTCATTTATCATCTGACCTGATCCCAAGGCTGGGTTTGATGAGGGAGACAGGGAGAAGGGCTGGAGCACAGCCAGTGCAGAGGCACACAGGGTTCATCACTTGTCCCACAGTTCTCTGAACTGCTTTGGAGCTCAATTTGCAAACGCTGCAGATGTGAGGAGGCTGCAGCAGGAGCAGGGAATTTACAGGCACAACCCTAATTCCTAATGTAGCCAATGCTATGGAATGCTGCCCTGGGAAAACACAACCTGAGCATCACACCAGGACTGTTACAGGGAGAGGGGATTTCAGCAAAGGGGTACTTGGTGTGTGAGCCTGTTCAGCCCTAAATATATCAACAATATTAGACATTCACAGCCAAAGGTGTGCTGTCCCTCTGCTCAAAGCACTCCAGAAGTGTTTAGACGTCACCTGGGCAGGAGAAATGTAGTAACAGCCTTACCACAGTCCAGATCCTCTCACCTCTGCTTAAGCTGCTGCCTCTTAAGTAGCAGTGTCCCAGAGTGCTGCCAAAGGCCATCAGCAGTGTCACCCAGCCCTAGAGCATGGAAAAACCACAAACTCCCCTGAAAGCTCTGTATTTCCCTGTATTCCCAGCGTCCCAGCCAAGACAAAATGAAGCACTTGCAGGATCCTGCTGGAGAAAGGATAATTAGCCAATTCCCTCCAAAGGAACAGTGGAAGAAAAGGAAGTTAAAGATTTTTCTTCAGAATAAACCTGTGCCCAGAATGGATGAGTTCTTTGTTGCTGCTGACAAGCATCCTAAGGTGAGACAACTCCATTGCAATTTAAGGCAATAAAGCCAATAAAGGGGGAGGAACAGAAACCCTGCAGTAGTGAACCCCCCTAAACAAGCACAGAGTGAGCCAGGGGCAAGGTAACAGAAAGCAGATAAATAAATAGACACAGCTCCAAAAGGAGATTGGGTAAGAAAAGAGAGTAAAGGAAAAGACCTAACCATAAGAAGTGGAAGGAACAAAAACAGAAACTCCCACAAATGAAAAAAAATGCTGATTCTCACCACTCTGACCATGTGGAGGGCTATGGATATCTATCTTGAAAATACGAATTAGTTTCACCAGAGTAAAAATCCCAGTGCCAAAATATGCAGGCAAGTAATAAGAACTGTAAGGAGATGGAAATTGAAAGCATAACTACTACAAATGTCAGCTATTTTTCCAAATCCATGCATGGCAGTGGAAGGTAATTCTTATCTCAGTCCTCTCAGTCTTCTGGCTCAGTAAAAATCCCAAATTTTGGACCACGGCATGGTTCCAGAGGGAGTGAATGTAAAGATGATGGCACAGCTCCAAGGGTTGGTCCTGCAGGATCATGGCTACTGCAGTCCTCATGTGCTTCAAACAATTGTGTCTGTTACAAGACAAAGGAATCTGGTGCTGTGCAGGCAGGGCTGTCCCTCTGCACCTCCTGGGGAGCTTTGAACAGGATCCCTGTTCACAAATGCTGGATTTCCACAGGCTGCTGCCTTTTTGCAGGCTCCCCATATCCCACCAATCCCTATGAGATGATGCTCGAGGGCTGTGATGAGGTGGGAATCTGCTGTAGTGATGGAAGACAAGGCTGGACACAGAGAATGATCATGCAGAGTTGTATCACCACAGCCATCACTGAGAAATACAAACCCCCTATGTTTCCTCATGAAATAACTATCCTTCCATCATGTACCTATTCACTGAAAGCTGTTATTCCTGCTGTTTAACAGGTCACCAGCACTTGTCCTGTAAAACCCCATAATCCAGAAGATGAAGGGTATAATTAGACTGTCCCAAAAAATGCAGGTATCTCCTGAAAGCCTGTCTGCTCCTCCAGAAGCAAATCACTTTCTGTACAAATGGCTTTCTTTTGCTTTAGTTCCTCACCCTCTCACCAGGTTAGATGAATATGTGGGAGTGGATGGGTGAGATCAGGGAGAAGCCAATCCATGTCCCTTAACATCATCCAGCTGCTAGCTTGGCTTGTTGTACCCTGGCATAATGGTGTGTATCAGTGTTCCCCAAAAAGATAAGATGCACATTAAAAGAATTCTACCTAACATTCATTTTTCAAGAAAATGTGTAAAGGGTTTGTATTAACCCAAAGTGTTAAAAATCAGTAGTAGAGGGGGGAAATAAGACACTAAGACAGGAAAGTCATTTCTCCCTTAAATTCTGCATCCATCAAGTGTTGCAGTCACCACCAGAACATGCAGCCCTCTTTTCACAGCAGAAAACTCCCCACCGCTTGGATCTCACAGTTAACCATTCCCAAGCTCCCAAACGCCGCCTTCCCTTCCATGCAATTCCCAACACTTTATCCACGCTGGGACCCGACATTTCTCCATAAATCATCTGAAGAGGCACTGAGATAAATTAAAACAAATTCAAGCCCGGCCGAGCGGCCCTTCCCGGCACGGGACCCTGGAGCTGCGAGGACACAGGAGGGGCAGCGCCAGACCCCACTGCAGATCCCACTGCCAGATCCCACTGCCCCGGGAGCAGCCCCTGGGATGGGGAAGGAGACGAGGACAAGGATGGAGACAGGGATGGGATTGGGCAGGGGCGGGGGACTGGACTGGGATGGGGACAGGGTCGGGAATAGGGACTAGGACCGTGATAGGAACAGGGATGTGCACAGGGATGGGGACTGAGGTGGGGACGGGGATAAGGAAGGAGACCGGGACAGGGATAGAGACAGGGACGGGGGTAGGGACGGGACTGTGATGGGCATAGGGACGGGACAGGGACCAGGACAGGGAGCAGGACGGGGCCGGGGCCGGGGATGACGGAGGTGACGGAGATCGGGGACGGGCATAGGGACCAGGACAGGGATAAGGGAAGGGGACAGGGACGGGGATGACCAAGGTGACAGAGCTCGGGGACGGGGATAGGGAGCAGGACGGGGCTGGGGACGGGGATGACGAAGGTGACGGAGCTCGGGGCCGGGGATAGGGACGGGGACAGGGAGCAGGACGGGGCCGGGGCCGGGGATGACGAAGGTGACGGAGCTCGGGGACGGGCATAGGGACCAGGACAGGGATAAGGGAAGGGGACAGGGATGGGGATGACGGAGGTGACAGAGCTCGCGGCCGGGGATAGGGACCAGGACAGGGATAAGGGAAGGGGACAGGGATGGGGATGACGGAGGTGACAGAGCTCGCGGCCGGGGCCGGGCGGCGCGCGCGGGACGCACCAACCGCCGCACGCTGCGCGCGCACGCGCGCGGGGCCTCGGCGCGCGCCTCTCCCCCCCCACCTCCCCGTCCCCGCTCGCCCTTGCCCGCCCGGCCCCGCCCCCTCCCCTTCGAACGCGGCCGTTGCCGCTCCCCGGCCAATCCCCGCCCGCCGCCGCCGCCGCGCGGGCCAATCGGCGGGCGGCACGGGAGGGGTGACGCAGAGAGTTTTTTCCTGTGACGCGCAGGTGCGTACGCGGGGCCGGCGCGCGGCGGCGGCGGTCACGTGGTGCGGCCCCGCCGCTGCCAGCGCCGCGCGTCCCGAGCGCGCTCCGGCCGCCGCCGCTCCCCCCGCGCCCCCCGCATGTCGCTGGCGCCGCGCCCCGCGCTCCCACAGCCGCCCGCCGCCGCCCTCCGCCGCAGCCGCCGCCCTTGATGTGGTTCGGGGCCGGGCGGGGGAGAAGATGCCGCCGTCCAAGTCCCGCAAGATCGCGATCCTGGGCTACCGGAGCGTGGGTGAGCGCGGCGCGGGTTTCGCGGCGGGGGCGCGGGCGGGTGCCGCCGCATCGCCCTCCCCCGCGGCGGCGGCGGCGGCGGCGGCAGGTGCAGCGGAGGCAGCGGCGCTTCCCGCCGCCCCGAGCGCGCAGCCGCGGCCCGAGGGAGGGAGCGAGGGAGGCCCCGCCATGGCGGCGCCGCAGAGCTGCGGGCCGCGGCCGCCGTGCCCTTAATAGGAAGTTTCGCCCCCCGCAGTCCCCGGGCGCTGCCCGGGAAAGCGGGATCGGGCGAGCTGCGGAGAGGGTTCCTTCCCCGCCGGCTCGGCTGTGCCGGGCTCCAGCTCCGCCCAGCGCTCCGTACGGAGCGAGCACGGGGAAGGGTCTGGAGCGCGTGTCCGGCGAGGAGCGGCCGCGGCAGCTCAGCCCGGAGGAAAGGAGGCTCAGAGAGGCCTCGTCGCTCTCAAGTCCCTGACAGGAGGGCGCGGCCAGGTGCGAGGGGCCTCTGCTCCCAGGCAGCCCGCCACACATGAGGACATGGTTGTCAGCTGTGCCGGGGGAGCTTTGGGTTGGACACCGGGGAGAATTGATTCTCAGAAAGAGTGGTCGGACACTGGAATGGGCAGCCCAGGGAGGAGATGGAGGCACCGTCCCTGGAGCTGTTCAAGCAGACTGGACACGGCACTCAGTGCTGCGGTCGACACGGTGATGTTGGGTCTCGAAGCACTTTCCGAGCCTCGGTGGTTCTGTGCTTTAGAGCCCCTTTGAAGTGCTGGGGAGGCCCGGCGGCTCTGTTGCCGTTCTGCCCCGTGGCGGTGCCGGTGCGGCAGCGCGGCCGCTGTTCCGAGGCGCCGCCGCGGCTCCGCGCTGTCCCCAGCACGGCGCTGCTGGGACAATCCAGCACGGGCTCGTCCGCTGGGGGAACTTCCTGGAAGCGTCCAGCACGAGTCTGTAGCAGCTGATAGAGGGCTTTGTTCATAGCAGAAGGTGTGATCCTTTCTCCTGCGTTCGCTGTCTTTGATGGAGAACGGTTTCAGATGTTTCAGCATTCGGGTTCTTGAAGCAGGAGGGGAACAAGCTGTAGTACAGCCGGTGCTAATCGATTAAACTTAAAAGCATAGATCAATGTGGAAGATAATGTGTGGTTGGGGGGGAAAAAAAAACGATGTTACAGAGAGATACTACTCTGATATAGATGAGGTTTTTACATTGAAAGCAGTGACTATATCAGTAATTTGTCTTACATGGCATACAGCATAAAAAACCCTTTAAAAAAGCTGTTTTTAATATAAAAAAGGCCTAATTAAGGAGAACTTTTTTGTGCATTTTGTGCGTAGCTGCAGCCAGGTTGGTGTTAAAGGGATTGATGAATTTGTCCAGTCCACAAACAGAACAGTGAGTAGTAGATTGATCAGTTTGCACAGTCCAAATGACATCACTTGTTGCAGTGTGTTCATTGTTTTGTGTGTTATGTTTTCTTCTTTGAGCACTGGTGGGAGCAAAGCAATGGGCAGTGTAAGTGGGAAGGGGGAATGCTTGAAATTCTGTCCTTTGGAAGTGTGTGGTGGGGACTGGGTGTACTGTTGAGCTTTGTCCTTCATCTGTTGATGCTGACAAGCAGCAGTGAGGAAATCAGATATTAGTAGGGTGTAGGACCAGCTGAGGAGAAACAGAGAAGTAGTATAATGTTGGTTTGGTTGGTGATGTGAGCAATAGTACTTGTGGAAAGGATGACCAAAATGTTACCTAACTGTTAAGACCTACTGCTGAACTTCTTTAACTAAATTTTCTGGACTAGTGTGGAATTGGGCTTGACAGGACAGGGCCAGTTTTATTAGGAGAGCTACAAGTTGTAGGAACATAGAGTTAAGAGTGGGTGAAAAAAATCAGGTTTACTGGAATTTTTCTTTCATTGTCATTAAATTTCTCAGCAAATATTTAGGTAAGAAATTCAAGCAGTAGAAATGGGCCTTTGAGATCCTACTTCCATCTTGTAAAGCTGTTAGAAAAGCAGGAAGGTTAACCTGTGAGATGTAAACTGTCCTCTGCTTCCCCAAATGTGCCTCCTAAAGTGTAGTAGGATGGGGACTGAGACTTCAGGGAAACTTTTGATTAAGTCTTGGTTTGTATTATGATGGTGAGGATATCACTTGAACCCTGGGTAAGAAAGGATATTACCTCATTTTAGGACAAGTGTTTGGGTGGTAGAAAAGGAAGTACGTTTCTTTTGGAGGAAATGCTGCATTGTATAGAGGTAATGCTCATTAAAGTGGGGAAAAATTCCAGAATCTGAAGGATTGGAAGGAAATGCTTTCTACATTTCCTTTTGTAATTAGAGAAGGACATTGTTTTGCTATTAACATTAATCTTGACCCTGGAACTAGGGAGGTTAACTTTGGTGAGTTGTAAAATGCTTACAGTTTCATAGGTTGGCCCTAAATGCTTAGGTGACCTGCTCTGGGAAATTGCATGCTCCTCCTGTAACTACAGCGTTTGGGATGAAGGTGTCATACAATGAGGAGCTGTTTTTCCCATGTCTCTGTCAGTTAGGTGCTGAAATAACCAGGTTTTGATGATATATGTCAAGCAGTGAGCTTTTCCCTACAGCTGTTGATTCTACAATGCCGTGGGTCTCTCAGGTTACAAATGTGTGCAGTGAAGGGTGGGCACACCCTCCCTGGGGATTTGTGAAACAGGGTCTGAAAATTGTACTGGATTCGTGCTAAGGCCTTGTTTATTTTACTTACATTAAATTTTAATCTTATCCCGGTGCTGTTGTCAGGTAAACTAGATGTTGGGAGTGGTATTCTGGTATAATAGTGCTCAGATAGAAAATTCAGGAGTCTGCTTGTTTGAATACACTCCCTCTATCTTTCAACACCACCATCAAGCCTTTCATATGTGAAACTCTTATTCTTTGCTGATGGGAGAGATCACAGTGGAAGCCTCATGAATTCCCAGGTAGTCATACGTTCTGGGATGCAGACAGAGTATTTGCCAGGAGCTTCAGGAGTTGTTTTTTGGTGAAGAAGACTATCTGTGGATACAGCATGCAGGTCGTGGCATGATGTGAGACAAAATCACGCAAGAATGTCTCTGTTGGGTTTTGTTCAGGCTTAAATTGGTCTAAGAAAGTTAAATTCCATTATGTAAGTGTGCTTGTCTCAGCAAGGCTTCGAGTCAAAATCAGATGGATTTCATCCCAAGGTCTGAGTTTCGCAGTAGAGAAACTTGACTTCCATTACTGTTAGTTGGGAAGTGACCAGAGTGGATCTGACATTTGATTCTGGAAGAAATCTGTCTTGTGCATCATGAGGCATAAAATTTTATAAAGTTACTACTTTCACTAAAAAGAATCTTCATAATTGTATTTTGGTCATAACTTAATATCCCAGATATAATTGGAAATAATGGATTTGCTTGGAAATAAATCAAGCAGGACTTAAGATTTTCTGAATCTTTTTAGAGTAACATCCTCTTTAAAAAGCAAGGTAGAGTTGCCAAAAATGCTTTGTGCTCAGTTTCATTCTCTTTCTGCTTATAGAAAGATGTGCAAATTCAAACCACAAATGCCTGTAGGAAAGAAGAAATTTCTTAGATCATCTTGTAAAGTACCTTATTATTGGGATTGTCTATATTATATTGAACGGATGGATTTAAGATAAGCAGGAAGGTATTGTTTGGATCAGCTGCTTCAGCTGTAGGTCTTTATCTCAGCCCGATTTCTTTTCTGCTGTTTGTGTAAGTTGTACTGCTGGTTTTACAAATGTACTTGCAGAAAC
This sequence comes from Chloebia gouldiae, assembly GCA_003676055.1. Taxonomy (NCBI): domain Eukaryota; kingdom Metazoa; phylum Chordata; class Aves; order Passeriformes; family Passeridae; genus Chloebia; species Chloebia gouldiae. The sequence continues at coordinate 4,564,047 of QUSF01000003.1, read as the reverse complement.
AGGAATTATCTGAATTTTACATGTTTGGACTGGTCATCTGAAAATGCTGTCCTGGACAGTTTATGGCTCTGAGGGGAAAATCCAGTTAATAATCGGGAAATTACCTATTTTCTTCCCCGGACAAATAAATCAACTTCTTTTGTGTGCGTAGGTGTAGAGCAGACCATGCTGCAGGCAGAAGTAGTCATGCTCTGACTGCGGCATGCAGGTATCAAAAAAAACTGTGATGGAACAAAACGACCAGTCAGGGTTTGATTTGTATGGAAAGGTTTCCAAGTGATTGTATTCCGCTAAAAAAAATGCCTCTGCCCCTTCCACTTTGCTTGAAAAGCAAGAAGGGGCAGAAAAAGCAGTAACTTCAACATGGAGCTGTAAATAGTAAAGGTAATAGTGATGGTAGTTTGAAAACACGAGTTGTTTGACTATTAGGAGGCTTGCACTGTAAAATGGAGCTGAGGCTTTGCTGTTGGTGTGTGAAAGATGGCATCTGCTCACACAGCAGCGTTCCGCCCCGAGCGGCGATCCCTCTGGGATTGGATGGGGGAAGTGGTAATTTTAGCAGGCGATAAATTGCCCGTGTAAATGTCAACAGAGGAGGAATGGAGGAATTACCGCTGCTGTAATTTGGTTTACACCATCGGCTGTGTCCGCAACGCGGGAAAGGCTGGGATTGAACAGGGAAATGGAGCGGTTCTGGAGCCGGCTGGTAGGGAAGGTTGGCGATTTGCTGTCCCTTGGCAAGTGCCGGGATGAGTTCCACAGCCCCTCCCTTGCCGGGGCCGCAGTTGGCCCTGCCGGGGTGCGGCAGTGCTGCCCGGAGGAAAGGCTGCAGCTCCCAGGGGAGCGGGATGAGGCTGGAAATGCCAGCTTTAATTGCATTTCCGTGTTGTTAGTGACTGCGATAGCAACTTGCCCTGCTGTAGCCGCTACAGAGCATTTGATAGCAGTAGCTGGAAGCACTAGAGGCAGCATGTTCAGCTGTAATATCAAGCCACCGTAGGGTTATTTGAGGACACCGCTCGAGGATTAACTCTTAAATTGCCTACTCTGATCTCTCAGTGGTAACGCTTGCACGTTTTGTTTGTGTGCGTGGGGGTGTTTTGGGGTTTGATTACACAACTTGAAGTTAACATCGACCGGAAAAGCCAAATGAAATGTAGATCCTGTAATTTATAAGCTATATAAAGTTGGAGCTCTTCATTTGGATCTACTACACTGCCTGAAGTGTAGGTTCTGGCTCAGGCAGCCACCTCTGCGGTACAGGCTGCTGCGGAAACTTAGCGTGACCACGCAGCCGGGATTAGAAGAGCGGGCTAAAAAAGTGATAAATGCCATTATGATTAATTTCCTGTAGCTCTCCTGAAGGTGACATCCAAGGGTGTTCTTTAAAAACTGCTCAACTTAATTGTGTATTCCATCCAAAATCGAAACAGCTTCTCTGTGGGATGTTCATAATGCACTCAGGCTCTGCGAATCCTGCATGAGTCAATTGGCTGGTGTCATCTCAAATTTTCCTAAATCAGAAGCTGCAGACGTGAAGCGTGGTGCGTAAAAACACGAAGTGGCCCTTGTCAGTCATGAATTGATCTCCTTAAGGATTTGAGAGGTTCCCTTTTGTTTTTCAAGGTCCGTATTTGAAGTGATTGGCAGATTTGTTGTAAATTTGATAATGTGAGAAAACAAAATCTGCTTCCTGAGTTTGGGGGATGGTTGTTCCTTAAAATTTCTCTCTTTCAGTCCTGGTCAGGACATTGGCATTGCACTATGGGTCCTGCCTGTTGAGGGCAGCTATCCTGTAAGTGAGGGTATGTGGGACGGGGGAAAAGGGAAATATGGCCAAAATCCATGTTTTATGTTGCCTAGCAGACCTTTTAACAGGATTTCAGCTTATTAAGTTTACTAAAAGCATATTAATATGGACCATTACAGGTTGCATTTCCTTTTGGAGAAATACAGAGTATGGTGGATGCTGAATTGGGTTTTTTTTGTGGGGTAAAGTTGCTTGTATTGAACTAGTCACAAGGTGGTAAACTGAGGCAGTTTTGGAACAAAGTTCTGCAACAGGCTTTCAGGTGCAGCTTTCTCAAGAAACATTCAAGCCACGTTCTTTTTTAATTGCTACATAATGAAGGCAGATACAAATGAACTCTGTAGGGTGGGGCACCTCTTGGCCCAAATTAAGCTAATCCTGCACTGTGGCTGGAAGTTGGACCTTGCTACCCCCACCCAGGTGCTGGCCCTGGTGTGATGGAAGGCTGTCCACCTGCTCAGGGGATTGATTTTTTTAAAAAGTAAAGCAACCAGAAAGGAAAGTTGTTGTATCTTTCATCTGGTCAGCTCAGTGATTGCAGCCCTGACAGGGGGAATGGGGTCAGGAGCACAGGCTTTTGGGGGAGGGTGGTGTGGGCTCTTTGTGGCTGTGCAGACTTTTCTTCTTGTTATGGAACTACATCTCTAAATGTTTTCCTTCACCACCTGAGATAGGCACGGATGCCTTTTGGTCAGCTTTCATCACTGGAACTTCTGAATTGGACTCATAGTCTTGATGGAAAAAGATGGCCTTGTGCAGGTGGTGTGTGTGCTAGGGAGCAATGGAGAAATTGAGTTCTTCAGGGTTCCTGTTTAAATAAACTTCTGTAGTCAAATCTAATCAATTCACGCAGAATTGAGAAAAAAAATGTTTGACCTGGGGTAAACCTAAACCTTGTTCCAAAAGTCTTTAAATTCAGATGATGCCTCAAGTGATACAATCTGGAATTTTCTGGAAACACGTGCTAGTAGAGATGTTGCAATGGAACAAAGCCAAAGCTTCAGGAAAGAACATGGAATCCAAGCCTTAACCCAGCACTGCCAGGTCCACCCCTAAACCATATCCACGTAGCTTTTAAGTACCTCCAGGGCTGCTGACTCAACTGGGTCCCTGGACAGCCTGTTCCAGTGCTTCACACTTTCTGTGAAGAATTTTTTCCTGTCAACTAATCTAAACCTCTCCTGGCACAACTGTTTTCTCTTGTCCAGTTGTTATTGGGAGATGAAGCTGACTTCCCACTTGTCTACAACCTGTCCAAGGAAGTGAAAGGCATTCAGAGTTGCTGATTTCCTTCCTAGCTGGAAAGCCAGTGGGAAAAAATCTAAACTGCATTGTGTTCAGCGTGGTCTTCTGTCTTTGGTAGGATACCTTTCAAAGTATCTGTTTCTTGCAAATATTGGTTGACTTCTCAACCTGGCTGACTCCTTCGGTTGTGTTTATTGCACTTGGAGCCTAGGGAGGGATCACAGCTACTTTATTGTTGAAGTCTTCGAGTCCTCTGGTTCTTCCTCAGTTTACCCATACACACGTTGATTGCTGGGCACATAGATTTTAAGAATAGCTGTATGAAGGATGTATGGATGAGACAGTGGTGAATGAAGCATTGCTGCAAACAGATGACACAGGTTCTGAAAATGCAGATTTTGGATTATGCAGCAAGGTATTCCACAAGATGATGGTAGGACCAGCAAAACACCAGCTTGAGCCTTGGGGCCTCCTGCAAAAGGGAAGTCTGCTAGAATTTTGTATGTGAATTAGAGAACTTGAGGCTAGAACATAAGGAAGAAATGTACAGCAGCCTGATTTGAGTGGAATCATCAGGTGTTTGTGGGTAATGGCCAAAGGTTATGAGACGTAAGACTAAGTGCATGATTTCTGAAGGGCTTTTAAAGCATGAAAGATCCTGTGTGTCACTTGGAGGATTAGTTCAGGAAAGTTGTGGTCTGTTACATAGGTATCAGCTGCAAAAATCACAATTCCCTGATGGTTTATACTTTAAACAGCAATTTTTTTCTTTCAACACTATTTTAAAATATGACACTAAAATCTCAAAGATTGAGGAGTCAGTATTTCTGGCATGGTTGTCAGTGTTGTTGGGTGTTTTAGATTACAGGAACCAGAACATCACGTGTGCCAAACCTAGTTATTTGTGTTCTGTGGAGTACAGAGTTAAATTAATTTTAATTTGGATAAAGATGGAATATATAAGTGGTCCTCAGTGTGTGGATGTAAACATGTGCAAGTGTAATATAAAATTAGTATATGAAAGTGTCTCTTGACAACGTTGTCTCCAGAGTTAGTGGGATACATCTGTCTAGCTTCAACAACTTGTCAGATTGTATTGCCAGATCTTCATTCAATATGTATGACCTCCTTTAAAGGTACTCTTGCTGTATGCAAAAGAGCTGGGATGCATAATATGTAGGAAAACTCCATTAAATCTGCCCTACAAACTGTCAAAACAATCAAGCACTTGACATTAATGCAGTAAAGTGTATTTTGCTTCAAGGCTTGTTATTCCATCAATAACAAATTTTTAGTCTTCTGAAATCTGTCTCAAAATTAGCATTTTTTAAATTAGAACTGGAAGTTTCTGCTTTGAAATGTGCATATAAACAAGTGCTGTGTTTATTAGTGTGCTGAAGTACCTTGTTCTTCATTGCTTTTTTGGAAATGGTGTTTGCTTCTTTTGTATGGTTTGACCCTGCTGAATAAATTCTAAAGGAAGGTGTTGGTTGTGCTGTTTCAACCCTCATATTTTGAGAAAAAACATCAAAATTCTTCATAAACGTTTTGAGGTTGCTAAACTTAAGTTTTTATACTTAAGTTCAGTTGGAAGGTAATGCAAGTTTTTCTGAGCAGTGAAGGTAGGAAGAATAAGTTGTCTGAATGTTTCAAAATCTTGTTCCTTATACAGAGCGTATAGGAGTCTTAGGGCACCTGCACCTTTTTTTCTGTTTGTCCTTATAAAACTACACATTTTTATCACTTTTGTCCCCAAGTGTGGTAGTAGGGCAGAGGAGGAGCTAAGGTGAAACTTGCAGAGCTGATGGGCTGATGTGCAGACAAACAAACAGAATGTTCTTCTGCATCTCCTGAAGCCTGACCTGACTTTAGGTTGTCTTAAGCTGTAGTTCAATACTCAGCTGCTTGTCCAAGCCATGTGGTTGTGCTAGTGGAGCAGTGGGAAGTGAAGTATCCAGCTTGTATTTGCAAGGGCTTCCTCAGGTGCTGGAGCAGGACTGGCTGGAAGAAGCTTGACTTGTGAAAAAAATGGGAAAATAATTTATTTTCAAGTTGCAGGTGTCATCCTCATTTATTCTCCTGGGATACTTTCAGGGGGGTTGAGGGGAGGGTGGGATGAAGTGGCAGTGGTGAGGTTTTTTTGATTTGTTCTGTGTTTTTCTTCTTCCCTGCAAAGGTCAGAATTTAGTGTTGTGACATTTTAGTACTACATAATACGAAAACTGAGAATAGGAAAGTATGATTCTTATCCAAAACCTCTTAATTTGAAGTACCTGTTGAGCCAACAGATGGATACATGCTGGTTAGGAAGGTAAGAAAGCCAGCTGGCTGTCATGGCAGGCAAGAAGTTGATAGGAAGATACAGCAGACAAGGGTTACCTATTCTATCTTCTCTGCCCTGTGGCAAAATCAACTATGTCACGTCATATCTGACAGATCTTTGGCTTAAATTCCCTTAACATTTCCCAAGGTTGGGGGCTCCAGTGCTTCTTCTGGTATTCTGCGTGGTGTTATTCTTACCCTGGAGTCTTATTTTTGCCCTGCTGTTTTACCCATGGGTGTCAGGCAGAGATTTTGGTGTATTATTACTGTAAACCTCCCTTACTGTTGATGGATTGTCCTCTCTATTCAGCAGCTACTCTTGGGTGGATGGGTAAGTGTGTAAGTGCAGGAGGCTTGCAGCCAGCCTTGGTGGGGAAGGGCTGATGACTAACTCCAGCTGGGTGAAGTGCAAGGCTGTGAAAATGGCATTTAACAGATTGTGGCTTCAACTCTGATAAATAGAAGGGAGGAGCTTCCTGTGATCAGCAGAAGTAACATGGAAGGTGCCTATGCAGTTAATTCAGAGAAGATCTAGAGCTGAAATGGAGAAGAGACAACAGTAACAACAAAAAGCCATCAGAACCTGCTGGTGGGGAGAGAGTTGTGTAGAGGAAGGAACAGTTCAGGCACACGCTGGTTTTTATGTTGGTGTGGTTATGTATAGAGCCACTAGCACACAAGAAATAGTCAAGGCTCAACAATATGAACATGAATCAGAGCTCTCTGTCCACCAGTTGTGGACAGAGATGTGATGGAGTTGACCATGTCTTGCTCTGCTGGAGGAAGAAGGAGCCAGCAAAACTCTCTGTCAGTATCCCCAAAGACCACCTTCCCTGTTCTGTGCTAAGAGATTTTGGTATTGCAGGGTTGGTATTGCAGTGCCTGCTGCTTCATGCAGCCTTGGGAGCTTCCCCCATGTAGGAATAGCAGGTGAATGGTGCTGTCTGCTGATGTTGGGTGCTGGTAGCAGCTGTCCATGAGTGTCAGGGTTTATTGGCCACGTGCACTGCTGGCATCAGGTTTGTCAGACCTTGGACCATCAGTGGTGGCACACAGAGCCTGAAACATTGACTGACCACCTCACAGTTACACACTGCTGTGGAGTGGAGCTGTCTGTTGTTGCAGAGATCTTCTACTGATTATTATGTAGTTTGATTTTTGTACTATTATAATATGTTGTGCAAGTAGCTTGCCCTTGGGTGTGCAAATCAGTTGTGCCTTCCAGCTTTTGCTACAGTTGGTGGAGAGCTCTGTGAACTTCCCTTCAGAGTAAGGCTGAAACTTCTTAGCAGTAGTTTCAGAATGCACATCTCATGATTTGACTGGATAATATTACCAAGAGAGGGAATATTGCCACTACTGTCCTCTCAGGATTTTGTCAGATAGTTGCCTTCTGCCATCTCATAACAAGGAAAAGAGAAACACCTCTCTCACTATTGTTCTTGCAGTTCCAGGAAGATCCTGAGGCCCTCTGGTCATATGCATTTCAGTAGTACTGCCAAGATGGTCTATTCCTCACCCATTTCAGCTGCTTTTGGTGTTACAGTATTCTCAAGGTCATGTTCCTAGACTAGGAACATGTTTTTAAATGATGCTAGGAAAGGTTTAGTGATGTTTTCAAAGACTTGGCCCTCTGCTTGGTGGTGCTGTAAGCAGTGATTGATGTTTCACTTGGTGGCCACAGTGTTGGCAACTGTGAATCCTATGGCTCCAGTCCTCAAGGCCCTTTTTAGGGATTACCTGCATGTCAGTGGAACTGAGGTCTTTCATCTTGGTAGGGCTTCTTTTTCTCTCTTACTGGTCTGAAAATGCAATGAGATTTGTGGAAGGAGGGGTTCATCCTGTTTCCTAATAGAACTCAAAAGTTTAACATGCAGTGTCTGTGCAGAGGATGGAGAGCTGGTGCTGTGACTGCAGCTGGAAGGATCCACTTGAAGAAAGAATGGCAGTTGTACATCCCAGAAATCTTTAGCCACAAGAACAAAGTGGCTGGAATTTGAGAGTTTGATCCCTTGTGTGGAAACTAAAACCTTGAAGATAGAAAAGGGGAATGCATGGAATGCATTAAAGTAAGAGATGTGTTATTTCTAATGACATAGCATTTAAAACTGATTTAGTGATGAAACAGTGGCAGTTCCTGAAAGGATCTTTGAAAAATATTTCATTTCATGTTGTATATACCCAATGATCCAAGGAAAGGTCAAGTTTATTCATACACCTAATGAGCTGCTTGAAGTTTGTGTATAGGGAGAAAGGACTTGGATTCTATTCAGCAGTAGAAGTTGAATTTTGCCCCTTTGGAGAGGAAATCAGTACAAATTTCAGGCTCTTTACATTTAGGTGTGTCATAAACTGGAATATTAGGGTCTGATCTTTAAGCTTAATAAACTTCCCTTTAAAAGTTGTTAGGGTTTAACTCATTGGGCAGCTGAACACTACACAGCCATTTGTTCACCTCCCAGAATGGGACTGGGGACACAATTGAGGAAAAAGATAAAATTGAATTGGGATAAAGACAGTTTTTAATAGGACAGAAAATGAAAGGTAAATTATAGTAATGGTAAAAAAATATACAAGTGATGCACAATGCAGTTGCTCACCGCCCACCTACCAATGCCATTGAATTTTTGCTGCCACCTGAAATATTTTAAGCCTTGTGCTGTGGGAAGGTGCTGCAGAGATGCACAGTTTCTGCAGGAAGTCTGAAGGGAATACAGGATGGTATTTATCTGAGAAATACAGGTTGACTGGGGTAGGAACGTCTGAATTTCTTTTGCAGTTAAGGAACACCAGGATGCAGTTCCCCTGACCTGTTTAAAGCATCTTCAATGCAGCCAGGCATGCATGCATTCCATGGCCTGGTGAGGTATATGCCACAGAGGTTGTTGCTTTGGGGTTTTTTTTGGAAGTTTTGTAACACCTTTTCCCATCTTTGACAACTGACAGTAAACACATGGAATTAAAATTCACTTAACTTATTAAAAGGGAAACAGGAGGAAAGCTGCAGTCTGCTGCTTTTCTGCCAGCAAGGGTAACAAGCAGAGGTAACTGGACTGTGTGCTAAAATAACTGAAAACTTCTTTTGACCATTCTTTGCTGTGGTTACTGATTTTATTGGAGATAAAATGGACTGCCTGGAAGTAGAAGCCATTGCAGGAATGCAACTGAATTTTTCTCTACATACTTGCTTGGACATGTAATACATTGCAACATGGTTTAAATGAGCATTGAGACATGAGCACTGCTGTAGGATGGAACAAGCCTGCTGCTAAATATCAGGGAATAAAGCACATGCTCTCTTCTTGCTTTCTTTACAGGAAATACGATCTAGATAGCATTAGGACTCTTGGCTTGTGTTCAGAAGGCTCATTGCTGCTGACCTACCAAGGGCCTGGAACTACTTCTGGGAGTGTGACTGATTGCTTTGAAATCTGAAGAAAATAAAGGAAGCCATGTGGCTTTGTTTCTAAATGACTGCTCTCAGATTTCCTCTGGCTTGCAGAGGAATACCTTTGATAAACCTCAAGAAGATTGTGCAATGCAGATGGAAGGGAAACTAGCATCTACCAGCAGGCTTATGCTCTTGGGTATTACAGACTGTCATGTGAAACTCCTCCTTTACAGCAGTAGTTCTTGCTACAAAACCTTGCCTTAGACTTCAGATGTATTTCCTTATATGCTAACTTTAAAAAAATAGAGCAGGAGAAGGCAGGCAAGAGTTGTAGAATGAGACAGAGTGCCAAAGAAGTTAAAGAAGAACTTTTGTTGTCCTGAAAAGCTGACCTGCTCTTTGCTTTGCTGTAAAGGTTCTGCAGTGTTTGAATCTCCATGTCATGTTACAAGATGTGTCATCGAGGTTCCTCCAACTTTCACTCCCTCAGAATTACAACCTTTAGTCTGTCCTTCAGAAAGCTCAGAGAGCATGTTGAGAGAGGAGTGCCACCACTCTGTGTTGCAAATCAAGCACGAGTATCATGAGCAAGTGCAGGAATTGAGGGAGAGTTTTGTCTCTAAGCATCAGAAAATAGTTTTTTAATCCTGCTACTGTAATGCTGGCATCACAAGGAAATCACTACAAAGACATATAAAATTACAGCTCAATGTAGATATTTATATACTTTCTCACAATTAAAAGTCTAATAGTAGAATTAAGTTGCATCTGAGTAAAACACAAACTACTCATTGTATTGCTGTCTCCAGAGATTTAGAAACAGAATTCTCTATAGACCCAGATGTATCATTTTTATAGTCATTAGACTAATTCACCAAATACAAATCAATGATCAGCAAAACAGGAACTACACAGCCATAATTAGTACCCGGGGGGGTGGGGTATCTTAATTAACTAGAGAAAGTTGCTAATGATGTTGCTTGAGATGAATGATGAGCTGGTGATGAGTTCTGAGATAGATAGTCTCACAAGATTGCAGAATATGTCAAAGAGGAATGCTGTAATCCTCTTTGCTACCCAGTCAACCTCCCCTGGCTCCAGGAAGTCATTCAGTCCTGCTCTGTGCTCTGAGGATGGATAACCTGCACTATGGAAATGCCAGCATCTCCATTTTGTGCATATTGGTATTGTGACTTAAAGAAGATAAAGACCCCAACATTCAGGTTAAATCAAGTGTATCTTTTGATATGAAAACTTCATCTCTGTGCAGTGTAGTAAGTTGAGTGTGCAGTCAGACTTACCTAATTTCATGTGACTGACAACATTTCATTATGAAATTTGTTGAGTGCTTTTTGTGACAAAGCCTAAAGTAGTTTGTTGTGTAGGCAAGACTGGGTAGACCTAAGGGGAGTTTCAGGAGACTAACTAGGTAAGTCTAGTTACTAAGTTGGTCTAGAGACTAGCTTAGGTAAGGTGCTAGGCTTGTGGTAGGAGTAGATGAGATGCTGCCAGCTGTTAAATATTTAATGATTATGTAAACTACATAACCGTGCATTTTAATAGCAAAAGGTGGGTTAAAGAAACTGGATCTACACTGCCAACAGAACTGCATCTCTTCAGAAGCTGTTCTTGAGCAGGACAAACTGTTTACTGATGGCTTGTGTGAGCAGTTGTAAGATTGAGAAACCCTTCCTGTTGAGATGAGCTGTGCTGTGCTGCCCGTGGCCGTGCCACGTCCGAGGGCAGCTGTGCAGCCCTGCTTGCACAATGCCCTGCTTGTGGAGCTCTTGTTTGACTTACTTGCTGCCTGGTTGCATCATTTTTGTCTCCTGGGTTTGGGGAGAAGTTGGCTGCTGATGAGTTTAATCTGGGCTTTCCCTGTGCCTGTTGCAAAGGAGAGCAGGGTGTGGGATGGGGACAGCAGGCAGGTGGTGGTGCACAGAAGAGAGGTGTGACCTCTTTGGGGAGGCCAGCTGTCCCCAAACCCACCCAGGCTCTGTTACTCATCTGCTTGGTAAACTGCCTGGTGTTGTAAAGCTTGAATTTTAAGGCTAGATTATAAATACCACAGCTCTTGTCCAAGTAGTAAAAGGATGAGTAAAACACAATTTGGCAATTGTTTTGCCTTGACAATTGCAATGGCATTTGAAACTGATGTGCTATGATTGCACTAGTCAGAGTGTTTATGGGATGTTCTGCTTTATGGTGCAAGTGGTCTGTGTATGAGCAGAAATATGACAGCTTTAGTTTTTGAACTGGCTTTCTGTCTGAAAGTCTGCTCCTTTTCTGTTTTGACAGCGGAAAAGTCTTTATTACTCTCAAATAATACCATAAATAATGAATTGTCTACACAGATACTCTTTGGGTACTTCTAGACAACTTGAGCTACATTTTCAGTTGCCTAGGGCTTGTATTCTAAACACTCAGGAAACCCATTTCTTGCAGCCCTTCCCTTCTGCCCCATTCCTTCAGGGAGAGGGAGAGATAGTCACCTTAGAGGATTTTGCTTACAAGTCTTGCCATGGAGTATCTGGTGCTTTGAGTTACCATAGCAAGGCTCTGCACTCAGCTTCCAGCCTTGCTTCAACTTGTATCACTTCTCCTTTTGGTCTCAGTGGATATTTATTTTCCTAAAACTCGAATACATTGGATATGTTGAATTTACCAGTGTGAAGGATGCTACAGGAATTATTTTAGCGAATTACAAAAATATATGGCTGCATTCCAGACGAGGGTACGTTAGAGCTGAGCCTCTTTGAGGTGTACACTGTTGAGTAATCAGCTAATGAAGCCTTTGCTGCTGGTGCCAGACTCCCTGGTGCTGCTGAGGCTGAAGTGTGCCCGTGGTGCCTGCCCATGCCATGTCCTCCCTGCCGTGCTCAGAGATGGAGCTGGCACATGGGCAGGCGCGGTTTGTGTTGCAATCCTTGCTGAAAGCCTTGCCTGATCTTTCTGGAGCAAGAGCAGATAGGAGCTGAAGTGTCAGCTTGATTCTCTGCTCTGTCCATGAGCATAGGTCAAAGACCTGGAATAAAACCAGTGGGACAAAGTTCAAGCCAAGCTGTTGGTCACAGGGTTCTGCTGCTTTCTCATGGGCTGAGACACATGGGCAGCAGGGTGTTAATGCCTCAGGGTTTAGATTTCTCGTGTCCATGGAAGCCTTGGTTTAGTGGGATAGAGTTGCCTGCACTTCCCCGAGGGGGTGGGTGCTAAATCCCAGGCTGGAGAGTTTCCCTGTGCCTTATGGAAGAAAGCAGGCTTGCTCTTGCAGTCACGAACACATCTTTACTGGAAGGCTTGTTAAAAAGCTTGGAGGAATTTAGGAGAGTGTTGGAACACTGGTTTTATCTGTTTCCTCTTCTTTCACTGTTAGGAGGAAAGCAGTAATTAATACAGCTGGGTGTGAAATGCAGCATTTTCTGTTGGCTCCGAGTTCTTTCTGCTATTCAGTTTCCAGGCTTTGCACAGACAGACGGCAGCAGTCAAGTCTTTCAGTAAGTTCAGAATCCTTCTTAGGAGGAAAAAAGTTCAGTTATGATCTGTACTGAACTTAGCTCTCTTACCTTGAGGATCTAACAGTCTAATATAGGGGTAGTTAACCTTTTTTTTTTTAAATGGAGTGCTTAATGTGCTGGTATTGGCAAAGAATCTGGGAGCATGAACTCTGGGTAGCAACTTCATAAGTTTATAGCTAAAGGAGAAATAGCTTGAAAGTTTGCTCACTTTCTAAATGGTGTCCAAAATACACAGTTTCTGAAAGTTCTTGGGAGGCACAGTTTCAGTCCTTAATCTGACTTTATTAGGATGATTTGGAGGTGGGGTGTATGTAACCTTGCTGGAGCAACAGTTTAAAGTGAAATTTCTTCTGTCAAGTCATGCATTGTGAGCATGACACCTTCATGCTTGAAGATAAGACCAGGAAATGGTATCTTAAGAACTTGATTTTAGAAAAAGCAACTTGATAAAATCTTGGTGATTGTTGGTCTTTGTGGCATTTGTCTGGAAGTTTTTTTAGCACTGTTTGTTGAATAAACTGTCATGATTGATAGGAGGCAGCAACGGGGTAAACATGGCAGAGAATGAAATTGAAAACTTTTTTTTTAATATCTCCTGAAGGAATGCTTGGGAAAGAGCATTTTCTGAGTTCTGGAAGTAGGCAGTTTTTAACCCAAAGCAATTTATTCTTGTAAACAATGATACTGTATATTTCCACCACAATGTTGGTTACTTAAGAGGTCATTGAGAGGTTTCCACTGATTAGGGTGGTTTTCAGTCAAAATTTCAACTTGAGGTTGTATTTTATTTGTGCTTCTTGAGGATGAAAAGAGTATAAAGGAGCATGAAGAATGTGCTCGTGTCCAAAAGCAGCTTATGCACTTGGCAATCTTTGTGAGAGGGTATTTGTCCAGTAAACATAATGTAATAGGATCTGTGAGATTCCCAAATGTAGATGATGTGCTGTAATGGAAATTGTGTTAAGGCCTCAGTAATGCTTTGAGAAGTCTTCAGTTGCAGAGCTGTAAAGGTGCTCTTTATGGTCAGTGTATGTGATTCACCATCTTATAAAATATTTCAAGACCAAACGAGTTCTCATTTTTCAATCTACTAAGTTCAATGCTTTGCATTACTCTTTAAGTGAAATGGGGAATGTTGTCTTCTAAACTAGCAGCTAAATTGCTCTAAAGAAAAATCCAATTATGCCACATCACTGCTTAAAATGCAGCATGCACTGGCTTGTTGTGATGTGGCAGTAGGAGGATTAATAGGAGAGTATATTGGTCTCAAGGATTTTGAGATCATCCTTTTGTCATGGGAAATCTGTCCAGTCTCCTAGTAAAACCAAATTTGGCTAATTCTATCCAAGTTTTCTCTGTGGTTACTGAAAATTATTTTGAATTTTACTTGCTTCTTGACAGAAAAATGTTCCAAGTATATCAGTTTGTTAAATTTAGTTCTATGAGGATTGTGCACTGCTGCTTTTAGATTTGTTTTAAACTGGAGGGGCCATTTAAATTATGCCTTGTTAAAACAAAAGCAGAACACATGCCGAGTCGCTTTTGCACTGCTTTTTATATGTTCAGGAGACCCAGTTACTAGAAATAGACACTTAAATTAAAAATAGGTCAGTTGTCATGTATAGATAGTTTAAATGAACCACATGGAGCTCATATTAGATAGATAGAAAATTGGTGTATCTACTAGTAAGCAGTGAAGTGATAGCAACCAGAAGATTTTGTTTCATTCTGGATTTTTCTTTCCTTTGCTTTACAGGAAAATCTTCACTGACGATCCAGTTTGTGGAAGGACAGTTTGTTGATTCATATGATCCAACCATAGAGAACAGTAAGTAAATTACTGCCAAGCTCCTCTACCAAACAAATTTGATTGTTGCAGCATGGCAATCATTGTGTGCTTATTTCTCCAAACAGCTGAACTTTTAGCATTAAATGAAGAGACACGTAATGAATCTGGCCAAAATGCACCTCCTTGTATTTTATGTGTGTTGTTGAACATCTGCTTCCCCTAATGTACTTGTGGCACTTTAAATTCCTTACATCACGCTATATGAAAATGTGTCACCAAATACAAGTATTCCAGAGTCTCACATAAGGTCAGTATATCCAGATGAACAGGAAGTCAGCAATACCCATCAGGATTAAACCACTTAGAAGGTAGGCTATGTGGCTATGATAGCATGATAATCTTTTCAATTACTCCTTCCCAGCAGCTGGATAACAAGGCTGTCACACAATCAGCTTGCTGCAAATAATGAGTATTTTACTTCTCAAGTGTTTTTTTTTCCTCTTAGCAGTTCTTTAAAAATAATTTTAGCACCTTTGTGAGTAGCTGGCATAGCAGGTGAGTAAATACACTAATGTTAAAAATGCTGCCAAGAGGAAAAAATCATTTCAGAGGTTACCTGGCATTCATTACAATCCAGCCACCTCTTTCTGAGCTAGCAGTGGCCATAAAGTACTTGAACAACTGCAGTGCTGGGCTGAGTAACTTGATCATGTTGGCTTACTTCAGTCATGTGGCAAATAAAAGTGGTTTCATGATCGTAGCCCTGGGGTTCTTGTATTTTAATGACTTCTGCAGTGGTGTAGCACATGTTTGTAGTGTTTTGAACTTCTGCAGTAGGATGTTAAGCCTATATGATACTCCTGAAGTTTGAATGAAGCAATCACCAAAACAAGGTTTTTTTTTAAAATATATATATATGGTATATAATTACAAATCAGTAGCTATAAGGATATTTTACTTGGGATTTTTTTATTGCTTAGAATTAAAATTCAAATCCTACTTTTTGAGAAACTCTAAGTTTGCTTTAGCGAGTCAGAGTGGATAATTTGGCCCTTGGTCTTAATGTTAGCTCTTATACAGATATTAATACTAATACTTTCCATCATCCTTTTTTACTTTGTTTGAGTTAAAAGTCAGGTATGTCTTGAATTAAAGCTGCTAGCAAAATACTGGGGTTTAAGTTTCTTAATAATCTTAATTCAGTTGGGGCAGGTTATTTTTCAATGTCTGTGCCATATAAATGTAAATTATTTAAAGTAATATTTTAGTTTTATGCAGCTGCATGTGAATGAATAAAGACTGAGAGACATGGAGTCAGAGTCTCTACAAAATACTGAATCTGTCTTGTTTTAGGATTTTGACACATTGGTACAAGATTTGTTTCATCTTTTTCCTGTTGTCTGTAGCTGCTGTTTGTAACTCCGTAGTTGTGTGTCTCACAATTTCAGCATTTCTGAACTATACAAAAATACACTGTAGATGAATTTTGCTGTTATTTGACTCTCTTAGTCTGCGCTGTTTGCTTGATCTGAATTCTAAGCATTGAGCATGTCCTGGCCATGAAGACTTGTTTGAAGAGGGCATCTTGAAAAGCCTTAACTTTTCACTTGATTTCTTTCTTGTTTGAAAAATAAACATTATTCATTTGGTGTAAATCTTGTGATCCTGTGGCGTGGCTGGAGGAATTTGCTTTCTGAAGGGTACAGAACTGAAGGGTCTTTCTGACATCAGAAAACATTGCTGGGAAGTAAAGGTTGAAAAGATAAAAGTTATGCCCTGGGGCTCAAAACAGTGGGAAATCTGTTCCATCTTTAACCCCCCGAAGGCCTGATAGATAGAATGTCTAAAAAATGCTTCTGTGAAGAACAGATAAGAGAATTTAAGGCTAAAATTTAAAACTTACTGAATATTTTTTTAAGACATATATGAAACTAGTTTTGATAGGCTAAGTAACAAAATAATTCTTTTGACTTAAGAATGTAATACAGTAATTTTTTTTCTAAATAGAAATCTTTGTTCAGTGAAGTCTTTGGACCCTCCCAGCTGTGTTTCTGATTCTGTGTAGGGTCATAAGATGCAAAGTACATGAGCTGCTCTTAGACTTTTCCTAGCTCGTGATTTCACATTTGGTGGACAGTGTTGGCAAAAAAGGTTGAAAAGTCCAGGTTCTTATACTAGGGACAGTTTTGGAGAATGTTGCATTTTTCCAGGGCATTATAATGAGTTGTAAAACCTTTTTAGTTTCACCTGGTGGTTGGGCCTACACATGTAACAAAACTTGGTCATGAATAGCATACATGGGAAAGGATAGTCTGGCCTATGTGATTTCTGTTTTGTCTGCAGAAAATTGTTGTTGATAATTTGCTACAGTATTCTACCAGCAGTGAAGAAAGAGTAGAAAGCTGCAGTACTGCTGGTAATGCAGTCTTTATAATTTTTGTCCTCAAATAATAAAACTTGCACAAAATGTTGCCTGAAAAGCTAAATTGTATGTAAGGCAAGCTGTAATCAGGCTCTTACAGGAACAAGTTGTATAGTTTATAAGCCTTGAGGAATAGGAGTAAGACCTAATATTGTAGAAATTTCAATTTTTAAGTATGAAGATCTCTGCCTTTTGAAGTGATGAAAAGAAAATAAGGTGCATCAGATTTTTTTATTGTCTGTGAAGGCTAGGACAGCTTCACTGCTATGTTTTCTTTCCCTTAAATTACATTAGCACCAGAAAAGTTTATTTATTTCAGTTAAGGAGCATGTTGAATTTAGTTGCTTGTACCAAACGTCTGTGTCAGGAAGAGTACCTTGTATCCTTTTGTGGCAACAGTGGAGGTGAGAGATAATTGCTTCAGGAAGAGACTTTCCCTGTCTGAATGTCCCAACAGGAGTGACATCTCAGTGGGTGGCTATTCTTGAGACAGCCAGGTTGAGAAAGGAGTGGGACTGCTACTTTGAAGGAATGTTGGAAAGAGAAGAAAGATCCTTTGAGAACAGGAGTGTGTGCAGGGGGTCTTTATGGACACTGGGTGGATGGGGCTCTGCAGGCAGATCAGCTCACATGAACTAAGACCAGTGCAAATTAAAATGCAACAATTTTACAGGAATGAAAACTAGAACCTGAATTTGAGACTCAAATAGGTCAGAAGGAACAGATGATGAAGATGAGCACTTAACTCCACCCACACCATCTTTGCAGGGTTGTTTTGTGTTGCAAGTAAGATGACTCGACTGCCCAGGTCTCAAATGTGTCCTTCAAAGCCTGCCTCGCTGCTTTTTGATTTTTATTGCAGTTTTGGAGGGCCTTCTAGCACTGTTTCACAGTTCTGTGATCTTCCTTTCTCCCCTAAATGTCCTCACTAGCTCCCTATGGAAAGAAACATCTTGCCCTGTGCTTCCTACCTCCATCCCATGTTTTTTAATTCATATGTAAGTAGAAGCATATTAGAAAGAGGCAG
This sequence comes from Chloebia gouldiae, assembly GCA_003676055.1. NCBI lineage: Eukaryota > Metazoa > Chordata > Aves > Passeriformes > Passeridae > Chloebia > Chloebia gouldiae. The sequence goes on along the minus strand of QUSF01000003.1, from coordinate 4,546,526 downwards.
GAGGCTGGAGGACCCCTACTGGTAGTGGAAGAGGCACCTGTAGGTTGAGATGAGTCTGACATAGAATCTTCAAGGCTAAACTTCTACACATGCCTTGGCAAGTGCACTGGAAGGGTGAGCTGTGCTTCTCTGGATCTGCTGGTGAGCAGCCTTCTAAGGGGGGGTGCAAGTGAGGCTTTTGAGCAAAACTGAAAACAGCTCTCTTGCATAGCACATCTGTGTTGTGAAAGATGTCCTGGTAGATCAGTGGCAGGCATTGACTTTGGAATGCAGGCGAGCAGAAAGAGATGCAGGAGCTGGTAAGCAAGGAAGGCTTGTGAGGTGATTGTATTTAGCTGCCAGCCATGTTATGGCAATGATGTTACAGCACTCTTGTACCTTTCTTCAGTATCAGTATTGATCTAAAGGCCTGCGTTTCTTTGCCTGTTACTGTTTGATTTTGTTTTTTTAAGCATAATGGCTTGTTTCCACAGCAGCTGCCATTGAGTTGCACATGCAAATAATTTCATTCATGCTGGTCTAATTGCAATGTACTTGATTTTAAGGTAGTGATGATCACTGGAGTTATGTGTTGCAAGGTGTAAGAACGTCCTGTTCTAAAATCCATGTTCCAGTTGATGAGCAGTGTTTTGGAGATACTCACATTATGATTTAATGTCAGGTCAGATCTGCTGAAAAGCGTCCTTGGCCTACCAGGAAGTGCCAAATTGTGCAGGGATTATATTGTTGTTTATCTGGTGCACAAGCACAGCGGAAGTCCTGGGATGATAGGTGATGGAATTGGAAGCGAATGCTTTGGCTGGGTCAAGGGGACCAGGTTTTTCACCAAATTAAATTCTTCACTAGGAATGGTTTAAAAAAGCTTCAGCAAAGAAAGGGGAGTCATTAGTTGTGACTTCATTGAAGCAGATTTGTCTTCACACCGTGGGCTGTGCTTAGTGCTGCAAGGCTCTGCACTGTACTAACAGCTCTCCTCACCAGGCTGTGCTGACTCCTTCACTGTTTCCCTTCTCCTGTCTCCTGTCACACTCTGCTTTCAGTAATGACAATGATGACATCATTGCTGTGTCTCTTCTAAGCTTCTAGAATAGTCTGAAAAAGCTGCCGTCTGTCCCTTTTTAAATATTAACTTCATGATGCCCTTGAAGTTACTTTGACTGCAGATGCTTTGATGTGTATGTGAAGTGTCAAGAGACTGGAGAGGCTGTTACTTGCACACCTATAAATGCAGTGTGTCTCCAGAGGAGTTTTGTTTTCCCTCTGACTCCAAGCAGTATATAGCAACGCTGCCTGCTAATATCTGTTCAAACAGCTTGTTCCCATCACAGCATTCATCCAAGGCAAAAAGCCATTGTGGATCTGTGTTTCATAACCTAAAACTTTTAGCTATTTGCTAAAATAGGAATAATAACATCAGCATCCAGACTGATTTGAGGGCAGCACATGTGCTAAAGCAACTTTCTTTAAAGGGAATAACCAGAATAAGGAAGTAGCTCTCTTTGAGGCTCCATTTCAAATGTCATTTGCTGATTTTGTATTGGAAGCTATAGGTACACTATACACTGTTGATTTAGACACTGTTAGGTTGGCTTTGCTGTTTGAATTGCTCCTTTTTTTCAGGGATTGGATTTATGAGGTGGGTTGAAACCTCCAGTTTCAGCTATTTCAGCCCACTTATTCAAGATAATGCTCACATTGTGGGGACTTGACAGAACAACGAGCTTTGGCTAGGAGGAGGAAAGTTGGCCAACTCCATCTACTTCAGGCGTGGGCAGGGACTGCCCAGCAGGGTCAGGAACATTCAGCTGTGCAGCTTGGGGAAGCTGTTGGCCAGCTCAGCTCACTTAGGTGGCCTGTTCATCTGACCCTGTTTCCCTGCTCATCACTGCAGTGACAGAGGAAGTTTCTGAGGACTGTTACTAGTTGGGAAAACCACCCCAACTAGAGGGTAACACAGACTTTACTCAGTGTATCAGTACTGTCCAGAAGTGGTGTCTGGAGTGTGTCTTGAAGGCCACATGAGACTTCCAGAGCCAGGTCTGTGTGCTCTGGCTGGGACATTATTCCTGCAGGAGCTGTGACACTGTTTGCATTTGTAGTTACATAACACAAACACTGGGTGAGATTCCTCTGCTCACAGCGTGTTGGCATTTCATGAATCCAAGGAAGAGCAGCAGTTCTCATCACTTTCAGGGACTGAATGTACTTTGTGGCTGGGGGCTGCATAGGCTGGTAGCTACAGCAAATGTGAAAGCAACATAGTGAACTTAGATAATTGTCATTATTTGGATTTAATATAATCTTAAGTTCTGTGTGTTTTAGCCCCCAAAGATTTTTCCTTTTTTCAATCTAGATCGCTTACTTCATGGTATTTCCATTTAGGAAATTGATCTTGCTAAACTGTTTGGAAACCAAGAAGACCCTATAATAAGTTCAAACTTAGCTTTGATGCCAATTGAATTTAAGTATTTTGTGTTACCACAAACTACAGTTGTCTGAATCTTGTAGAAGTGCATGTAAATCTCCCTTTTTATTCCTCTTATTCCTTCTTTTACTTAAGAGCGCAAAGAATACAGTGCTGCATCCAGAGTGAGAATCATCTGACATCTGAATTCTTAAATTCATTTTCTGAGTTTTGCTACCTGCAATAGACTAGTTATAAGAACAGTATCTCATTAGCCTTCTATTGCTCCTTAAAAACCTGTAACTGGAGTCTTTTCTTTGTGCTTTGTCTGATGATAGCACAGATGAATGACTTCTCATCTCTTCCTTGTGTGTAATTGTGATCTGTTTATGTATTTCTTGTTCTAGCTTTTACAAAACTGATCACAGTAAATGGCCAAGAATATCACCTTCAGCTGGTTGACACTGCTGGCCAGGTAAGTTACCTTACTTTGAATCTTTCTTCTAAGTTATGTTGAGCTAATTTCATAGTGACTGCATTCAGAGGTGAAAGTTAACTTAAAAATGATCCTGACTTGTTTAGTCACTAAAGAACTTTTTCTGTAGTGTTTATTTAAAGGTTTTGGGTTTTGCTTTGTTACTGGGTTGGGTTTTTTTTTCCTTATCTATTGAATGAGTACCTAAAAAAGGGAAGAGGAAACTATCTTAACTCTGATGTCCCAAAAGTTCATCAGTAGTCTGTATAATATTTACAGAGGAAATGAGCAGTCTTGCTTTAGATGAAAAATGGTGCTTCAGTAAACCATGGGGAAATTTTTCATAGCTTTTTTGTATTTGTCTGCTCCAGCTACCCCACCATGACTTGTATCCATGGAGCAGTCATGGGGAGCAGACAGATTCATGTAGGTGGCACTTAGTGAGTTAGCAATAAACTGCTGCAGTTTGTCTGCATTTTAACGTGATGGTTCATGTGTGCATCCGAGCTCCACGTAATGACAGGGAGCACATGTCCTGCAGCGTGCTGGGGAGCTCTGGGAGGTGCAGCTGTTCATTATTTACAGGTACAGGGTTCATCACACACTGCTGCTTGGCTGAACCCATGCACGAGAGTGCTGTGTCTTTTGAGATACTCTGTATGAGGGGAAAAACTCATCAGGGAACACTAATTAGACCCCTGTATTTTTATCCTAAAGTGGTGGTTTTGTTTTTGGTTTGTTTTTTTTTTTTTTTTTTTGCTTACATGCTCTTGCCTTCCATGATCTCATACTATGCCTTTGGGTTTTTCCAAACTATGAGTAGTGTTAAACAATGTTAGTCTTGTAAAATATGCTGCCAGTACTTAAGGCTTTAAACCTGCTGGTAGCTGGGAGACTGTTCAGAGGGGTTGTAATTTTCTAGGTATGTTTGATTGCTTTCTTGGAAGAGAGCAGTGTGACTGGGAATAGCCATGCTGTATTTATATAGTGTCAGCCCTTGGTGCTCATCAGCAGCATGTGTAATCACACAGAGGTGTCTGAGCACAACACTGGCCACAGGATTGCTGGATGGGGAATGCTCTGCAGAGGAGAGAGAGGGGCAGGCTGAGGAGTGTCAGCAGCAGAAGGAGCTCCATAGGTGTCACTCAGTGCCACTGTAAGTGCACTTGCATTACAGCTCCGATTGTGCAGCGTAGTGATAAAAGAAAAATTCCTCTTTGAGGAGGAAACTGCCTTCTGGGAAGGCAGTGTGACTCACCACTAACATACCTCTATTGCTGAGGATTCATTTAATGTTATACAGTATTGTGGAACCTAAATAGCTTCTTTCTCAGCCTGTGGTTATTATCAGATTTAATTCTTCATGGAACTATTTGAACTTTGATTTCTGGAACACAGGGTTAGAAGGGGGAGATGATGTTGGGTTATGGAAGGTGTGGCTTGGACAGATTTCCTTCTCAAGTCTGTCTTGCTTAATGGACCATAGGGAGTTCTCATGTGTATACAGCACAGCAAGAATTGTATTGCAGATTTGTTAAATAATTTTGAAAACCTGGCTATGGCTTGAAAAGTTGTAACAACATTGACAGATTTCTTATTTTGACCCAAAAGTTGCAGTGAGCATAGCAGCTTTCCTTCCATCTCCTAATGAGCTAAAAATAAAGTCATGAATTAGGAACAGTTGAGATTATGGCACGTATTTTTCTTGGTGTTCATCCTCTGTCCTATGCCTCTTTACTTTCCTGGTTGTTTACTGAGCTTTGTGCAGTTCAGTCCAGCAGGGGTCTTGGTTCAGGGTCACAAAAGAGAGGTGTAAAAGGAAATCTTACCTAACACCAAATTCCTGCTAGGGCAGTCTTGGGAAATTCTGTGTAAAGTCATGCCACTACAGAGTTGCACTTTCACCTTTTTTACACAGACTTAGCTCAGATCCCTTTTGAGTATTGACTTTGGGATTTCACATCCAGCTGGAGTGGCACTTTGGCATTTCAGAGAAGATGGGGGAGGGCTGCCCGCAGTGTGTAGCAATAAAGGCAAATAAGGGCAGCTTTTGCCAAGTGTTATTCTTTCAAACTTTTTTTGGCTGGATCTGTGAAGCTGATTTATAAAGAGTTTTTCCTCTTCTGCCAGTGAGGGAAGTTTGATTCCTTTTGGGTGTCTTAGATTTAAGATATGTGATTGCACTGCTCCATCTGTTCAGCCATGACAATAACAGAGAGGTTATTTGATCTTCAGCTAAAATTAACATCTTCAAAAGCATAGGTTTAACAATTTGAGAACTCATACATTAGAAGTATGGCTCTTGTCAAAATGGAAATGTTTCCTGGGAAAATCTGTTGGAACAGGTTTTTAACATTGGATTCATAGTATTTGTGTTGCATTACCTGCAATATATATCAGTCTGTTTTGTTTGCCTATTTGGTTAGTGCCTTTTCTAGAGGGGTAATAAATTCACTGAGTAAGTTTCCGGTGGTTTTGTCTGTTTTTCTATTTATGTAAACACTTGTCCTATAATGTAAACTTACAGTTGTCATAAAGCAACAATAACTGTATTTTTTGCATTTGATAAGCATAAGTTAGCCACAATTATTCACTTCCTACCAAATTCCTTAGGTAATTTAGATATGATCAGTGTCATTTGAAATTACAAGCTGTTAGATCCTATTGTCAGCTGTTGAAATGAAGATTTTGAAATGTATCACCGGCAAGATAAGAGGCATAATTGCTAATTAGTGGTGGGACAGAGTGGATGTTTTGTACTAATACAAACAGATAATTAAGCAGGATAAGAGGATTGGGAAGAGCTTCAGCTCATCCATAGTCTTAGGGGGAATAAACCATAAAAGCTGTAGATTAAATAGTAGAGTATACAGATGGACTTTTAGCCTTCACTAGGTTTGGTAAAGATGTTGCTTGTGATGTTATGTTGAAAAAATTCTGAAAGTACTACCTACACAAAATGTCTTAAAGATATGACCAACTTACCTGATGGTGATCTAATGGCATTAAGTCTGAACTGTGGCACCTTTAATTATAAATGCAAAATTCCTTCCACAGGATGAATACTCCATATTTCCTCAGACGTACTCCATAGACATCAATGGCTACATTCTTGTTTATTCAGTCACGTCAATAAAAAGGTAATAAAATCTGTTTGTGATCTTCTCTCTAAATAGTTTCTGGGTTTAGTTCCTGCCTCTGCTGTATTTTGTGTGATTATTTCAATTAATCTTTCTCATTTAGAAGTATAGTAGGAGTGAATATTAAGAAGGTTTTTTTCAGAAATGTCCCCTCAGACCCAAATGTCACAGACACTTAGCAGACTAATGTGCAAGGTACCATGTAAGAAATTAGACTGTTAAACTACATTGTTTTGAGGTGTAAGTAGTACAAAAGTACAAACTCATTTCAGAAATTAGTTCATTGCTCTTGTATCAGATAGAAAGGCAACCATAAATATGAAGCTGAAGGACACTGTACATTTATATGAAGTACCCAGTTATTTACTAAATCATTCCTTCAGCCTTGCAGCATTTTACAGTACTGAGATTCCTTTGACTTATTGTATTGAATTGTCCTGATTAACCATAAATACTCATATAAACAGCAATAGATGGCTTTTGGACTGTAAACCCTCTCTTGGCATGTTGCAGCAAATAATCCTCCCTGGAGGTTGTCCCAGAGTGTCCCTCTTGTCCTTGCTGTTCCCTCTCCAGAGTCCAGCATACCTGGAGTCATGTGAGACACACAAAGCTTTGTGTGGCTTTGTCATCTTCTGTTATTTCCTCCCTTCCTCTGTTCATCTTGCTTTGTTTAAATACTGCTTATCCTTGAGTAGGTGTTGATTTTCTAATATTGTATAACATCTTTATTAGGTCAGCTGAAATTTTCTGAAGTTTTTGTTTGAAGAAACTGTTTAAGACCTTAGACCTTTCAGTCTCATCAAGTACAAGAGAAGTTGATGCTTACCTTCTACTTCAAGGCACTTGATGAGCTTTTTACAAGTATTGAAGTGTTTAATATATTTTCCTCTGAATCAAACAAAACTGGTGATTTCAAACTCTTTCACAGACTGTCATAAAATACAGATAAAGCAGCTTGCCTGTTGGCTCTTTTTCCTTCTCAAAGGAAGGATATAGTCAGGTTATAAACTTCTGCTGCTTGCAAGGTCTTTAATGCTGAGCAGATTTCATAGTTCTTCATTCTTGGTTTTCATCTTCAGTTGTGAAGTAAAGAAGGGCAAGCACATGTTAGGTTTTTATGTATGTCTAGAGATACTGAACTACCCAACTCTCTCTGGGTCTGGGTTTTTTAGTGAGAGGTTCAGTGTTAGTGCTGGGTAACTTGTATGAAACAGGAGTCAGTATTTTCTGCCTAAGTAGACAATGCTCCACTCCTGAAGCAAATACAAAAAAAGTTCACTGATAAATGGGTGCTGTGAGGACAGAAGTGCCTTTGACTGAAACCAGTGTACATCATTCAGGGGATTCTGCAACCTGTGCTGTTCCCTGTTTGGCAGCTAAAGGATGTGTTCTTTTTCAGCCACTCCATTTGTTGCCTCATGATGTCTTGAGCTCACCAGGTGAAGAAATGTGAAGAACATGTTTTCTGTGGTAGCATTCAATCAGTTAAACCAAGTCACAGTAAAAATACAAACAAGACAGACTAGGTTAAGGCTGTAGGTCAGGTGTCTGTTGATCAGTATTTAATCTTGATGAGTTTATTTCAAGTTTTTATTGTTGTTGTTTCTTCCTTAAAATTTCAGTGTCCATGATCCTGTCTTGTTCAATTCTTTATGTTCTTTATCAAGCCAATAGATGATAGGAGAGGTCTTCCACAGTACTCTGGTAGCTTCGATGACTTGCCCAGACAATGAGATCAGTCATCATCTGTCCTGACTTCTGTCAAACTGTGTGTATTGATACAAATATTGATCCAGCTGGATGAGAGCTTTGACAGCTCTTTCTAAATGCTCTTTGAAATGCTCTTTCTAAAGTTACCAGCTTCCCTGCTAACCTCCAGTGGGAAGTTTAAATAGGACTTGAATGAAAGCTAATGCCCTACATATTTTATATGCCTAGGCTCTCAGCAGCAAGGTTACTGGGAGGTTTTTGCTCTAGTTCAGCTTAATTAAATTCCAATTTTGTATCTTGCTAAGTTCTATGATTTTGTGTAACACATTTATCTGACAGCTAGTAATGGGTTTGTTTTTTTTTTTGTTTCACACATTGAGCTGTTTGCTGTAACCCATTTGCTTGACAGAACTGGAAGGGACCTCTTGCAGTCTCCAAATCTCACAGTTTCACATCTTAATGTGATGGTGCTATTATTGGATTGGTCAGTCCTTGCTCCTTTTTGTCCTTGCTCATTTCAACATTATTAATTTGGAAAGGTTTCTAGAACAAAATTGGTCGAGCCAGTTTCATTCCTGGCAGTTCTTAGCAACTTGTTTCTGTGTTGGAGTTTAAATAGCACTTCTCCTGTGGTTTCCACCTTGGTCTGTTCACAAGGATCAGCTTTTTATTTGTAGTGTTTTCACTAAGAAAGGAAGGTTGTGAACAATCTCAGACAAGCAGATAGGTACCCAGAGTGGGGCAGGGGAGAGCCCAGGTTCAAGAGCACCTGGCAGCATTGTACAGGGGAGCCTCAGGCAAGGACTTGACAGGGTTCTGTGCTGATTTTCTGGCTTAGCTGGAAACAACACACCTAATAGGGGAAAGGAAACAGTGATTGTACTGTCCTAGGGATTCAGTTAGCCTGTGGGTAGGGTGCTAGGAATTTTCCCGTTGCTTCAGATGGAGAAACAGTTTTGTGGTCTGTAGCAGATGGGGTTTTTTGGTAGCATTTTTATTCTTTCAGTTTGCAGAGTCACCTAGTTCTGTGTGTAGTGATGCCTCTTGATTCTGTAACAGCCAAGCTCCATTTAACTCTTATTTTCTTAACACTTATGGACATTCAAGATGAGTTCTCAAGACTAGAATTTCACTAATACTCTTTCAGCATAAGCTCCTTATGTCCCTAAAGTCCTTTCATTGATTTCACATTTTTCATTGATTCCACGTTTTCCACAGTGTAATCTGTAGTATCCTTCTTGAGTTACCAGTAGCAATTCGTGCCAGACTAACTCATGCTTCTGTGTACAAAGAACTCATTTTCTTCATAGGAGACACTGAAACTATTAGCTGAGCATGGAGAAGCATTGTGTTCCACACAGTCTCAGATACTCTTGCTGGAGTCAAATTGACTTGCTTGACAGAAAAATCCATCTTAAATGTGGTAGAATGTATTGTTCTAAGGGAGAGGTTTTATTGCTTTGAATGGTGTTTTTAGGCACCAGGTCTTTGATTGCTCTGAGCTGGAAGTGTGTTTGAGTGCTGCTCTGTTTTTAAGTTTCATTTCTAATTGAAATGCAGTGCAAGTCAAGACACTGCCTGCAGCTAGCAAGCTTGGAAACTGAAAAAGTTTTGGTCCCTTTTCTGTCATTTGTGTGTCTCATCCCTGAGCCTAGGTCTCTCTTAAATCCAAGTTGTACACTTCATGTACCAACATTTTTTCCATAGTGTAACCAGAGGAGTGCAACATCTGCTCTTCAACCCCCTTTATAGCTCTTTCTTAAAAATACTGAATATCAAATGCAGTGGATTTTGGTAGTGAGGTTTTTTACTTGATTTTCTGCAGTACTGCTTCACCTCCTGTCATCCAAACTTTCACCTATGTGGTAGGGGAACAAAGACTATTTGAATAATCACTGTTTTACGGCCATCTTGCAGATCAGTTTACTCACTTTTCATAGAAAATTAGAATTTTGGCTCCTTTTGGCTTTTACATAAATAAAACTTAATAATTACATATGAACTAAATGTTTGTTAAAAACAATGATGGAGCTTGCTTAACTAATTACTTTTTCTTCCAGTTTGCTTTAATTTGACATACTCATCCAGGATTGTTGGACTGCACAGTGAAATTTCTCACTGCATATACAAACCAGATGAGAGGTGGGAGGGACTTGGGGTGATTCTGTGTTAGATGCACCAGTCCTGGGTAATGTTATTTATTTCTGCAAATACCATAACTGGGGAGGCTGTAAGGGTAGGCTCAGGCTGGTCTCTGCTGCTGCTGGGACCAGTTTGCTGTTGTTACACAAACGGGTAAGACTTTCAGCATCTGTGTAGTTGTGCATACATAGAGTAAGTTTTAAACACAACCTACATATGCATTTAATTGCTTGTGTATTGGGTATTGAGGATAAACATCAGAGTGCATGTGTGACTTCATCCCTTTATTTTGCAGTTTTGAAGTGATAAAAGTTATCCATGGCAAGTTATTGGATATGGTGGGAAAAGTCCAGTAAGTAGTGACACTTTCATCTCATTTCATTGCAGGCATGTTGCTAGTACTTTATTCAGTATACTGTAACTGTTCTGAAGTTCTGAACTTTCTTTCACAGAATACCCATTATGCTGGTTGGAAATAAAAAAGACCTGCATATGGAACGGTATGTGGACTCCAGAATGTGAGAAATGCAAGGCAGCAGCCTGCATTCCTGTGGCTGCAACACGCTGGGTTTGTTCTTGGCTTTCCAGAGCTAAAATCAAATTGGAGGTTAAAATAAGTTACTGGCAAAGGACTCGTGTCCAGAATGTGAACTACGAACTGTGAACTTCTGTTGTAATGTTGATTTTTTGCTGTGAGGTTCCAGGGACAGTCATTTAACACTCTGGGTTTTTTTCAAAGTAAGCAACAGAAGTGTATTTGTCACAGCAGCAATGCCAGATGATATTACAGATTATGAAAACAAAGCAATACTTTGGGAGAACTTCTCTTCTGGGTCACAGAGCAGTTTTACCTGGCCCAGAAGTGCATTTGACAGCAGCCAAAAGCAAATACTTTGGACCAGACTTCACAAGACATTCCTATTACAATGCACTTAAGTGCTGTGGTACTCCTGAGATATTTCTTGACATATCAGATTCCAATTCTTCTGCAAGTTATAAGAAACATATTTTTCTTTCTCTGATCAGGGTGATCAGCTATGAAGAAGGGAAAGCTTTAGCAGAATCCTGGAACGCAGCTTTCTTGGAATCTTCTGCTAAAGAAAATCAGGTAATGGATTTAAGAGTCACTTTATTCAAATAGCAGTGTAATGGATGACTCAGAGTTTCACTCAGTAAAGGAAGCTAAAATATTTGCATGCACTGTACAGATATTTTGTGTAGATGGAAGTAGAATGGCTGCCTGCACTCGGGTTTATGTACACTTGCTTTTTCCCTGCAACTGTCAATGGGAGGAGGAAGTGAAGAACTGAAAGTTCAGCTTCACTGAACATATCAGAACACTTAGTGACAAACTAAAACTCACATCCACAGGGTGAGTGGAAGAGGGTCTGTTACCTTAAACAGGAGTCACTGCTGCCAGAGCAGTGAGTTGGTGTAAGAGGATGAACCTCGTGTTTTAAGGTGCAGGGCAGGCTCAGTCTCTCTAATGGTGCAGTGATCATTGGTTTGATGTTTGTGGTCAACAATTCTGCAAGTTACTTGAGTAAACTTGGATTTTTTCCCTGAAAGAAAACTTGGATTATATTTTGCCACCACATATGGAAGACTTGGAGTTAGTTTATCAGTATTTCTGTTTCTGGCTAAGACTTGCATTAACCTTGTCAAAACTGGCATGATGGAACCATGAAATTTCTCAATATCTTCTCTGTATGCTAGAGAGCGTCAAATGCATACCAAAGGAAATTAAATTGACAGTGTAAAGAATAAGCCTGTTAAAAATGTCTGATTTTTTTTCCACCCCTGTATTTTAAATGACTTCTGGATTAGGCAAAGCTATTGCCTGTGCTCTTTTTCATTTGGCATGTGTTCACAATGTGCAGCACCACAGCAATTCATATCCAGCAGAAGAATATCTTACTGATAAGTTCTGGAGTTTGTATTGCTCTTGAACCAAGAAGAAAAAAGTCATGTTTATTTATGTAAAGAAGCTACAAGCTTTGTAGGACAATTGGTATGTCCTGTGTGTTAACTTGCTGCACTGACAAAATCCCCTGTATTGCCACGTATTTGTGCTCCTGTATTAAGCTGCCAGCTGGAGTTTGTGTATCAAATGTGGTACCCTTCAGGGAAATCAAAATGGCAAGTATGTCAGATTTTCAAATTCCTGTATAAATCCCACCAAAAGAATTCAGAAGTCCTGTGCATTCTGGCTGTCAGAGGTCTTCCTTTCTGCAGGACCCTTCAGAATAGTGATCACAGGTTGCTGTAAATTCCATCCCTCTGGATTTACCAGCAGGTTGTTAGAGGCAGGTGCCTGAACACAATTCCTGCTATATAATAATACACTTGGTAAATTTGTCCATCTTCAGAAGTCTGGCAGATCAGATGTCACTTCTGAGATGGGTGCCTGCAGTATGTGACCATCCTTCAGGCTCTCTGGCGTTGTTTCCTTTGGAGGCTTGGGATGTGTGGAATAAAGTGTGAAGGAGCCCAACACTGACACAGCTGCCTCAGTCATCTCACACATCTCCAGCTCTGAAGAGGTGGAAGATTGAGTTTTGAGAGTCAAGTGTGGAGTGTGGAGCTGTTGGGTGCTGGGGGAAGAGGAGACACCAGGCATTGTAATATCCCTCCCTGTGAGTTGGACCAGGAGCACTTCTGAACTCATTTGGGTTTTCTCCTCCAAATCCTCATCTGACAGGGTCAAAAGAGCTGATACATAGATTTCTGTCAGGACAGGGCATCTTCTCTTCCTCTGAAACTGTGTCTGGTCTGAGGGCGGGGGCAAGGCTTTGTTTTGGATGTGGTAACAAGCTGTGTTGTCATTTTCCTGGTACTGAGTTCACTTTACATAAGCCAACATTACTGGAAAAAGAAGCCTGTTGGCATTTTCTGCATTGAGGCTCATCCAAATAATCACCTGTACTGGCTTGGTACTGCAAATGTAACTTGACTATCCAGATTAATTCCAAACTCCTTCCAAAAGTGCTTCAGTTTCTGTTTGCTTAACAGAAAGCTGGTTTATGCTTAAGGCATCAGCTAAACTGGATGGAGGGATTTGGAACTTGAGCAGAGAGTTCAAAGCTTCTTGACTGGGCGTGTATCTGTTAATTCTCTGAAACCAAGCCCACCTGTGTTTGGAGGATTTGGAACAGAAATGTGACCATTTCTGGTGTGGTGGTCTGAGATTGGTTGTGTACATGATGCTCTCCACAGTGGTGAGGAGGGAGGGTGTCCCTGTTAGCAAAGGCCTTTTTCCCCTTTTCTACCTTCCAGCTTTGCCTCTCCCAACCCCCCAAAAAATCTTTTTTGGAGCATCTTTGAGAGTCCAAGGAGCATAACCCAATTATACTGGGCAATTAATATAGTTCTGTAGATGAACTTGAACAAATTATGCCTATTCTGCCAAGAGTTATCAAAAGATAACATGTCCCAGAAGTAGATGGAAAGTGAGAGAGGCAAAGATTAAAGCTGCAGTGATGATAAATGATAGTGGCTGGCAGGAGTTCTCAAGGTCAGATAGACTTGAGCATGTGCCAGCTCCTCCAGAGCTGGGTGACCTGGTAGGACTTTGGGAGGAGCCTGCATATCACCAGCACATCAGTCATCAGGGGAAATCCCTGGGCTTTGGGAAGGCAATCCTGACACTTAATGAAAAGACATCTCTGAGATGATGGCTGGGCTGTTACTGTCATGTCTTCTCAAGCTGCTTAATTATTACCAGACATGCAGTTCTTTGGCTAACTTCAGGAACTTTAAGTCCTTTCTTGTGGAATTCCCTACACAATGTCACCTAGGCTGTGGTAGAGTGCTTCATCTTAATCCCAGTGCAGTAACATCACTCTTGGAAATACTGCCAGAATCCAAAGTGGCCTGAAACCCAGGTGAAGCTGGAAACCAACTTCTACTTCCCAGGTGAAGCTGGAAGAATTTAGGAAGTAACAAGCAACTAAATGGTGTTCATCCAGTTGTGCAAAATGCATTAGGTAAATTGCAAAAGGAGCAAGGAAGTAGCAAAAAAATCTGCTTCTTACCAAAATGGAGCTCTCTTAAAAAGCAGTTGCTTGGTTGTGCTTTTTTCCAAGCTTCATCTTGGAGCTCAGAAGATGCTCTGCTGAGTAAATGCTTCGGAGTAGTTTGGAATCCAGAGATCTGACATGTTTGAACTGGCAAAGGATGGGGGAAACAACCCTCTTTCACCTGGCTATTATTCAAATTCCTGTGCCCAGTTCTGTGCTAGGATAACCAGTAGTGTGAGCAGCTGAGGGTTTCCTCTTTGAAATAATAAAACAGATGCCAAAGGGTGACTCCAGTACTGCAGGCTGGATTTGGGTGGTTGCACCTTCCTGCTGCCTCCTGGCAGCACATTCCCAAATCCCTACCCGTGCAGGGAATCTGCCTCCTGAGCTGCCTGTCCTGCTCACACCAGGGCACATCTGCAGCAGCAGCTGAGCCTTTGGTGTGCCCTGCTCACTGCTGGGCTCTGTGGGCAGCAGGTGTTGCCCAGGCTGGCTTCTCTTTTGTTTGCTTGGGGAGAAAGGTGGAGGGAAAAGCCAGGTGGCTTCCTGTGGGCTAGGTGTGACCCACATTCCATACTTGGACCATATGGAGGCAGATGCATATAAAGTCTGGCTGCATCCTTTATTCCTTGTCACAAAACATCTTCCTGTGTTGTTTAAAGGCTCAGTCTAAAACTCTTCAGCATGTTTGAGCTTAATTAAAAATTCTAAGGCGTTCACTGTAGGACAGTAAATAAACATTCCCAGTGAATACATATTTTCTGTGAAATGAATTAACAAACCCTGTGAACTCCTACATCTTAGTGCTTCAAACAGCTCATCTGAGAGAATCTGCAGCTTTTTGCTTGACAGAGTAAGTTGTGTAGGTTTTTTAATGGGTGCTGTGAAACGTGGGCAAAAAGATTTCGTGTATTAAAATGAAACCATTGAAAATTTTGACTCTAAGGAAACGGTGGTGCAGTATATTTGTAAATCAGTGTATCACCAGGTTTTGATTAAGGGAAGCTCTTCATTAGTGGAAGCACTTTGATAGCAACTGCAGTCCTGGCCATGGTTATAAAGTCTCAATTTGCCCAGGAAATATGTTGTATCATTAGTGAACTAAATGAGTCTCTTCTGTCAGGTTCTGTTGGGATTCCAGAAACTCCATTATATGGAGGAATACCCTATTTTCCAGCTGGTGAAGTACTTTAAATAGTTCTAGAATCATACTATGCACAAACAATATAAATGCAGGAAACCTTAACATCAAGTTTAATCTTGTTAAGATTGCTGTGGGGTTTCAGTCAATGAAATTAATTTGGAAGTGAGCCAGTTAAGAATTATATCATGTGGAGGTGGGAAAACATCTGTTAAATCAGAATATGTAGCCATAAATCACAGGGTGCCCTTCAGCCTGCTGATTAAAACCAACAAAACCCCCTTTTTATCCTCTTTGTAGCATGACTGCTTTTATATAATGAATATACTTTGCTGTGCTTGGAATTCCATAAGTAAATGGCCAGAGGTTGGATCAAATGTCAGTCTGAGATGGTCAGGAGACCATTTCCAAGCTGAGGATTCTCACACTGAAGCTCTAGTCATGCAGTTCAGACTATTTAAAATGTAACCCCTTTTCTCTCAGGAGGACTTTATCAAAGGATATTGCTGAATATTAGTGAAAGTTCAGCTTGTGCTTTCTGCTGGCGTCTCATACAGATCTCATTCACAGGGACAGTGAGAAAATCAAGAGTAGTAAAGTCACCCCTCATACTGAGCTGTGCAAAGTCAGTGTTGAGAGCTGAAAAATCTGTTGCCTTTTGAAATTATTCATTATCTTAAAGATTACTGAGGGCAAACTGATTGGTTTGTTCTCCAAACCAGCACAGCATCCAAGCCCTCTGTGCTGTCAGTTGCTCAGGACAGGCTGGCCATGCAAAGTAAGGTGATTACAATTATTAGCTCTGTTGTGAATGTGGCTCAGTCTGTGCCTGCCCTCCCTGACAAGGATTGCTGTGGATGGGGGTTTGCACTTCCCTTTGAAACTCAAATTACCGTGTTTGCCCTCCTCACTTTCGGAATAAGCATTGGATGTGCGTTTATCTGCTGATGTAGTTGGTAAAACTGCTAACGTTTTTTTAGTTATTCTTTCAGTAAGTGGGAGGTCCTGCCTTCCCTCCTAAATGTGTGCTCTCTCTTTGCAGACTGCCGTTGATGTTTTTAAGAGGATAATTTTGGAGGCAGAAAAAATCGATGGGGCAGCTTCACAAGGGAAGTCTTCATGCTCAGTAATGTAATTCCACTGCAGAACCTGAAAACACTGGGAATACATTCTACCTGAAGAAGCAAAACTGCCCATTATCTTTAAGGATAAACTATGCTTTGTTTTTTTTTTTTTCCTTTTTTTTTTTTTTCAATTTTATTTTTTTCTTCTGTTAACCTGAAAGATAAACAGTTGGTTTGGAGCCTTTCCCTTCAGATTATGTTAAACTCTGACTCCTGTGCAAATGGCTTCACTTCCATTTTCAAATTTTAAGCAATCATATTTTCAATTTATATATTGTATTTCTTAATATTATGACCAAGAATTTTACTGGCATTAATTTTTCAGTGTAGTTTGTTGGTTAGAATAATCATCAAAATGATGCATATTGTTACACTACTATTAACTAGGCTTGGATATCAGTGTTTCTTTGTGTTAAATGTATACTTGTAAATAAAATAGCTGCAAACCTTAAATGTTCTGTTTATAATTTTTCGTTGATTACTCCATATCAACTTTTTTTTTTTTTTTGTGAAAAATGTTCACCTGCTGACCTTAAGAGGAGGCGTGAGATCCTTGGAGCCAATGGATTGTTTGACTATTGCTCGGGAAGTTGTTTGCGAGTGATCCCAAACGTTTTTTGCTACTGGAACTCCAGGCTGGCCAAGCAGCTCTGCTTTGCTTTGTGCCACGGGAAGGAGAGACAAGTGCCAGCTTTATTTGGAAGGGAAGTGCTGGGTTTCAGTCAGAACCTGCTCTGTGTTTTTCCTCTGTAACCGTTGAGTAAAGGGTGAGCAGAGCCGCCCCGAGTTCCTGCGCTACGGACTGTTCACGCAGACTTGTGACTGGCAGTGCTGTCAGGATGGAGTGGATTTATCCAGGTCACAAGCATAGACTTGTTAAGAGAACAAAAATGTCATTTAAAATAAATTGCACGTCCTGAACAAATCAGTGTGGGCTGTTTGTCGTGAATTCCTGTGCTCCTGGTAGAGGTGAGCAGCCTCCTGCTGCCTGGCTGTGCAGAGTTCAGGGTTCCTGCACGGCTTTCCCTGACCAGCTCCAGGCTTTTCCTTGGCTTTTGGACTGGAGGCTTAGCAAGCCATCATCTCCCAAGCCTGGAAACAAACTACTTGCAGCTATATATTTTAAAAATTTGCAGCTGACCTACTTTGTATTGAAAAGCAGAACAAAACCTAAAACAGTAAAAACAAGCAAGGCTGATTTGGGGAACAGTTAATTAAATGAAGTGTTTCATGTGCATTTTTGTATTCATTTGAAAACTTAAATTTCTGACAAGAGTAGATAGGAAGGGAAAGTTGGAGAGTTTTTGCAATCAGAATTACCTTTTACCTTCCAGTCTGTGCTAAAAGATAAAAATGAAGCATTTTGTTCCGTTATTTTCTTTGTGCAGTTGTTCCCTCATATGATATAAAAATGGTCTGAACCTCTCAGCTTAGTATTTTCTTTGGTCATCATGAGAGTGAGTGGTTAAAAAAAAAAAAAAAGCCCTTTTTCTTCACTTAGGATATTTCCAGTGTTTCTGAAAACCCATTTTCCATGAATTCTCATACCTTGTGCCAGGCACAGGTTGAGTAACTGGGTGATTGTTTTGCATGATGGATTGCTGGAGTTCAGGGAAACGAGTCCATGCTTTGATTTTGGAACCAGACTGAGCCGGGGCTGTTCCCTGCCCAAGAACCTGCAGCACTGCAGCGAGGGTTGCTTGGCTGGCAGTGCTGAGGCTGAGGATGCAGAGCTTGGCCTGAGGAGCACAGCACAGGATGTGTCAGATCCTTCAGTGCCTGATCCCTGGGATTAGTGAGCTGTTACATGACCCGAGGCTGTGGCATCATGGACACAACATCTCGTGTTCTGCGTCACAGGGTGGAAATTCTGGAGTAACACAAACCTCAGTGAGCACATCTGCTCCATTTTTTTTGTCAGATTCTGGCTGCAGGTGTATTGGCATCAGTCTAACCCCCATAATAGCTGCTGCATTGCTTCTGGAGGCGTGCCAGCTGCTAAGAGTTTTAGAGGAGATGTGTGAGGGCTTGTGCAGTTCAACAGTCTTGGATAACTGAGGTCCTGCCTTCCAGTGGTGAGGCTTTCCAGAAGGGCTTAAAGGCAGGTGCAGATTCTCTGGATGATTTGTGGTGGGAGTTTCTGAGACTTGAAAGGGACATTTCACAAGGCCAGGTATTGATAGGACATGGGGCAATGG
Organism: Chloebia gouldiae; assembly: GCA_003676055.1. NCBI lineage: Eukaryota > Metazoa > Chordata > Aves > Passeriformes > Passeridae > Chloebia > Chloebia gouldiae. The sequence continues at coordinate 4,528,170 of QUSF01000003.1, read as the reverse complement.
CTTCAAACTGCAAGACAGTAGGTTTAGAATTAATAGGAATAAATTTTTCAGGGCAGTGATAGACTGGAACAGGCTGCCCAGGGTTTATGGATGCTCCACAGAGCCAGGTTGGATGGGGCTCTGAGCAACCTGGTCTAGTGGAAGATGAACTTGCCTGTGGCAGGGGGGTTGGAACTGGATGGACTTTTGGGTCCCTTCCAGCCCAAACAATTCCTGCACTCAGCACTGAAAGAGGTGTAGTGCTCTTGCATTTTCCATAATAGCTGAAGAATTTAACTTGTCCACATGTTATTTCCTTCTTCCTCTTTCTGCTTCATACAGTAAAAAATGGAAATTACACCACTCATCCAAGCCTTTCTCTGCTAATAAGATCTAAAGACCAGCCATGTGCAATAGTCTTGCCCTTCTGCTGAAATGTGTAGTCAAGTGTGATACTTGAATTCCTCCTCATCCTTGGGTGTACACAGGTTTCACTTGGCTTCTCAGGATGGCACCTTCAGCAGCAGGAGTCTAACAGAGGCTGGGGCAGCCTTGTGCTTCCTCATACTGACCTGGCACAGGTCGGGTTCTTCACCCTGAGAGCCCTGAAGGTGGGCATGGGCAATTGTGGAAGTCCTGTTAGGTACAGAAACAAAATACTGCTTTGTAGGAAAGTGCTGCTTTCCTGGAGTTGATGAATTTTTACAGCCTTGTAAAAGTTACCTGATCCAGGCTAGGAAAATAATTATGTAGACTTAATAGCCTTACTCTTAAGGGATGATCATTTGCAAAGGTGAGAGTGCAAAGATCCTTTTCCTGTTGAGAAAATGAGCAAAATTTTTGCACTGTGAGGTTGAGCACAGTCCACCAGTTTCCCACCTTGCACATACTCAAAAGCCACTTGGATGTGGTCCCAAGCAAGCAGCTCTGGGTGACCCTGCTTGAACAGGGGTTGGGCCAGGGGTCCTGGCTGACCCCAACCATTCTGTGATTATGTGAAGATCAACTACTCTAAGTCATGTTAAGTTCTCATTGACTTGTGTGGATTTATAATGCTCTGGTTTGGAAGTGACTCCTGCCTTCCTTTACCCCTGTCCAGCTCCTTGCTTTGCTGTGTGAATAATCCTGAGACCCGGGGCTGGGGCTGCCCATCTCCCAGCCTGCCATGCCTGGAACTGCTGAAGATGAGTAAGGCAGTGGGGCAGGAGAGCTCAGCAGGGGGAGGATGGACTGCAGGTGCTAAATGGAGCCTTCTTTTTCCTGTTGTTTCCCTGCCTGGTTAACTCCATGATGGAGTTTGGGCAGTCACCTCTGCCTCTCTGGGGCCTTCTTTGAAATGCTTCTTCCAGCTTCTGTAAAGGGTTGGTGAGTCCATGCTGGAGAACAAAAAAGCTGGAAAAGTGTTTTTGTTGTTCCTGTGTGCCTGCAGTAGCTGTGCTGTTGTATCTGGACGAGGTGTGGATGTCTCAGGTGTGTGCCCAGGCTTGCTGGCCTTAACCTGCTAATTAACACTGCTGAACCTCTCCAGAAGGAGAAATCAACAGCTTGTAATTAGCCCTTATGTAATCAGGACTGCTCATCTTCAGAGCATTCTGCTAATACTGGCTGATCATCACAACTTCATCTAACAAGGTCAAAATCGCTCCCCTTTGACAACTGGGGATGGGAAGTGAAAACCTTTGCACAGATCCCTTCAGCTATTGGGAGTATGCAGAAATGTGGCTAAACTGGTGTGGGTGATGGGTGTCCTCAGCATCCAACTTTTCCTTGGATATCCTCTTCCCTACTGGAACTTAATTTTTTTTTTTTTAATACAGTGAAAACTGAAAGGATTTCTGCCCCCAGGCTGTCTGATGCTTTCCAAAATGAAGTCCAGGTCCCATCTCAGTCAGATGCTGAGATGTGTAATAATCCCTAGACAGAATATTACTGAAAATGAGACTGTAATTGGCTAAACCTGACCAGCAGGTCCCCTCTCCAAAGTGAGGAGCTGTTTTTCCTAATATGAACCGGGCCAGATCCATCATTTTGTGAGAGGATTTGCTGAGTCTGAGGAGGCTTTTTGGAGTCCTTCCCCCACATGGGAGACACGAGGTGTTGCTGACATGGGATGGGTGGTGGGTCAGGGTGTGAGATGGCCACCCTTGGTAGAGATTATCCAGAGATTTTTATGTTGTAGTGCATCCATGCTGAAGGCAACACATGGAACCCACAACCATTGCCTGGCAGCTGATTCCCATTTCCAGCAACAGGTGATGTATTCTGCCAGTGAGGGTGTGGGTTGAATGTTCTGCAGAGATGTTCTGCAGTCAGTGTACCCAGTCCCCCTGGCAGCTCTAGGAGGCAGCACATGGTGCACTCAGGAGTGGGTAAATCACCAGCAGAAATTGGTACTTTTGGCAGCTGTTCTGAGGTGGGCCAGGTCTTCAACAAGCAACATGTATTTCACACAGAAACTCTTCTTTGAGCCAAAAGATGTTTTCTCACTCAGGTCTGCTGCTGCTGTGAGGAGTCCCACAGGATGTGCTCATCATTCCCAGCAGCAAGCCAAAAATTTTTCCATGAGAAGGGGCAAGAGCCATGGCTGTTTCATATTTAATGAGCTCAAAGTATCTCATACTGAGGTATGTGAAAAATCTATGAACTTTTCAAAGCAAGGTGGTGTTTTGAAAGCCCTGAGCTAGGGATTTTCTGTGCCAGGTCTTACACTGCTTTGCAGATATTACAGGCTCCTCCAGAAGCTGAAGTGTGGCCCTTTCAGAGGATGTGGAGCAACTTCTTGGTTATTTGTGTGGGGCTGTGCCAGCTGTAGGAGGTACCTGTGAGCAGAATGCCTCTGACAGGGAATATTCCATTCACGTAAGTGAGGTCACTCCCAAAGATTCACCTGCAGGAGTCACACCCTGCTCAGCTCCCCTGGCTCTGGCCTGGACAATTTGGAGAGCAAATTGTCTCTCACCACTTCACTCCTCAGCCTTGTGGTAGCAAAGGCCAGCAGAGACAGCACAGCCTGGAGCTGCCCTTGTGGACATCCAACCCAGTTCCTCCCTGTAAACCAAACCCACAGAAGAATCTCAGATTTCTGGGTTTTGGCTGTTGAAGCCAAATACTCAAACTTACAAGTTCATTTCCAATGTTTTATACTTTAAGCAGCCACAGTGGATGAAGGCTGCCCACAACCCTTATTCTACAGGGCTCATGGTCAGATGCACCTGGGCACGAGGAGGAGGCGAGGTCAGCCCCAGCATCACTTGCCTGAACTGCTCTTAGTGGCCACAGGCTCCTCAGGCTGCTCTTTTCTCTCTTCCATTGGCAACCTTTCCATCTTTGGCAAGGAGTTAAGGGGCATTGTCCAGGAATTATCATTTGCCATTCTTCCATATTCTTTTTTCCCCATTAAGTTGCTTTTTTCTAGAGATGAGTCCTTTCTTATTTCATATCTTTAATGTGGTTTGCCAAAGAAATGAGGATAAAATTGCCACAACCTCTTTCCATCTCTCCTGAAATAGCTTTTGAACCTGTTGGGCAACTTCTAAGAAATCTGACAGCTGGGCACAAGTCTCAGATTCATCAAGCTCTTGAACATTGAATGAAACGTCACACCTTAAGAGAAGCAGGAAAATCCCCTCATGAGACAGAGCCAGAGGAAACCAGGCTTTTGTGGTTCCATAAAAATCTCCTGAGGGAGTATTTGCTTTGCTGGGTGCTTTGGGGCAGTTTGCCATGGATGCCAAGGCTCTTCCTCTCCAGGCACCCAACAGCTCGTGGCCAATGCAGAGTGTGTGACACCAATGGATGCAAAGTTGGGTCCCAGTGCCAATGACAGTGCCACCCCATTGTCCTCGTGCTCCCTGCCATGACCCAGAAGAGGAACACTTCTTCCCTCTCTGGGGCACTGACAAGGCCACAGGTTATGGGAGCAACATTAACGCCCCCCATCTTGGCTGCAGCTCTCCCAAGTGGGACTCTCTGCATGCTGTTAGTTTTCCCTGCACCATCTGGTGATTAATTTAACACCTTAAAATTAGCACCAGCGTTTCAAAGAGGTTTTGGGCAGGGTTGTTTTTTCTTAATCAGATGAGGGTTTTTTCATTGTTTCCTCCCTCACAGCACAACACATACATGTGGGCCTTGTTCCTGCGGTGCCAGGGCAGCTTTGCCTGCATCAGCTGGAGGATGTTTCCTCTCCCAGCACAAAGAGCCACCTCTCTCCTTCCTCCTCCAGTGCATCCCAGTCAGCGGCATCCTCCGGCTCAGCCTACGTGTGTCTGCACATGTGCTTATTAATTTCTACATCTTAATCAAAAGGGTGGTGCCCTAATAATGACGTTTGAGCCCTAATAATGACATCCTTTCTCCTGAAGCAGTCTTTAATCTCGAGATGAAGCAGTGAGCCAAGGCAGCAGAGCGGGGCTGCCGAGCCAGGCTGCTGGCACGCCTGAGGATGGAGCAGCCTGCCGGGAAAGGAGGTTTTAGGGTTTGAAGAGTGTGCCTGATGGTCCAAGGAAGGGAGGTGATTGAGGGCTAGTGAGTGAGGAGGAGGATTCAGTGAGCAGGAGCTGTGTGTGAAGTCTCTTCCAGAGCTATTAAATAGCATAAATGCACAAATCTCCTTTTAATGTGGCCCCTTGGTATGTCTCTGCATGCTGGTCTGTGGGCCACCCCCATACATCTGCCTTTACCTCTTCCTAGCCTGGCTCGTTAGTATGAACTGATGGGGTTTATGGGCTGGGAGTTTCCTTTGCTGTTTGCCCTGGGAATATGACAGTTAAAATCTCTGGATATTCTTAGAACACAAATGAGGACTTTATGGTCCCACATATCTGCAAGGTAAGTTACTTTAATATGGTAACTTTATGGTCCAAAAGTTCCTCTAATCCTGATTTACAGCTGTGAGTCAGGGCTTCAGTGCTGGAAGATCAAAACATTCCTGAGAATGATGCTCGTGAGTAACATCAGTGGGTTTGTGAGCCCGACCTCTGCGCTTTGGAGGGGATCAGGTCCTTGGCTTTTGGAAATGCCATTCAGAGAGGTTCAAAGGTTGAATGAGAAACCATTGGTTTGCCAGATGGAGTGCAATGTTTGTTGGTGGGGAGTCTTCAAGGACACTCTTGGCTGCCACACTGCAATAGGTGGGAAGAAGCTGGGAAAAAGCAAACCTGACATAGAGAAATTATGTGTTATGCTTAGAGATGCTGCTGTTTCCTCATTTACTTGTTATCTGTTCTGAGGAAAAAGGATGGAAAAAAGACGAAAAAATAAGGGGAAACAGAGGAGGGAGAAAAGAAATAGAAGAAGATAAATAGAAATAAATATGAAAAAAGTAAAAAAAAATAAAAAAAAGTACAAAAAAAAAAAAAAGTCCTCCAAAAAGAAGCAGTAAATGTGCACTGCTAATCGACCAAAGCCCTGCCAAGCAAATCTTTTGTCAGATCATCTGCCCAAAATCAAAAGCCCGGACTCAGCAGGCCCTGTTGCCGGCGGTTCTGCCTACGAAGCAGGAAAGGCAAAGCCCCGGTTCCCACAGCTTTGTTAAAAAGCCCTGGCGACACCAGGCCCGGCCCCCGGCGGCCCCTATAAAGTGGGATGTCCAATGTCTGTCCGTCGCGGTTCCGCTCTGCCTCCCGCTCCGGCCACAGAAAATGTCTCAATACTCAGGAAAAGTAAGTAAGGACCCAACCGCTTCCCTTTCAGCCCGGAGAGCCCGAGCATCCTCCGGGTGGAAGGAGCTGATGAGGATAATAGAGCCAGCAGAGGTGTGAGTGGTGATCCCGGGAGCAAATCTGGTAGCAGGGATGGGGAGGGTGCGGCAGAAGGAGCTGCATTTCGGGAGCTGAATTTCCTGTTTAAACATTCCTGCTGGAAATATGTGTGAGCGAGCACGAGGTGGTGAGAAGTGTCATGAATGCGGGACGCTCTGCCTTCCCAGAAAAACAAATACGCTTCTTAGGAAAAAATGCCAGCGATGCCGTGCTCCTTTTGCTGGAAAGCAGCTAAAATAACCCAAACCACCCCGAAATGATGCATCTGCAGGAAATTCCCATCTGCTTGGAATGGGAGTCCAAGCAGATGGTCGTGCCCCTGCTCCTCAACGCGAGCCCTTTCTCCTCCTCCCCCCAGATCACTTTCTACGAAGGCAAATGCTTCACAGGCAGGAAGCTGGACGTGTGTGGCAGCTGCAGCAGCTTCCAGGACCAAGGTTTCCTCAACCGGGTCAACTCCATCTGCGTCCAGAGTGGAGCTTGGGTCTGCTTTGACCACCCCGACTTCCGAGGGCAGCAGTACATCCTGGAGCACGGCGAGTACCCCGACTTCTACCGCTGGAATGGGCGCAGCGACCACCTGGGCTCCTGCCGGCCCGTCGGGATGGTGAGTGGCATCTGCCGGCGTCGGCTCTCCCGGCTGCAGCACCGCTGGGTTGAGTTTATCCTGGTCACAGGAGCCCCGTGAATAAGTGCCAGAAAAATGTGTGTTCTTTAGGAATAGGGTGTCCCATTGAGCAGGAAGGAGTTTCCTGAGTGGGTTTGTCCCCGTTCAGAGCAGTCTGTGCAGGCCACAAAGCTGAGACAGTTTCCTGTGTCCCCAGACAGGAGGAAGATGCATCTTCTTCCTCTCACAGGGAAACGCAGGGCCTTTAAGAGGATGAGATATTCCTGTGGTTTTCCAGATGAGATGGCAAAGTCCTGCTGGTACCATGTGCTTTTCCTTTTAAGTTAAGATGTTGTGAGATATTCATGGGGGGGTTCAGAAGGAGATTCATTGTTCAAGGCAAGTTTGAGCTGCAGCTGCTCCATCTCCCCATGCACCCAAATGGGGAGAGGGCAGCCCAAGGGCTTTCCAACCCGACCATAGGGCTGCTCCTAGCAAATTTCAGTTGAATTCTCTGCTGTTGCAAACCACTCTCTGACCCTGATAATCCTAAACTAAACCCATTAAATTCCCTTCCCTTATCAAGCTTTTAAAAGCACCATCCAGAGGAAGGTTTAAATGGGAAGATGAAAAAGTAGCGAAGAAAAATGAGTATGGGTTGGGTCTTTCCATTGATTCTCCTACCACTGACAGCCTCTGGGGCAATAATGAGCCCAGCTGGAGCTGGTGGGATTTCTCACTGGCCCTGAAACTGCTTTTGGCACAGCAGCCAGTCTATTTCAGATCTGTAGCATCATTCCTAAAGCACCTCCATGATCCATATGTGGAGGGATGCTCTGGCCCAGTGGACCCTGGCCAGCACAAGGATGTGCTCCTCCTTTCCTGGCCCCAGATTTTCCCTGTGAGATGCCAGTGAGGGCTTTGAGGCGTTTGTGCAGTGCAGATTCCCAGAGGAATGTTTGCTCAGGCACGGTGTCCTTGGCTGCTGCGGCGGCTCCCTGCCGTGGGCCTTGGCATGGCAGCCCGGCCTCCTTGCGTGCTGACGTTGTTTGTTTGAAAAATGCATTTAGGTATTCTTTGAATTTGGCTTAAAAATATCCTTTGAGCTCGCTCTGTCCCACACAGCTCTGCCACAGGCTGCAGAGATCTCCCCAGAGTAATTTGTGGCACGTAACCATCACGCAGTAACCATGATGGTGGGAAAGTTTCCTTTCCTCCCCCCTGTTTTTATTTTCCTAAAAGAAAGGCACAACATCTCTCACCAGGAACAGCAGCTATGCATGAAACTGGAGGCAATGCAAATTAGTTTAGGGGAATAGTCCAGCATCTTTGTACACTCAGGATATGTTTCTTTTTCCTGTTTGGGTGCGCAGAGCGTCGGGGCTGCAGCTGATGCTGCATTTGGGTTGGAGGGTGTGTGGGCTGGTGGGAGGGATCTGCAGATGGACAAGGGGCTGTGTGTGCCCCTGCACTGGCACCCCACGATGTGCATGTGGCCAGCATGTGGACAGCAGCACAGGAAGGTGCAGGCAGGCACAGGTTTGAGGGATTTTTGGCTGCTCTCATGGTTGGTGTGCTGGGAGGCAGCATGAGTTTGTGCATGCTCTGTTCATGCTGGCACCAGTGGTCTTGGATTGCTCTTCACATTCCTCTTCCAAAGCACCCTTCTGTCTCCCTCTTTGTCGTATAAAAGCCAGAGAAATAATTTGTTGTGCCTTTTTGTTGTTGCTGTTGACTCCAATCCTTTTGTCCCCAGCACGGCGAGCATTACAGGATCGAAATATTCGAGGGGAGCAATTTTAGGGGTCCCAGCCTGGAGCTGACAGAAGATTGCTCCTTCCTGCAGGGACAAGGCTGGGACAAGGCCTGCATCAATGCCCTCAAAGTGTACGGAGATGGCGCGTAAGTAATTCCACGTGTCCTGGGAACTGCGGGGGACAGGGGGCTGCAGACACTCCTCCCTCATAGAAAACCCTGTCAGTGCTGGGGACACTTGGTGAAAACCTAAAAATGTTTGTTAAGCCTTTGGTTAAAGGTGAATGTTGGTGCCTGCCCACTGCGAGCTGCTTCAAAGGGGTCTGACTTTTGGAGGGTGGCAGCTAAGCACTCACTCAGAGTTACAAAAACTCTGAGACACCTTTTTAAGGTGTGTGAAAGAAGAAGCCTAAAACCATCTCCTTCCTTCCTGCCTTCCTTCTGCCTTCCACACCTCTTTCAATCCATGCTGAAGCTCTCAGGGAGGTTGGATGGATGGCTCCAGGTGATGCATGTCAGGGCTTTTGCTTTGCAAGTGGCTTCATCACTTTTCCTGTGACGGCAAAACTGAGGCAGCAGCACCTCCCCATTACATTAAATCCTGCCTCTGAAAGACAGGGCTGACAGCGGTGGTGATGCTCAGACTGAGGCTCAGCCCCACCCTCTGCCCCTGCAGATGTTCTGAAGGCCTGGGCAGGATGTCAGTTTTGCCTTTTCCTTGATGTTTGGTGGCAGTTTATATTTTCTCAATGGTGTTGGTCCTTTTTGTGGTTTTTTTTTCTCTTATTGTCAGACCAGTTGTTCTCTGTCTTCCCTTTCCTCTGTCTGACCATTGTGTTTTCACTGCAAGCGTGCTGGGAGCTGGGGAATGCCATCCCACCTTCCCAGAGGCAGGCAGAGGGTGGCTGCAGGGAGGCCCTGGGGCAGAGGGAAGCCCCTGCAGAGGAGGGAGCACAGATACCTCGTTCTTCACCTGTCCTGGTCTGGATGTTGTGCAGCTCACAGACACCAGGTGTGAGATGCTGGACCCTTTGTGTCCATTTTTTTTTTTTTCTGAGAATAGGGAATTGTTGTTGCCATGCAAGCTCAAGACATCCTGACAGCAGCAAGTGCTCTGCAGCAGCCTTTCTGATCCAACCAAGGCCTCTCCTCTTCCAAGAATCCAGGCTTATGATTAGGCAGTTCATTAAGGAGCAGAACTACCCACTCCTGATGGGAAGAAGTGGCTGGAGCCCACCAGGGACCTTGTTAGTGCTGAGCATTTGAGCACCAATACTACAAAGCCAAGAGGGAGCCTGTGAGTACTCTGGCAAGAGTTTTAGGGCCAATTTACTGCTTGGGTCTCTGTAGCAGAGCCTGGAGCTTGAGAAATTGGGAAGCTGCCCAGAAACTTGCAAGCACTTGAATTTTTCAGATTGATTTTCCCCCTCACCTACAAAATATATAAAGGGCGCAAAGCTTGCTCTCCCTCACATGGGAGTCTGGATCGTTTGTGTTAACATCACAGGACTTCAAGGTCTGTGAATAGTGAGAAAAAAATGGAAAAAAATAAAGCACAGAGAGGAGTGTGGTGAGGGAACTCACTGAGGTTTGTAGCATTATATTCAGATCCTGGGAAGATCAGTGTTGGACATGCTTGGAAAGGTCTGTAAAAGCAGGACAATGCAGAGGGACCTGCTGTCCTGGACTGCAGGAGGAGAGAGGGAAGGATGAGATAGCACTGCAGGGAGAGAAAGTGACCCTATAACACCACTTTTCTCCTTTGGATGGACTTTGTAAACCCAAGTGCCTCCAGAGGTGCTGCAGGTGTAGATGATGCTGGGCATAGCCTGGCAAAGCTGTCCCAGGACTCATCCTTGGATGTCTGGGAGCAGAGGAGATGGGGTCAGTGGAGACAAAGGGAGTTTCAGCCACAGACTCACTCTGTGATTTTCACCCTCAATTCCCACAAGGCGACATCTGTTGGATACAGAAATATTTGTTTCCATTTCAAAATCCATGGATGGTGTCATGTGCTGATAAAAAGTTGCTGCCTGCGCTTTGTGGAGGTGGCTGTGCCCGCGGGAAGTGATGATGGATCATCTGGGAACACGGCAATGGAGACAAACATCGCCCTTTGGCATGGTGCATGGTGAGCCTGAGGGGGTCCAGCACCTTCCCTGCTGCCTTCCTGGGGCGGGCAGCTGCTACCCCCCACAGTCAGAAAGGGTGATGGTAAAGCTGTTTAAGGCACGCTGGCAATGAATTGCTATTTTGGAGCAGTTTTGAGGTGTCGCCGCCTCCTCGGAGCTGTTGCAGGTTTGTGGTGAGTGGCTTCGCCCGTCCCACGGGCACAGCCAGCTCCAGTATCACATATGGTATCATCTGATTTTAGATGAAGATGTGTAGTTCTTGTCCTCCTTTGTGCCTCAGCCACTCCACAGAGGACAGCCTAGAAATAACAGTTTTAAAAAGCTGAATTTGTTTGACGGCCCAGGAGAGAATACCCCAAAAAGAGCTTTTCTACACTACAGTGGAATAACTTGAAGGAACCAGACCAACCATTTATTCTGCTGAAGCATTCATGAGTGCTTGGTAGCTGTTCTGCAGTCAGGTTGTGAAATACAAAGCAGAACAGGTACCCAAATGCTGCTGCCCAATGAACATCACAAATTTCTCAGCAAAGGTGATACCTGCCCGTGGCACTGCTCAAATCCTACATGGAGAATAAGTGACTTTGAGCTCCACTGAAAGCCTCCTGCTTGGTTCAGGCTGATGCTCCAGCATTCCCCTCCTCATTTTTCAGTTTGAGCAGCCAATGTTGGCTTACAGAGTTGGAGTTGGTTCCATGAGTATTTTATTCCCATGTCCGCTGGGATTATGTGCTAATGAAACACAGCACTGAGATGTTTGAGGCCTGTGTGCTTTGTGCCTGGATCAGCTCTTCCATGCTGGGCTTGAGGACAAGATCATCTCTTTTATTTTTTTTTTCTGGGCTCCTGACTGACTTGATTTCCCCTCTTGCTGATGGTCTCAGAGAACGTAAATTCTAGGCAATAAAAGAATAGCTAAGTAAGCCATACAGTCCTTCACTCATCACCTTACACTGCCAACACACTTCACTCCCCTCTTTCTGCTATTCCTTTTATTCCTCTGGTTTTTTGGGCTTTTTCAGCCTTCCCTTAAGCAGAGGGACAAGTCAAGTGGGGGTTCTTATCCCCACACCAGGTCACTCAGTCTGCTTCTATCTACATCAAAGCCTGTCCCATTCCCTCCATGTAATGGTGCAGACACATCAACCACGTGTCTGGAAAGAAATCTTGGTAAAGACAGTGACTGTGAGGGGCTGCTCTTCCCCCTTCTCTGTTTCCCAGGATCCACCTGTTATTGAAAGATGTCCTAGAGCAGAAGAGCTAAAAAGAAAGAGGAGGAAAATGTTATAAATTGTTGTTAATTAAGGTGGGAATGCTTTCTGTCACTGCACACTGGAATATGTGGTGGGGGTACACTACACCCACAGGTGAGCAGTGGGCAGCCTTCCCCACGTGCTGCAAAGTGAGCATCAAAGCAAAGGGCTGAGGATGATTTTGTAATTCCAGTTTGGATATAAACTGGCTGCAGCAAGTGCCAGAGAATGAGGTTGTTTGCAGGAACCACGTGTCAGCAATGCCACACTCAGGGCTCTGATACTACAGGATGCTCTTTCACAAAAGCAAGCACAGTATTCCATGCTGGTATCCACATGCTGGTCCTGCTCCTGCACAGGGATCTGGGAGAAGGGACCACCACAGTCCCACCTCATGTCCTCTCAGAAACACAAAAAAAAAATATGTCAAGGAACCTATAGGGTGCCTTGGATAAATACTCCAAAACTTTCCCTGTTTTGTTTTTTAAATAATGCCTGTGGGTGGCTGGTTTTATAAACGATTTTTCCTAAGCCTCCAGCTTTTTCCTTTGGGTTAGACTGATCTGAGTTCACCAGCTGTTGTCTGACCCTTAAGGACCAGCAGACTTTGACCCCTCCAGTTCTTGAAGAAGTTTCTCCCTGGAAATCCCATGTACAGTAGGTCCCAACCCCAATGTCCCAGCTGAACTCCTGCAAAGACAGACCACAGAAACCAAATTATTTGGAGGATTGCATTTCTGCTTTGCTGTCATTGCTGAGCAAATAGATGGGAAAAGCGGCAGAGATCCTCATAAAATCTTAAAAATTACAGGGATGAGAGGAAAGAGGCAGAGATGAGCAGCTCAGCAATGACAGGGTGGTAACCTGACTGTAAAACTGTCAGAGCAACGGCAAAATTTGGTTAAGAAGCACGGGAGACTTGCACAGAGGACAGGGGTGACACTTGTGACCACAGTAAAATCATGTGAAGGGAGAGAAAAGCAGCAAAATTGTCCTTGACCATCAGAATTGCTCCTGACTTGACCTTCAAATGAAAAAAGACATTTCATAAGCCAGGGCAATGGAGAACGGTGTAGCCAAGCCAGGGGAAGTCACCAAAGTCACCAAGGTTATTGAATGTTGTATCCATTTGACTGCATTACAAGGGAAAGTTGCCATTAACTCTGGATGTTGATATAAAGATAACCAAACCAAGCCCTGCTCTCTGCTGGAATGTATAAAGAGGCCATTAAGAATTATTAACAAAGAGAGAAATTACTAAATATGGTTCCCATCATATCTAATGAATCACTTCAAAGAGGCAAAACATCCATCAAGCATTGCATGTTTCTTCTTACAGTCCCTAAAAAAGGGGTTTATGCAAAGACTGAGGGGACTCATATCCTTCTTTAGCACTATCAAATGATATTAAATTGTTTCTGTTGCACATGGTGAAGCTCAGAAACATCCATTCCTACAATAATGGGAAGCAGGGAGCCCTTGGGCCTAGGTTTTATTGCTGGTGTAACCCAAAACATCTTCCAAGGTCCAATTTGGCTTTGGGTATTTGCCAGGTCATGCTGGGGGGAGCGCCCACAGTGAACCCCACCAGGAGCATTTCCATGTGTGGGGTGGGACTGGGAATGAGGCCCTGGAGGTTTGCAGCCCCTCAGAGCAGCCACATTGCACGAACAGGATGCTGGGGCCCAGGTGACCCCACTTTGTGCCCAGGTGGGTGCTGTACGAGGAGCCCAACTACCGAGGCCGCATGTACGTGGTGGAGCGCGGCGAGTTCAGCAGCTTCAACGAGTGGCAGGGGCGCAGCGCCAGCATCCAGTCCATCAGGAGAGTCGTCAACTACTTCTAGCTGAGCCTTCACCCTGCCAGCCATGGCCCACTGAGACTGAGCATCGCCCTCCTCCCCACTCACTGACCCCTGGAATAAATTGTTAAACACCAGCTGTTGGCTCCAAGCTGTTTTTTTTAATATAACTAACAGGAGTTCATGAGAGAAGAGGCTTGTAATTTTCTAAGCTTGATTTAAATGCCGTGAGTTTGCTTTCTTATTCTGCAGTGGTCTATAAGGAGGCCATGGAGGACGGGCCAGAACTGGTGGTGACACACAGATGTAGGAACATGCCTGCCATTGTGATTGTGGTTGTGGTCTGACACATGTTCCTTCTGCCTCCATCAGGGCCACCATGTGATGGCCCCAGCTGACTCCTAGTGCCTGGAGGAGGTCATGTGGATGCACTCATGGGTGGGGAGCACAGACACAGAGCCATTGGGAGCCATGTGAGGACACACGTGAGGATCACAGCAGGAGCTGAGCGACTTGTGGGGTCTGCCTGAGCATGACGTGCTCGTCTTGATAAAAAGGTGAAAGCAACCATTCATCCTGAGTTACTTTAACTTTAGATCAGTACACATTAAAAATATATATTAAAAAACCCACAAGGCTGAAGGCACAAAACCTGAGCAACCTTCTCTTTTTTCCCAACCCTTCATGACAACAACATTTTGAGGGATCAGCAGCAAGGGAAAACAGCCACTGCACTGCCATTTATTTCACAACCCTCTTCCCATCTTTCTGCCCCTTCAGTTGTTTCAGTGTCCCTGAACCCCATTCCATGGTTGGCAATTGGGATGGGAACCATTCTGCCCCTTCACTTATGGACTGTCCACTGCAGCCTGGGCATTTCCCCTGGCATGCAGCCCCCAGCAGTGCAGCAGCCTCCCTTCTGTAAAATCACAAGCTGTGCTCAGCATTAGCTAGGGTGCTTCTGGCTGTTTCAGGAAGGGGCAGTTTTATTCTCCTCACTCTGTTACTCTATTAGCTGTTAAGCCTTGGCTGTCTGATAGATCCTGACAGGCGCAGGCATGGTGCCGGCAGAGCTGCAAAGCTCTGTGTTAATCCAGTGGGAAGGCTGCTGAGCTAAGCCCAGCCCCAGCCTTCTGAAGGGACGTGAGTGAGGCTGACAGGTCCCCAGCACACTGGAGGTGAGGCGTGGGTGCCCTCAGGGCTGCTCTGCTCTGCAGGTCTGCCATGGGAATCTGCCCTTCCCTGAGCGATGGGGAGGAGCAGGACTGTGCTCTGTGCCAGGGGCTGGCTGGTCCCCTGCTGCATCCCAGTCTGACACTGGATCTGCCTGCCATGCCACCAACTCACGCTCATCCACCTGGATCTTGGCTCCTTGTGGCTCTCTACCAGTACCAGGACTGGAGTAACTGGTAACAACTGGGCCTGTGTGAGGACATGTGCTGGTCCTGTGATGAAGTGACACCGTTGGTAGAGTTGCATCAATTGAGATTTGCCCCAGCTGCACATATGCTGTATATGTATTATAAGAGGGTATGGAAATGCAAAAAAAATCTTCATCTTGTGAATTTAACAGCAGTTTGGGTGATGTCTGCCTTAGCAGTTATACAATCACGTCCTCTTGTAGACAGCCTGTTGTCTGGATGTATCCTCCATGCAAATCATCACAGCAGCTCTTAGTTACACCAGCTCAGCTCTGGACTTCAGTGGCCATGTCCTGGGTGGCTTGTGGTGACATGGTCCATTAGAGCTGTAAAAATATTTAAGATCTTTAATGGGTTGCAAGGTATTTCTGTGTCAGAGAAGGCAGGGAAATGATTCATTCATTGAGTGGGATGCACAAATGTACAACTCGTGCATCAACTCTTGCGTATTTCATTTTCTTTTAATTAGATGCAGCTTATGAAAGATTTTAGGAGTCCTTCCAGGATTAGCATAGCTCTTGCCTCATGAAGGCTGTAATCGGCTCCTGAGCAAAATGCACTCTATTAAAAGTTAATATGCAGGCAGATGCAGTGCTCTCTGTTGTGACCTCGTGGACATTAATCTGTTAAAAAAAAACCCAAAGTGGTCCCAGAGAAAGACAAGCATTGAATTGTGATGAGCTTTAATGGAGGCTTTTCATTCATTTGAAACACATTCAATGTCACAGTGCAGCATGAAGGATAAAGAAACAAGGCTTTAAAATGTACAATAACTGGAGTCCCAGATGCTCCAAGTATCTGGGGGACAAAAGAAAAGAAAACAGAGAGCAACCATCCACCCACATTCCCCTGGGAACAGCAGCATAAGCCCAGACACCCCCACATCTGGGTTTCTCAACACTCAGGGCACGCAGCCAGGGGAGGTGACTGTCCCCCTGATGCTGGGGTCAGAGCTGTGACATCACAGATACTCTGCTCTGTGGCTTCCAGTGGTCAGTGGTTCAAGGCCCCTGCGTGCAGAGCAGCATTAGAGGGACCCACTGACATCCCTGCCCGTCCTCAGTGGAAGCGTGGCACTGTGCACGTACACACAGCTGTACAGGCTGACTCCAGCATCCAGCCACTGTGTGCAAGCCCACTTCATCTACACACTTCAAACTAGTTATTTGTTTATATGCTCTGGTAGATTAATATTTGCTGCCTAAATTGTGGAAGCACACTTATGATCCCAGTCCTGGACTGAGCCATGCCTTGTGCTAGGAGTTAAAAGCACAAAAAACACAACCTGGTTAATCTGTGCTGCTGTGTGGAATCCTGTTTGTAACCAGTGAGTGTTTAGCTACCTATAGCACATTTTACACAAGCTTGTAATATGCCTACAGAGTAAACACTCATCATTTACTAACATCTGATATCCCATTTATGAGCACACTCTCAATGCAAAGAGCTGGTCCCATGTGAAGGCTATTTAAAAAATTCCTCTGTGCACAAGCTTAATCTCACTAAAAACTGGCAGCAGGGAATTGAATTCCTTCTATTTTTTGCTTATTTGAAACCTAAGTAGGGTGGCCATGGGCCTAATCCAAACAGTGATGCTGCAGGAACATGCATTGCGTTGGCAGTGGGGGGACGTGGCTCTCGTTCTCTTCCTTTTCCCTCCCCCTCCTTGCTAAATCTGCACTTGTTCAAAGGACAGAATGTACAGATCCCATATGCTTGCTAGTGGCTCGTTGGTGTTTTTTTTCCCCTTAAAAAAAAAAAAACCCACAACATTATTGACATTGCTCTAGTATGAAATGGTATGATTTGTGAGTTTATAGCATATAAATGATAAATGACAAAAATGCTAGCTCGATGTGAAGTGGATGTGAGATTGTGCAGCAGAGGTTTGAGCTGCACATCGTTAAACTGTATGGCTGAATGAGCTCTGCTACGTGAACCGAGGAGGCAAGCCATGGATTAAGGAAATTGGAAACTGTTCCACCAAATGATGAAGATGAAACAAAGATTCAAAATGAACAAAAGGGACGAGTTATTAATTACAAGAGAGAGAACTAAATGAAATCAGCTCCATCTGGAACACCAGGAAAACCCTAATAATCAGCATTACTGTGCTTGGCTAAGCTGCTGCAGTGTAATATTCAGAATAACTTTGAATTACATCTGGCCCCAAAGCAAATAGTTCCTGCCAGAATGCCTGCACACACAAACGTCCTTTCATTGTAGCTGGATAATGTGCAAATGTGATGGGATATCTCTTTCAAATGAATCCTTGGAAGGTATCTGAGGAAGTGCAGTGCTTTTGCCTTGCTATACTACTTGGTACATGTACATATAGTGAAGGTAAGGAGGAAACTGCCTACTGATCCACGGTTGGCATGTGTGATGTTGTCATGTTCAAATGAATCTCTCCTCACTGCTTACAGAGGTGAAAGGGCTGCACAGCCACCTCCCTTCCCTGCGGAATCTAAGAGGTGTTATCCTGCTATCGAGGCTGCCCCACGCTCACACCTTCCCCTGCTTTTTTCTCTCCTCCTCCAGAGACACCTCTCTGGACCTGGTAGAAATGAATTCACTCCTTGCTGTCTGCTAGAGCCGTTTTATTGCTTCTTCAAGTAGAAAGTCTGGCTCAACAGTGACCTCTTTGACTGAGTGCAGAAAGGAAATGAAGAGCTTCAAAAGGTCTCTCCAAAGTCTGGCACTGGGAGGAGACCCCTGATCATTGTTAAAGCCTAAGCAATGGCAGGGTAAAAATGTGGAGAGAACACAGTGACTGGGCTCTGGAAGAGGTTGCCCAGAGAGGTTGTGGAGGCTCCTTCCCTGGAGATATTCAAAAGCTCTTTGGACACAGTCCTGAATAATGTGTGCCAGAGAACCCTGCATGAGCAGGAAGGTTGGACCAGATGACCTTCAGTGATTCCTTCCAACCTCACCCATTCTGTGATTCTATGATACTTGGGACCATTAACAGATATTCTGGCTCCCATGCTTCATCTAGTTTGGATTTCACTTTCTTTTCTTTACACATTTTCTTCAATCTTGTATTGAAGCCAAAGGAAAATCAACTCGGGTGAAAACACATTGAAATTTTTACTACCCATGGGCTCAAACCCTTGTCCAGGAGTAAATCTGCTATAGTTAACAAGACCTGAACCAGATAATATCTGTGTAATGTGATCAGCATCATCAGCATTGCAAATGGTGATTTTTTTGGGGGGCCTTTAAATTTTAAATAATCTGGTTTATTGCAGAGGTTAAACTCAGTTAAATCAACCTTCAATGGTTGAGGCTCATGTAACTTGGTGTCCTTTTTTTCTTCCAAGAGTCACCTTTCAATCAGCAGAGGAGGTGCAATAACATCCCACACAATTTGAGCTGTTCCCCCATTTACTGATGGCTGTGACAGAAACCAAACACACATGGAAAAGAGTGGAAAAGGACGGAAATAAAACAAATATTAATTTTCCATAGAGCAATGGGAGCACTGAAGAAAGAGCAAGTGGTGTACCAGGTTTTCCATGGGCAGCTGACCATTTTTACATGATTCAGAATGAGACAGTTTGTAATCAAGTCAAGCTGTCCTGGTTCAAGCATGCAAACATATGGAGGAATGTACCAGTGTATTCAGTCAAATTGCCCGTGAAGTAAACATGAAATTGTACAGAAATTGTTAATGTAAATTCCTGCTTTGAATATGATGATCTCTAGTGGATTGCAGTAAATCCACATGTCCTGTAGGCATTCGCACCTGCACTCACACAGTCCAAAAAGCACTGAATGCTGCCTCTCAGCCAGGATGGTTTCATGTGCTCCTGCTAGGGAGTTTGGGATGGTGAAGGATCAGTCCCTGCTATTCTATGGAAAAAAAAATGCAATTTAAAAAATATTTGGTGAATTAATTGCAGCAATTTTGGTATGCTGCCACTCAGTTTGTTTAGCCTGATATAAACTAAGCTCTTTTCTCATGTAAATATTTACTGGTGGCCATCAGTGCTGCTCATCATTTGTGATTGGGTAAGCAAGCAGTGCAACTCCTTCCCTGCAAGACACCACACCGGGCAAGGCTCATGGTCAGCACAGGTTTGTTCATGTTTTGGGAGAGGTGCTTTTAAGCTTTGACATTGCTCCCCAGGGATCGTGGTGGTGAGGAGGTGGGTGAATGATCCTGACTCATAGATGGGCAAAACTCAGTGGTTTCAGCTGACCTTACCCCTCATCCTTTTTATTTTTTTTTTTTGTGCTGTTGGAAACCAAGAGCTTAGAGAGAAATAGCAAAAGACTGTTCATGTGACAGACCTCTTCCTTGCATGCTTTGCTGAAGGTGGCCACCACTAAAACCAGTCCCTTACATGCACATGAACCAGTGCTACAGAAGCCAAAAGGCACCTGCACACAACAGAGCCCTCTCTGACACAGAAACACACCTAACACTATGAGCCTCCTTAACTTCTGCAGGGCAGGCTGTACAGAAATTTTGCTCTTAAATCAAGTTTTCAGGAAGACAAAGCACAGTGTGGGCCACTCCACACACAGAGCTGACCTGCTAAACTCTGTGAGTGCAACAGCTGCTCCAGCAATGTAAGTGGGAATCAAAACTGCTGAGATTTGCAATACTTTGTGTGGTTGTCTTTGGTTTTCTTGGCTGGTAATGCAAGAAGAAAACAATAACATTTGAGTCATATGAACCAATAATAATAGTAGTAATAATAATAATAATAATAATAATAGGATTTCAAAGGTTTTATTTTGTGTGAGTCTTGCTGTTATTGACTTGCCCTTCAAAATGATTCTTCTGAAAATAATAGAGTCTCTTTTTTTTCCACTGAGGGTTGGGGCCAGATTAATTTGTCATCTCCATTCTAAAAAGAGAGGAAAAAAACCAGGCAAATGCAATTTTGACTTCTGGAATTGATAATTTGTGTTCAGGTCTCTCTATAGAGCTGACAATTAACCTTTCAAAGGTTTGAGACTTCTTGGAACTTATTAATAGATGATATTTAATAGTCAGCTTCCTTGACAATTAAACACCGCACACCCCATCAGAACCAGGGGCTTCCACAACACTGGAAATACTTCTGTTTATATTGAATAATTCTTCTTTTCAGCTGCATTAGATAATACAGGTTTGGAAACACAAAAAAAATTCTGGTAGGAATCCAAAATTTCTGCAACAACCCCCCAGGCCTGGGATTTGTCTAATAGCTTGCTGTTAAAGGGTTCTTTGGCTGGAAAGAAGTACCAGACAGAGTTTCCCTTGTTCTAGTTCTTTGTTTATTTTTTTTCCTTTTTCTTTTAATTTGGTATTTGACTCCTCAGCACAAACCTGCCATCAAGATGATGGAAGGTCCAGGGGAGGACAGAGGTTACCAGCTTCTCAAAGCTTGCACTGATTTACTGCAGGAGTTTTTCCTTCCCCAACCTCCCAAGTAAAACAGAATAACAATAGTACGAATAATAGTAACAACAACAATAATAAAAACATTCTAATCAGTGATTTTTCCTTTAAGGTTCAAATCACCTCTTGAAAGACACGGCGGAGCATTTTAGCTTGTGTGGAAAAGACCCAAAACTGTGTCAGGAGTTGTCACTCCCAGCCCTTTGGTGTTCTTGCCTTCTGCTGGGTGCAGCAGTGACGGGAACGCTCCGATTTCCTGGCAGCACAGGCTGATTACCCAGCACTGAGGGCACTCAGTGCAATTAGTGGGAATTAGGGCAGGCCCAGAGCTGTGCCTTGGCTCCTGCAGCCTGTCCCAGAGGGACACTGGCTGCTTTAGGAGCCTGGTGCAGAACTGGCTCATCAAGCAAGCCAGAGAGTTCAATCACATTTATTTAGCATGACTGCACCAATTTACCGCAGCTGAATAGCTGGCCCACAGCGTGCACATGTTCCTAGGTGGTTAAAAGTCACTCTTTGCATTTCCCTTCCTGTTCAAGTGCTCCAAGGCTGCATATTTCAGTAGTGCCTCTGGAAAGTAGCTATTGTTTTTATCTTTTCAGTGCTTTAGTTGTGAAATTCATGCTTGGAGAAGGGGTGGAGGAAAGTCCCAGAACAGCCGACCAAGGTAAATAGCATTTCCTCTATCCTAATTTTTTTCTTCTGTCACTTCTGTGCCTTTGCAACTCCATGAGAATCCATCTCTATGCCTTAAACATCAGATATTTGCTGATACCCTTGTAGAGCACTGATTAGATGAAAACAGTATGTCAAATTTAAGGCTGGAAGTGAGTCAAGGCCATTTGTCTAATCAGCTTCTCTTTTTCTTCACCAACACAAAAATCAGAGTAGAAAGCACCTTCCTCATTAACAAAGAGTAATGGACACCAAAGCAAATTTAGAGTGAGGAGAGGAAAAGTATATTCACCAAGTTAATAACCTTAGCTAATGCCACTGATTTGACTTAACCAAAGTCAGTTGTAGAACTGGGCTCAGAATCTTTTCCTCATTGAATGGCTCAGCCTAACAGGGAGCCCAAGGGTTAACAGCACAACTGCTGGTCCCATTAGTATATATCTCTGTGACCATAAGTAATGCATATTTTGAGCAATTGCATCCACAATGAACAGATCTGTGAGAAGAGATGGATCACTCACAGAGCAGAACAGGAAGAGCCCTCAGCTGCCTTCCAAACGCAGGGGATGGTTATTTCCTAGGTCCTAGTGCCTTTCTCAGTGTCTCCCAAGGCTCAAACACTTAATCAACATGATTATCATCACACAAATGCTGCCAGAGAGTCTGATTTGCACAGTTACTTCTTTGCTAAATGAATAACCTTTCCAAAACCCCGTGATACTGGAGCCTCTGTCATAATTCGTCTGCATTTTGGATGTCTTTTCTGCCTGCTTGAGGTTTGGTGCTTGTGAAAAGAGGTGTAATAAGAAAAGTTACTCACAGGAGAGTGTAAGATAAAGCAGGCAGCTCTGATTGAACCAAGGCCTCATCCTCCTGGGGCTGAAGCCTGGCCATGGTGTGAGCAGATGCAGCAGCTCCTATTGCTATTTCAGGGGGAACTGATCTGCTCAGAACAGGGGAGGGCTTTTATTCCGGCTGAGCAGATGTTTTGCTGAAGTGGTGTGAGCAGCAGGGAGCTGTGCTGGGTCTGTGCATTTCCTTTGTCCTTGGATCTCAGTGGGTGCATTGCTGCTGCCTTGTGACAGCTTCCTTTGTTGGCATGATCAAGGGCAAATTCCGTGTGAGTCCACCCTGCCTCAGACCCCCAGAAGGTCCCTACTGGTGTGACAACAGTCCAGGCTGAGATTTATGGGGGTATCTCAGACACAGCTTCCCAAAGCACCCCTTTGGGCACAGTGGACACCTAACAACCTGTGGATGACTTGGCTGAGCCTCCTGGCCTTGGTTTCCTAGCACAGGCTCTCCTTGTCCCTCTTTGGAGGTGCAATGGGGGAGCCCAGCTGCCCTACAGCTCCAGCACCAGGGCTGAGCCCCAGGGCAAGCTGGTGCTTTTTGCTCACCCTTTCCCAGAGCTCCACCTCTGCTGCTAGGGCTTCACAAGTGTAAGTGCCTGCGACTTTTCTCTGTGCCAATTTATTCTTGAATGCCACCAGAATGTAGCACCAAGCCTTCTAAGGAGCCCAGGGCCCTCTCTCTCTCTCCCTTTACAGCCTTAGTTCTTGGCTTCTTCTCTGAGTCACAAAATGTCCCTTTCCCTGCAGCCAGCTCACTGCTCTTTCTCCCGTTTCTTCTCCATTTCTCTCTCTCTTAAATAGTTGGCAGGAGGCCCTTTCTTTCCTAACTTCCAGTCATTTTTGCCAGGTGACCCTGTGAGTAATCTCCCCCAACAAATAAGTGAAGGCCTGGTTAAATGACCACTTCTGGCAGGAAGAATATTCCTCTTTTGAACCCCCTCATTATTCTCTCCAGTGGGTCTCTCAGGCAAACAACACAAAACCCGGATCACCCGCATCCCCAGACCAGACACAGCTCTGTGGCACACGCACGTGGTTCTTATTTCCCCCCAGAGAATGGCTCTGGGAAGAAGTTAACCTCTTGAGGCCAGGAAAAAAGGCAGCAGAAGATGTAATAGCTTCAGTGATTCACACACAATATTCCATGTAGTGGCACGGCAATTGCCTTTATTTTCCAGAGTCACGCACAACCATTATTATTTTTTTTTTGGTCAAGTTTAACCCAACAGGCATTTTAAATGTCACGGTTTATACCCTCGATGAATTTCACTTGTGAGTGTTGTTGCTAAGACAGACCATATTGTGGCATCAATGTTTAATCAGGCCATTCCCTCAAACTCAACAGGGAGTTCTGCCTGAGATCTGGTGGTATAAATCATGAAGTTCTGCTGTTAGCAAATTTTATTACTCACTTTATGCCTCTTTGTGAAAATGAAGGGAAGATAAAAGGAGAGGGAGAGAGTTTAACTGAAAAATGAAATATTACAACCTTTCTGATGAAATCTGTCTACTCTACATCCGTGCAAGTGCAGCATCAGCCCCCCTTGGAATTCAGTTTGTTTTTCTTCCCAGTGCTTAGATGCCTGAGTTTGGTACTCCTGACACTTGCTCAGCAAGGAGCTGGATGCTGAGCCCAAAGTCTGGTGCTGGGCCATGTGTGGGTTGGGGTATCAGCAGATTTCTCCTTCACCATCATCTTTTTGACCATGTCATGCCAGTATCTGCTCCATTTTCCAGGACAAAGAACACTCCCCGAATCTCCCAGCCCCACCTAACCCTTTGTTCTGGACGTGGTTCAAGTCTGCACAGACTGTATCAGTGTATTGTTTTCGTGGGCAGCTGGAAAACCTCAGGAATGAATGGAAACAGACGGTTACAGACCAGCTAAATTGCAATCTCTCCTCTCAGCAAGAGAGGACTCCAGTTAGGGTGCCTTTCCAAAACAAGAGTGGGATGAACACTACTGGGAACTCAGGGGGGAGATAAAAAGGAGAGCAGACACAAAGAAAGATTTACTCACCAGGAGATATATGGGCTATTATTGAGGGGTGAGGTGACATCCTGACACCTGATTTGTAATGCTGGCATCAGTGCATGGCATCAGGCTTCCTTTATGTCCCCCCTGAATACACCATCAGTCACTATCTGTGTTTTGCTCTTGGACTGTGCCATTGATTTCCATAGGATTTTGCCAGGCACTGGCACTGTGGGCCCAATGATGCTGCTGCTGTCCCAGTTCTATTCAGCCCAAGAGGAACATGAGAGACAGACTGCACTGGTGAGCCCAAACTCACACAAACAGACGTGGGGCACAGCTTCTCTGAGCAAACCTATGTTAGATCAGACAGAAGTAAAATCCAGTCCTAAGGGTGAGAGTGTTTGAGAAGGAAAAACAACGTATCCTGTGAGGTGAGAAATGCACAAAAGAACATGAAGTGCCAAAAAAGAATAGGTGCATCATGAGAATATTTTCTCTACGAATCCAACTTGAGATATTATAGCTGAGCAGTTCAAGCTTTGGAGGTGCTTGTAAACCTCATGGTGGGCTGAATGTTAACCCTGGTGTCCTTCTCTTTACCAAGGACCACTCTCATATTTGGTGGAGAAAACGAAGAACAGCATTGGCTGTAAACATGCTCTGGCAGAGGCATAGAGCAGGGCAGAAGCTTTGACATCCCTTGGAATGTCAAATGTCAAAGGGTAGGAATCCCCTTACTCCTACGACCAACTACAGCCATCTAAGACTTTCCCGGCCTTTCTCAGACACCTGGAAGAGCTGTGCACTTCTTGTGGCAGCTGTGTCAGAAACAGGGCAGTCTGGCCCTGAAAGTCTTTTACAAAGCTCAGTCAAGGCTGCAGGAGATTATTCTGTGGTCAGTGGGTTTGGTATCAGTTGTTCCTATAACTTTCTCAGCAACAATGAGGTGTAAGAGATCGTGACTGCTCCCCCCTTACCTAAGGTTTGGCTCTGCTAACAATGAGGCAGACAAACAACTGAGAAATCTTCCAGAGGCCAGATGTGAATGCAATTGTTAAAATACTGCCTGGGTCACTGGCTGCAGCTTCAGCATTTTTGGAAATTTGTTTTTGTACCAATGTCAAAGGCACTGGGGCTCTCTGCTTGCATCAGTACAAATCTGGATTAATGCAGTTAAAGCCAGCAGAGCTGTATCCATGCAAAAGCAGTTAAAATGGGCTCAGAATCAGACTCAGAAAGTTACCCTTGTGTCACTTCGTAAGATATATTTCTTTTGGCTTCCACTTAGATTTGGTCCTTAAGGAGCCTGTCATAAGAGATATATGGTCTGGGCAAGAGGCCAACTTACCGTCTGGAAGAAACAGCAGGGCTCCCATCGAAGCAGTGAACAGGGTAAAATGAGCTTTTGACTATTATTTTGTAATTTTGTAAATATTTGTGATTTTGAATTATTCAGTAAAGTTTCCACTATGCTGTGACATGATGGAGGGGCCTTGTCATCTACAGACCGTGTGGGGAGAAGCCTATTTACAGTGATCTTTGAAACAGCTGCCGTGAGATCTTACACTTCCTGGCATGTCACAGCTCAAAAATTTCTAGGAAATTGCAGCTGCTTTCTTAGCCAGGGAGATAAGATGCCTTTGCAGCAGCAGTGCTTTTAAGCCATTGCTTCATCACAGCAGAAAGATAAAGCAACCCTCTCTCTGCCTACTCCAAGTTCACAGCTAAATTCCCATTGCTACCAGGGCCTGACACTGGAGTCAGCTAAGAGCCCATTTGTGCAGCATTACTGTCACCCAACCATTCATTAGGTCATTGGATACCAGCTGGTTCTCCAGATCCCAGGCTTTCAGACTCCTGGCATCGATCAGGGGCACCCAGGTGAAGCAGAGATGGTCAGGGATGTACATGGGTTTTGCAGATGGGTGTTCTTGTTAGGAAACTCGTAAAACCAGTATTTTTGGAAATAAATGTTTTGGAAATACAGTTTCAGATCTGGTTAAAAACCAAAAGAATGTTACATATAATTACAGGAGACTCTAGTGTAAATGACAATTTCCAAGCATCTTTTGTCCTGTAGGGGAATTTGCTAAATGTTTATACCCAAACTTGATTTCTGAGCACCCTGGGGCATTTAAAGCTGCATTTTAAGAGGGAAGGAAAGAACTGTATTGGCTATAAAAGAGGCCAGTTGCAGAGGGGTCAGAAGGAGCTGCAATGCTGAGTTCAGCTGTGCATCTTGGGTCTGCAGTCTGAAAGTCTGCAGTTTGCTCTTCCACCCTCACTTCAGAATAAGGCTGCATCTGCTCCATGGTGATAATTGAACCCATGTAAACTTAATTTGCCTTCACCAATGTCAACTTCTACGGCAAAGTGAAACCACTTAGATGTTGATAATATTTTGGATTAAATAAAACCAGTAGAAGCTACATTTAAATCTATTTAAGGTTAAATTTTATTTACATTGTACCAGTCTAACTGGATTGATTTTTAAATCAAATTTAACTTTAGCAGGGAAATTTTCTTAGAGTACTTTGCTCAGTGAAGGAGCTTGCCTCTGGAGACACTATGTAACTTGCTTTTGTTTGTAGTTCTCATTGACTAAAATGATGTTGTTGAATCAAAAAAATCAACCAAGGCTGGATGTCCATGCAGGATGTGCCACGATAAATATTTCAAGGTCCCTGACAGTAATTTTAAGAGGGTAAGTTGGCTTTTGCAATTTTCCAAAGTGAAGGAAGAGGTAAAACTTAATTATCAGCAATTTTGAAAGTGATTGAGGTTGACAGCCTGAAGCAGAGCAATAGATGAAAAAGACCCTGGCAGCTGGAAAGGCCCTTCTTTAGAGAAGAGGAGGCTGGGATGATGGAAGGGGTTAATTCTCTAAGAAAGATAATTTGCATTGCTGCACACTTTATTCTTTTGTTTTTGGTCGAGCTCTCCGTGCTGACTTCTTTGGGGTGTTATTGGCTCTGCTTCTTTGACTGAACAAAGAACCTTTGTTGTCCATCAAAGACCATTGCAGCCCATCCAGAAACCCAAGGGCCCAGGAGGGGGAGGTGGACATGGAGGAGCTGCCCGTGTTCCTTTCTCCACAAACAACAGCAATAAAATTATTGGATGCATTTGCAGCATTACTGAAATATTTTCAAGGGAAATGTTCTTCAGCATTTTTATCCGTGCAGATAGTGATGTAAATACTGCTAAGGCCTGGGAGCCTACGCTGTGCTTCTGAAGGTCTGGCAAGTGAGTCTAAGCACACATAATTTGGGATGAAGTTGTTCACAGGAATTTGCACCTGATCATTACTGTCTTATGTGTGTGGAAACTAAAGTGTCTTCCTGTACTGTGTTGTTCCTGGGTCAGAGATATGAGAACAGGTTGACCCTTTGGTGGAATGAAGGTATGATTTGAAGACAAAAGTCTCAGTTTGTTCTACTTAATTGTGGAGAATTTGGAGCCTTTATAATCCACGGTGAAGGGCACAGGCATCCCTCTCCCCTTCCAAAATACAGTGTAGCTGATCTAAACTCTGCATCCTTCCTTTGCTTCTGACAACTGCCTAAAGACTCTAAACTTGGCTCCAAACTTAGCAACAGCCACTGGATCCTACAAATGGTGTATTATGAATCCAGCCACAAACATCCAGAAGCTTTCTTAAGGTTTTTTTCACTGCCTGGATGTTCTAGGAGTAGCTCATGCATCTGTGTAAGTACATGTCTGTCTGAATTAAGGAGGATTAACTGCAGGATTTTGGCCCTGAGAAGCAAAATCAAGCAGCAGGTAACTTACTTTCTTCATTGTCCTACAATTAAAAACCCACCACTAGTACGCAAATACAGGAAAGAAAACTTAACCTAAAATTCAGGCAGATAAAAACAACTGAAAAAAGATTATAAAAAGCCTTCAAGAAAATGAATAAATATTCAGTAAAATATTCAAAAGCTCGTATGTTTTCATTAGTCACCACAGGAGGGAAATATTAATTTGAAATAATAATATAAAACCTTGAAAATATTTTAAAAAGAGCAAGGGGAGGAACAGCACACCCTCTGCTCCCACAGCTGATGCATGGCTGAGCTGTGGCCAAGGGTTTCCCCTCTAGCTCAGCCTCCCCTTGAGATTTAAACTGTGTGGGTTTAAAATGTGCAGACCTGCTTCAAACCTAACAAAGTATCCCTTCCCTCTGAGTTTTGCCTTTTATTCACACCACAGAAACACAGGAAAATAAAAAGGAGTGCTAATCTATCCTACAGTTTCCCAAGCAAGGACTCTGGGCAGAGGTTTGTGAGTGGATTTGACAGATGTAGGAGCAGATGGTGAGGGACACTCCCTGAGAGCACTCGATTCCCAGGCCTCTATGTCCAAAAAAGTATCTTTTTCACGGATAATGGGATTTTCAGAGGGAAGAAATACAGAATTTACATCTCACACCAGAACTTCTCGGTCATTTCTTGAATGCACAAAGGCTGTGTGGAAACGTTTGTCTTCAGAAAAGAGCTGGCTTGGGCCCATAAACCACAGGGCTCGACCTGACCCTCACAAAACCCAAATTTGCAGCCCGACAGCTCCGTCTGGCAAGTTTCTCCATGGCTGCATGGCTATAACTGGCAGCTGAATGGGGATCACCTCCTTGTTTACATTAGGTGTGACACATTAGTCCAGTTTAGCCTCTGCCAGAACGCGCTGTGCAAAATAACACATCCCGGGAATTATCCATTGAACGCAGGCATTTCTGTCCCCCCACACGCTGGGGCACCTCGTGCCAGAGCAGGGCTGGAGCCTCCTTACTGCCAGGGAGCGCCTGCTGAACCCCAATACTGCACCAAGGGTGTGAAATGGAGCAGGGGGCTGTGGATTTGACACAAAAAGGTGCTTTTCTGATCCAATGGGGCAGAAGGTAGGAGAGTAAGTTTTGTGATTTATCTATCCCACCCCTGCCAGTATGTTTTTAGCTACGATAAGCAGCAGCTCCTTTTTCTTGTTGGAGCGGGGGGAATCCACTTGTTCGACCTTGCCGGGAGCTCTCAGCCTCTCCACATTACTTTGCCCAGGAGATTTAGCCTTCCTACATTTAATTACGGACATTTAACTACACCCTTT
This sequence comes from Chloebia gouldiae, assembly GCA_003676055.1. Lineage (NCBI taxonomy): Eukaryota > Metazoa > Chordata > Aves > Passeriformes > Passeridae > Chloebia > Chloebia gouldiae. The sequence goes on along the minus strand of QUSF01000003.1, from coordinate 4,499,455 downwards.
AGCCCATGTTGTCAGAGCCCTCGGCCAGGTGGTCTGTGGCAGCACAAAGCCCACCACCAAAGCCGTGCCCAAGGCAGGCAGGGGATGGAAGGACAAGGGGCTGCACTGATTAGAAGGAGCCCTAAAAGTGGTCGGGGCAAAGCGAGACAGCGGCTTTGAGGTTCCTGCGGGGGGGCTCCTGAGGAAAAACGTGGCAGCAGCTCGCCCGGGAGAGGGGAGAGAAGAAGAACAAAAGGCGATGGTTTCGCTCAACTCAGCGGCCAGCACAAGCCTCTGCGTCCCCCGGGAGGCACCGCAGACGCCAGGGAGGAAATGCCGCTGCCCTGGGGCGTCCTGAGGGGCGAAGGTGCCGCAGGAAGCGCTGCCTCCCCCGGGACGAGCCCCGGGGCTCCGCCGCGGGTGCGGGGCTGCTGTGGGGCCGCTCCGGTGCGGTGCGGCTGTCAGCGAGACCCCAGCGGGAGAGCACCGCGCCGGGAGACCGAGCCGGGGGAGGCGCGGAGGGGCTGCCCCGGGGAGCGGGGGGTCCCTGCGGGCCGAGGCCGGCCCGGAGGGGCAGCGCTGCCGGGCACCGCTGGAGCGGAGGACGAGGCGCAGCGCGGCCTCACCGGGGGAGCTGCGCGGGGGAAGCGGCTGCAGCGCGGAGCGGGAGGTAATGGAGGCAGGGCCGGGACGGGGGGTGAGGGCCCGCCCCGCCCGGGGTGGGCTGAGGGGGCACGGCGGAGCCCTTCCCGCCTCCCCGCAGGGCGGAGGCGGCCGGCGGGACCCTGCGCTCGGCCCGGCGGTGGCTGCGCTGCCCCGGCGGGAGGAGGCTCCCCCTGCCCGGAGAGGCAGTGCGGGACCGCTCCGGCGGAGCCGCGCCCGGGGCGGTGAGTGCCGAGATGCCGGGGGACCGCGCGGGAGGGATGGCGGCAGCCCGGGGCTTGCGGGCCGCCTGAGCCCAAGCTCCCCTCTCGGAGGCGTCGGCGTGCCCGGAGTCAGCCCTAAGAGTGTTTGCAAAGCAGCAGCCTCGGCGAGGGCACCGGGTAGCGGTAGCGCCGCCCGGGCTCAGTGGCCCCAGGCGGCTGGATGTGCCCCGATGCCCGTGCAGAGGGCACGGCGTGCGCGCCGCGGCTGCGGCTCACGCTGCCTTCGGAAGCGATGCAGCCACGGGGAGATGAAATGGTTTAACGCGCTCTCCCTCCCCCGTTCCCCCTTTGTGTCCGTGCGCAGGAGCCCGGGCTGCCGTGCTGGTGTGTGGGAGCGGAGGTAATGGCAGAAGCCGGTCTGCGGGGCACGGCCGGCGGTGCGGAGCGCGGGCTGCGGGCTGCCGGGCGCCCGTGATCGGCGCCGCGATGGGCAACGGCGGCTCGGCCGTGAAGGTCTGCGCGGATCACCAAGGAGGCATCAACTGGCTGAGCCTGAGCCCCGACGGGCAGCGGCTGCTGACGGGCAGCGAGGACGGCACGGCGCGGCTCTGGAGCACCGCCGACAGCCAGTGCCGCGGGCACTTCCAAGGTACGGCAGCTGCTTGTCGCCTGCGCTTGGGATGGCACAGGCCACACAGCGTGTTCTGCTCTCTTTCAGTCCCTGCCGGGCAGCCAAAATCCTGCTTGTTTTGGTGTTTATTACAGCAGCGTTAAGCACGAGCTGTTTCAACCCAACGCAGGTTACCGAATGCACGGATGCTTTTATCTCGGGGTGTGTGAAGTTGTTTAACTTATGTTACTTTCTGGAAGCCCCGTTTTACACTCTGAAAAAAATACTGACTTCTTGTTATTCTTTTTTTTTTTTTTGGTCCTTTTAATCACCTCATTTCCAGGTGGTCTTTATTTAGAACCTCTTGGCCCAGAAGCCTGGAAGGAAACCTTGCTAAATAGGTTGCTTCTGTTTTCCCTCCTCATCTGATGCACAGCAACGTTAATTGCTGGGCTTTTTCAATTTAAATTAATTTTGCATCTTAAAAAAATTATTTTCCTTAGACTGGTATGTCAGTAATTGAAAAGAAAAAAAAAAAAACTAGACAGTAGACATGCAAGAGTCTAGATGTGGGCTAAAGATGTTTGTATTCACACTCATGTTCTTTTCATACAAAAAAAAAAAGAAAAAGCTGTTAAATTTGGAATTTCTAACTTTTTTCTTCCAAGGAACAAATCACATTGCTGTGATTTCCTTGTTGTCTGTTTGCTTGCTTGCTTGTTTTTCACTATGGAGTATTGTCTTTTTTTTTCCCACATCCTGCCATGGTTCTAACTTCTGGAAAACTTGCTGCATTTGCTTTAGGCTTAGAAATCCCTTTAAACTAGAAAGAGAAATGTATTGGATAGCATCCATGATTATGGAATCTGCCATAATCAGTGTCTGGGGTAAACTCTGAGGAAGGTTGGGCTGGGTGGTTTGTGAGCTGTCAGTCAAATCAAATAATTGTATGTATTTTATAATTATGCACGCACTCAGTTGTCGTGTCAATTTTAATTTTACAAGCTATAATTACTGATAAATCTCTATCTCTAATACAGTTTCAAGCCCCACCACAGCACAACCAGCAGACTTGTGTGGTGGCTGCTTTTGGCCAGACCAGCACCAGACCTTGTCTACCACATGGGGTTTTGGCACCCTGTGTGTGGGTCGAGCATTACTGATGGTTAAAATCTGCCTGGCAGACTTTGGTGCAGTAACCAAGATGCTGTTTTGATCTCAGAGCTGGATTACATGATGCTGTGAGAAAAATCCCAGTAATTGAAATCTGATCCGTTCAGGCTGCTTTGCAAAAAGTTTCACAAATATGGGAGAAGGAGTGTAGTTTTGCTTATAGCCCTGGTGATCTGTTTAATTTTTGGCATCTGATGAATTTGTTTTAGAGGAAACAAGCCATATGTTTGTAACATGGATTCTGGTTTGCTTTTGAACTGCAACAAAGCTTTTGAACTTCAGGAATTGTACTGAAATCTGTTTTTTTGCAGTCAGTATAACAGTGTTTTACTGGGCAGTCTGCTTTTCCTCAGTTTTTTTACCATCTCTTTATTTTATAACATTGTTTTTCTAATACCTTTGTCCATCCATCTCTCTTTAATTCCAACTTTCCTTCTTTCATTTATTTTTTTTTCCTCAAAGAATAGTATTTAAGTCACAGTAGGGCCCACCAACTTCAGCCATAACTGTCACTCTCATAATAGCGACTGAAGTGGAAATAGTTCTGCTCCTAAAAGTTTAGTCTAACTGTTAAAACAGAAGAGTGCAAGGTAATAGTAGTCCAATTATTAGATAGGTGACAGCAATTTCCACAAGAGATCTTGGATGAAGCTGGGACTTGCATCCTAAGGTGATTTTTACATGTGGTGCATTTAATATTGCAATAGAAAAATGACACATCTTGCTAAGCAGCCACAAAAGCTTGAGGTGGTAATATTGATTCTTCTTTTTCGGTGTTGCCTTGTTTGTCAGTGTGACATTTTTAAAGCAGCGGTTGTGTCTGTTTTTATTGTAACTGTAGAATTCCTGTGTAGTCTACATACTGTGGAAACAATTGTGCTCTAATCCTTCCTCCCTCCCTTTCTTTTCCTTAAAGGTGTACTTAGAAAATTGTGGGGTTTAGTCATGTGGGGGAAAGTATTGGCTGACTATTTACCTGGTATGTTTTTTTGTTTGCTTTTTATTCTGCTTGGACAAATCAAACTTGCTGGTAAGTCTCAGGTAATTTTTTCAGAGTTTCATGCTTTGATTTATGACTGTTTGTGTCCTGTCAATCAATGGGCTGGGTTGAAATGCTGCCCTTTTCTCCCTGCTTTCAGAAGAAGGAAACAAAACCATTTTTAATTAAAAAATAAGATAGTTTTTTACTGGTTTCAAACTCTATTAGTCTGAGATTTATTATATTGTTATTAGTCTATCTCACTACATTTTTATAATACTGTTTGATTTACCTGCTTGGTGGAACTGTAGTGTTTTACTCTTTCACTTAATCCTGATATCAGTGAAGTTTTCTGCTGTGATTGAAACGGTTGTGTTTTACACAAATCTTTAAACACGAAAAGCACAGCGGTGCATTTAAAACTGGAGTTTTGCTACATTAGTGTGTATTTTTCTTTTGGTTAAGGTGAAGAGCTGGACTAATCTGTCCTTTCTGCATGCACAGTGACTGATTTCCTTTGTTATTCCCAGGACATGAAAGTTACATCACCTTTTGCCACTTGGAGAACGAGGCTGCCTTCACGTGCAGTGCTGACCACACCATTCGCAAGTGGGACGTGCTGACCGGGCAGTGCTTGGCCATTTACCGAGGCCACACATCAATTGTCAACAGGTGGGCTTCTCCCCTCGTGCTCCTGTCATCTCTTATCACACACTTTATCATTTCCCTGCAGTTCCCCCATTGCTGCACTCATAAAAGGGGCTGTGTAAACCTCTGTGTTCGTGTTCTGTGCTGCAGTGATTAGTTTTTCTAGCAACACTGCTGACACAGATAGGAGAGAAATGAAAGGCACACAGCAGGGGAATGGAATCCAGGGCAAGGAATGAAATTCCAGAAGAAATGATCCAATTGATAACAGATGCTGCTGATAAATAGGTTTTAAAACATCCTGTTGAGCTTTTGTGTCAGCAAGAGGGAAAAAGTCAGGGAATTTTTCTTCAATTATTATTCCTGTTTGGGCAAATGAAGTTTAATAATAAACTTACTGTGTGTGGCTGATTGGCCTTTCCATTTAAAGTGCCTATTAATAGTTGGACTGGATTTAATTAATGGCAAATAGAGCAGTCAAAGATTGGTATTTTTTTAACATTTCTTTTCTGGTGGGCGTGTGGGCTTTTTAGTTCCTTTCTAAACTCAAAACACATATGATGTGTAGTGAGATTCTGTAAATAGTTAGGAAGGCTGGTTCTGTGTTTTGGCACAGGCCTGATTTCTGCTTGAATCAGCAAATGGGAAATGTGTTCCCTATTCATATGACTTTGTTGCCTGTTTGAAAGGTTCCAGAAGACCAAGCTCAGCTGACAAAGAAGGCAGGTTATGGATGTTTCCTATCTCTGGTTTGGAAATATGAACTGTAGAGTTTTTTCTGGTTTTGTATGTTTGTGCAGCTACAACTCATTATTTTGAAGGCCCAGGAAGTTGAATTCCTGAGGTGCAATCCTTGGCTTGCTCTTAAATTACGTAATAAGTGGGCTGCTCATGCTTTACCTTTTTGGAGATCCTGAGCTAAGTGAAATCAAATGTATGTTTTTTTCTTGCACTCTCCTTATTTGATGATGGAAAGATGGTTATTTTGCACACTGTCAGTTACAGTTCAGATTCCTGGAATGTTGTTTTGTTGCTCTATTGTTGTTTTGATTCCAATCTATTGTTACAGGTCTGTTTTTAAATAATTTTTATAAAGAAGTATTAATGAATGATTAACAAGAATTAGCTAATTAAAACAAAAAAACAACAAATGCAAGCCAAACGACAAAACAAACTTCTAGGTATTATATATAAAATGTATATATATGTTCATAATATATATATATATTATGAAAGTTCATATTGCTTGCTGGAAGGAATTTTAGCAAAACAAAATGCACAAAGTTACAATGCTATAATGTAAAAATATCTGCATCAATGTACCTGAATGAGGGATCTCAATTTTAAAAGTAGAAACAGGGAAGTGTTTGATTTTTAAAAATGCCAAAGATGTTATGTTCATGCTGCTCTTTCATACTTGGGGGTACTTGGCACTGAAATTGTGACAAAAGATGGTTATGAAAAAGGAACAATACTGTTCACATGCACAAACTTTATTTTTTGCAGAATCCTGGTTGCTAAAGACTATCTCTTCAGTGGCTCCTATGACAGGACAGCCCGCTGCTGGAGCGTGGACAAGGAGAAACAAATCCAGGAATTCCGGGGCCATCGGAACTGTGTCCTGACTCTAGCTCACTATTCCTCCAGGGATGTGCTGGAAGAAGAGGAGGAGGAAGAGGAGGAGGAGGAGAAAGTGAGCAGGGACCTGCTGGTGACAGGGAGCACGGACTGCACTGTGAAGGTCTGGTGGGTGTCCAGCGGGCGCTGCTACCAGACCCTGCTGGGACACACTGGGGCCGTCTTATGCCTTATACTTGATGCACCAAACAGGGAGCTGTTCTCTGGCAGCACAGATTACACCATCAGGACCTGGAATATTGTCACTGGAGAGCAGCTCAAAGTCTTCAAAGAGCACCAAGGATCAGTAATTTGCTTAGAGGTAAGGGCAGAAGCTTCCTCAAGGGCCTTTGGGTTTCTGTGTCTTAACTCATATGGGTCTCAGTTGTCTTTTCATTCGTAAAGAAGCTCTTCTGAGACTTGTTGTAAATGGTGAGCTTAAATATTCATGTAATAACAAAATAATAGTGCTCTTTAGTCTTGAGACAAACCCTCTTTCTCTAAAACACTTAGTGATCTCCTTTTAGCTTCTAGTGGCTGCCCTGGGCTAACTTCTAGCTCAATATCTACTAAATTCCACTAGGTCCTGGAACTCATGGATAGGTGTGCTGAGAGCACTGAGTTCATCTGAGTGGGATTGTGTAGTCAGGCTCACCAAACTTTGAAGAAAATAACCTGAGCAAGTAACACAGGGTCAGGTAATTTAGAAAGGGGAGGGGAAAACCACTCAGTAAACCAGGTAACTTCAAAAAGCCCAACCCACAACTGTGGGCAAAAGATAATAGGAAAGCATAGAGCTGAAAGCAATCCTACATTAAAGACCACACAGACAATATGTGAGTGGAAAAAAGGAAGAAACAGTTGGCCAAGACAAGAAAACAGGTAAGAAAAATGGAAAAGAGAAGCAGAGCACGGGGGAGAGAAATTGGGAAATGATGGAGGAGAAAGGGAAAAAAATGTAAGAGATCTGAAAAACTACACTCTGTTTTTCTGTTTGGAGTATTTTTCTGTTGAATGCTGCCAGCTTTGTTAATATTGCAGGGGAAAGGAGGAGGTCAGGCAGATGAAGCAAGAGGGGAATGATAGTTACCCACATGCTCATTATCCACCAGAAAATGCTAAAAGTGTATTTAAAGAGAGTACATGATGGTCTGTCACTCAGTTTCAGGTCATAAATATTTATACATGGATGTGTCTGACTGAAGTTAATGACAGTGGTTTTTCTCCCTGCTCTCCCTGTTTGTGTTTGTTATGCATAAGTGTTTTTCCCTTACAGAGGCCACAGGATGTATCTTTAATAGCTGTTTAATAAAAGTTGCCTTTGTTTCTAAGTAAGGTAGTCACAGCTGACACTAGAAGACTAAAACCTGGGAATACTAAAGGAATTCTGTTTTCCTTCACTTTTAGAAAAGGAAAAAAACCCACACAATCATATTGCCCTGGAGTAATGTTTGTCTTGCTTGGGTAAATTCTCAGTGTTAAATCTTGTTTTTATGATACTGTGGTAATGTACTCTGAGGATGCTGAAGTAAATCTGTTGCTGTCCTTAGTGTCACACTATGTTTTGTTGTTTAATTGTAACTCTTCTCCAAGGCACAGATTGGCAATAACAGAACTTGCCTTAATTTAATTGGGTTCTTGCTAAAATTGTTACACAAAGCTGGCTTGACCCTCTCCCAGAAGCCTGGGAAATTCAATTATGTCCTTTGAATGCTCAGGAATGAGCAGTGCCTGTGAGCACAGAGTTAAGCAATGGCTTTAAACAAACAGAACTTCTTGTAGGGGAGAAGAAAAGCAAAACCAATACATCTATTTGGAAAACCTGAACAATTCAGAGTACACAAGACTGCTGCTGCTGCCAAGACTGTGTTGGCAGCAGTCCTGGCCAAATTTTCCTGAGTGACTGGTAGCCCCTCTCTTCTCTCATCACCAGTTAATGTTTGGGGCTGGGAGGGTCTAGCTGAGGTACAAACAGCCCCTAGAGAGTATTTAGTGTCCAGACCTCTCAAACTTATCCCAGCTTAAGCAGTCACTGCTGTTGAATAGCTTTAGGCTGTCAATCTTTCCTAATTCCTCCCTCTGCCTTTCTGGGTTCAACGCTCTCCCTTCTGTTCCACTTGGCTGCCACTCAGCACAGCCCACATGGTATTTTCATTCTTTTAGAAAGGGGTCAATCACCAGAATCTATACAAAGATGTTTCAACAGAATGGAAACTTCCTGAATAGAGGTGTGTTTTTTATTATTATTTTTGTTTTGTTCTCAGAGAGCTTTTGGGGCCTTTTTTGCCTCAGGCTTCCTAGTGACAGTTGGAATCTGTGGCAATGAGCTGGGATGGTATTTTTCAAACTGGGTCTGGAAGGATTGGGAGGTAGTTGTGAGTTGCCCACAGTAGCCAGAAGTTTTAATTGACAGTAATTCATTTTCTTCAGTGTAGCAGTGAGCTGCTAATTACATCAGATTTTCATTCTGCTGTCCTGAAGGAGATGAGTTGGTGCCCTCAGTTGAAGGCAGTTACCTGTTCTCTGGGTGGTACAAAGCTTGTGTGGGGAGAAAAAAAAAAGGAAAGAAAAAGAAAGACTTCTTTCCATTTTATTTATTAAAATAAAGATCCCTAAGGGAGGATGACCTTTCATAAAGTTTGAGAAATGCTCAGTGTGATTTCTCATCCTGGACACAGATCAGGAAAAATTTGGATATTGAGACCATATTTTCCCCAACTTTAAAAAGCTGTTATTGATGGGAATGCCCCAGGATGTTCTGAACTGCTGCAAATTAGGTCTGGCCTGTTCCAGTCATCTCCCATTGCTTTACAGTAAACACCAATAGTGTTTCTGTAGCAGTGAATGGAAATTCCTGGAGCTTCTTGAAGGCGTTTTCTGGGTAGATAGCCATAAAGCACACCCATGTTTTCCACCCTGCTTCCTGCAGTGGTGGTGTGTGGAAAGCAGAGGGGTGATGCCACAGACAAGTTCAGATTTTGAACGTTCCCTAGTTGCTCTAAGATCCTTTAAAGTGTTGAGCCTGGAAACAATTCTCATCTAGCATGGCAGGACAGAAAGTGTTGGTGAGCTCTGGGCTTTCCCTTGTGCCCTGTCCTTGGTGGCTCTGGGCAGGGGAGTGATGAGGCTGAGCTGCCCTATTCCCCAGGCTCATCCTGCTGTGTGCTCTGCTGCCAAAGGAGTTCTGCAGCTTGTGATAATGCCACTTTTCTCCTCCTTCCACCATTTAAATTGAGCTGAGAGAGGTTTTGCTGGGAGACTTATCTATTTGCTGTGGGAATTGTGTCCATGTTAGGTGCTTTGGCAGCATTGATTATTTCACTTTCTCAGTCAGGCAAGGTAACTTGCAGTGGAGCAGCCAGAACTCTGCACTCTCCTCCTCCTGCAGTGTGTTGATAGCTTGGCAGACAAAGTACAGCAGCTGTTTTGAGAGCTCCCTCTTCATATAAGAGCCAATAATGAGAATTTATAGGAAGTGATGGGAAAAAGCAAGGGTGGGCTGAGTGTAACCACATAGCTCATGCTCATTCTTCCACTTAAAATTTCAGGCCTGGCTAGAGACCAGTATTTATAATTGATAATAAAATATGCATTTTCATTAATGTGTCTGCCTGCAATAGGCTGAATAACCCTGACTTAAATATTTACTTGTGTGTGTTTTTCTAAATGTCTCTCCTAAGTAGCTTTGCAAACTGTTCACAAGGATTGCTTTGTCCTTTGCTGATTGTTCTGCCTCTGAGTATTTATCAAAATTGTGCTGCCAAAAGCTGGCAGAGAGAAATGATCCAGCTTGGAATTTAGTTTGGATCCTACTGCAAACATTCTTGCAAGAAAACTCCCTTTTGAAGAACAAGAACATGAGTGGGCAAGGACTTGCTTCTGGTTTTCCTGCAAAAATTCCTTTGTTTGGACCATTCCCTTCAGTTGCCTTTTAAAGCTGCCTAGAAGAAAAGAGCACTTTGAACAAAGCCACTGCCTGGACTCTGTTTATGTGCTGAACTGTTGTGATCACGGGGATAGAAATGTCTTCTTGCCACACCAGTTAAATTAAGTGCACATATTTTTTGCAATTTGTGTTTGTTGCATCGGAGGATGAAGATTTGAATGAGCAGAATGTGAAGGTGTACAACACCTGTAAGAACAAAACATGGGGCCTTCGCTTTGCACTGCAGTAAAAAAGTCAAAAAACCTTCTCTTAACAGCCAGCCCAAAGAGCTCATTCTAGATGGATTCTCAGGAAAAAAACCCAACAATTTCTTGCCCACAGGGAGTTTGTTAGCTCGTTAAAATGGATGTGGTTTGAATGGGATCCTGAAACTCTTTAACTCGGCCCAAGGCTTACATAGTTGTATCTTGAGTTTGGTCCAGCTTGGTGATTTTTGACTTAGAAGTGGCTGTGAACAGAAGACCCAAATTCCAGATGGTAGGAACACTAACCCCCACGAGAAGAATAAGCTGGTGATGGGGTATGTGGTAGCTCATGTGAACTCATCCTGAAGTTCCTGAGGGCCAGTCTGAGTGCAGTGACCCTCAGCTAAAAGATCTGTCCAGATCAATTTGGAGAATCAATTGCCTCTCCTTGGCTCTCCAAAAATTGTTTCTCATAGCAAAGGTTAATTGTGAGGCAAAGTCCATTCCTATAAGGTTGAAATATCTGCTAAACAGCTCTTTTGCAGATGTTTTTTGGCATTTTTACAGGTAGAAATTGGCTTAAGCTGTTGTATTTATGCAGTTCAGCCAAGCTTGTGAAGCAATAGGGTTGTGATTGTCTTGAGAGACCAACCCTGGATGTGATAATTTGTTCTTTGTTAAAATTCTGGTGTGTTTGTGGGCTACAACCAAGGTTTTTTCTTATTAATGAGACCTGTAGCTACTAAAGTGTTTACAACTAGTCTTTTCCTACTCATTACTCTGCAACTCACAAGCAGTTTGACTGAACTTTTTCAAGGAATACTTACATCTCCAGTACTTTGGGTCGAGGATTAAGACAAATTTTCTCCATTCACATGTCAGTGTTTCATCTGGTTCAAAGTTAAATTTCTCATGAGAAAAATTAACAATCCAGAATTGTGAATTTCAATGGAGTGTTTTTTTTTTTTTTGCTGTCTGGCTGAGGCTTTAGAACTGGGCAACAAACTGTTGTCAGGTTTTTAATGTTTTTGAGGCTACATGGGTTTGAAATGTCTACTCTGTGGCTGATATCTGAGTTGCAAATCTGTTCTGTGTTGTCCACTCTGCTACAGGTGTCCTTGCTTGGTCATGGTGTTCTGTGGTTAGGAGCTTTTTTGAGCAGTTGGCCAAAGTGAACCAAGGGCTCAAAAGCCAGCCAAGGAAAATAAAGCTTTAGAAATGTCACCTCTTCTGTGGGCAGACACAGATTGGAATATGCAACTGTGTCTGCTAAACATTTTGAAACCACAGAGTATGGGGCCAGCTTGTAAGGTGCTTTTGCTGGGGGAACAGTAAGTGATGATAATTATTATTTTAAATACAGATTAAATCTGAAGTGTTGCAGCTTAGTCTGGAGTTGTTAAGCTAGACCTATCTTTAGTCAAGTGAAGGAATGATCTCACCTGAATTGTTTTGGCCACAGCTGAGAAGGTTGTCCTTGTTTGGGATGGGAAATAGTGAGTTTTAAGGCATGATCTGTTTCAGATGTGCCTCAGGATGAGAGGAAATGTGCCCTACACCACAGTGACTGTAAGGGGGCTATCCTTAGCTGTGAAGATGTGAACCAATTTAGATGAGATTATGCCTGTCATATCACTAAAGACAGATCTGATTTGCAACTTCAGCCTGAGCTGAGAGCTCTTGAAGGCTTTCTTCACTAACAGCCATTTCCTGCTGTTTTATAAAATTGCCATGGGAATGAAGGGTTGTGTGACAGTCAGATCCTGCCCTGGGTTTTGCTGTTGGCTCTGCTGCAGGCTCAGTCTGTGGCATCTGGTGGATTGTTTAACCTGTTAATATTTCCTTTCCTGTGCTACTGTGCTCACCTGCTTAAATTGGTGAGGGGAAGGAAAGTGCATGGAAATGTTTCATGGGGCAGCACAGCGGCTTTGAATTTCATTGAGCTGGTTGCTGTGCCAACCACCTCACCAGATCTCAGACATTGGAAAGCCAACCCTATCCAGGGCTGCACCAAAACCAGTGCAAGCAGCAGGTCAAGGGAGAGATTCTTCTTTGTTCTTCTCTTGTGAGACCCCCCCTGCAGTGCTGCATCCAGCTCTAGAGTCTTCAGTACAGGAAAGATATGGATTTGTTGGAGCATGTCCAGAGGAGGTTGCGAAGACGATGAAGAGGGATGGAGCACCTCTGCTATGGAGGCAAGCACAGAGAGCTGGAGTTGTTCAGCCTGGAGAAGAGAAGGCTCCAGGGAGACCTTAGAGCCCTTTCCAGTGCCTAAAGGGGCTCCAGGAGAGCTGGGGAGGGACTTTGGACAAGGTTGTGGAATGATGGGACAAGGGGAAATGGCTTTAAACTTAAATAGGGTGAATTTAGATAGGGAAGAAATTCTTTCCTGTGGGGATGCTGAAGCACTGGCACAGGTTCCCTGGAGAAACTTTGCCTGCCCCATCCTTGGAAGTGTTCAAAGCCAGGTTGGAAGGGGCTTGGAGCAACCTGGGATAGTGGAAGGTGTCCCTGCCCATGGCAGGGGTTTTGAACAAGATGATCTTTAAGGTCTCTTCCAACCCAAACCATTCTATGATTCTAAGGCTCTTAAAATCCTGATGGTATACATTACCGGAATAAATCTACATAACTTGAAACATTTTTGTATCTAACAAATTGTATCTAGCAAATCTAGGCAAGCTGCAGCTCTCCTGTTTATTGATACACCCACTTAAACGTAGAAATGAAGTGGTATAACCTAATGTACCATTAATGCAGAATGGCATTTACCTGTGGGAGGTTATAATTTAGTGTTTTTCTGTGCTCAGTGGGTGGGTTGATGCTGCTAGCAAGACATCTAAAAAAGAAATGAAACAACTTGGCCACAAACCACGCAGTAGGATCCCAACTCAAAGCATCCTTCTCCATTTAGCAGGTGCACATGACAATGCTTTTCATGCCTGTTCAGGGAGAGAATGAAATTTAAAAATCCTTCCTCAGGCTAACTTGTGGTTCTTGGTTTTGTTAGTGCTGCTGGCCATTCGCTCTCTCTTCTCATGGAGATGTAGCATTAACGCTGTTGCTAAAACAGCTTAAAAGTAATAGGAAGTGACATTTCAAAGTACTGCTGGCTTTTTACAGTGGTTTGTGCTTTACAAGCTCCTGGCATTCAGCTATGAAATCTGTCCCAAGGGCCAGGTTCTGCTGGGAGGAAGCATGGCATGTCCTGCTCCAGCTGAGCTGGTGGGAGCTGTGGCAGGGGAGCCTCTTGGTCTGCCTGCTCACATTTCCTGTGTGGGTTATCACAGTCCCATCTCTGTTGTGCTTCATATCTTAAAATACCTTTTGCTTCATGTTGTAACACAAAGCTCATTTCTGATGCCTTTTGGGAATGGGGTCATTCCTTTTTGGATTGGGAGTGGAGATGGAAGAGCATGAACAACATTCCAGCCTTACAGATACAGAGTGTGCAAATCTAAGGGGACCAAATCTAAGGTGGCAGGAACACCAACCCTTAAAGGTGCTCTATGAGTACAACCACAAGTTGATTTGTCATTTGCTGGTTTCCTGGAGATACTGGAGAAGTATCAGGGGTTTGTGCACTGCTGGTCATTCAAACCTTCTGATATGTGTGTCTGGTGGACAAACAAGGTACCATTCATTACTCCTTGGGAAAATTCCACTTCTTGGTGGGAGCTCAGGGTTCTCCCTCCTGTCTCTCCATCCCTCTGATACAAAGGTTGCTGCAAGTCCATAAAACTTCCCTCGAGCCACAGGAGTTGGGCTCTACAATACAATGGCTGTGAAAACCTTCAGTTTGATGTCTTTACACAGACAGAGAATGCCAGATTTTCCTGTGCACTATGGAATTTTTCCTTGCTGAGCTTCCAGGCTTTTTGTAGTTTGTTTATTGTGGACTGGTTGGTTTTCTAGTCTTGCACAGGTCAGTTATTTTGTCTCTGTCTCTGTTTCCCAGCTGCAATCCTTCCTTTCATCACTCTCTATCCTGTCTATGTGGAACAAACCCCATCCTCCACCCCAGTGAGTTTTCACAATGTGCAGGATGACTGGTGCAATGAGAGGTAACACACAGCAGAAGACAATCTGCTTGAAGATGTTTAAAAACCTCTGTCAGGATAGTTACTTATTTATTAATTCAATAACAGTCTAAAAAGTCTTGTGGAAATGCAGATACAGAACAGTTTCAAGGAAGAGTTAGTGTTTCTGAATAGTGACCTTGTGCAGAGTGATCATACTAAACATAAACCCTGGTTTGTGGTGTGTAGGATTTTAATTTTAATTTACCTTTTAAAGAAATTTTTGTTACTCAGAATTGTTCTGAATTTTTTTTTTGTAATTAAAACTTAACAATCTGGCAAGAGTTCTTTTCAAATATGCATCGCAGAAACAACACTGCTGGGTTTTTTTTTTTTTTTGAGGTTCTAGTAATAGAACTGATTATGGATGTAGGGTTAGCATTGTTAAGCTCCTTGGAATCCTGCCTGCTGGCACAATCAGATGGGCTAAACTTTTATGTTCTGAAAGCTGGGGCTGTGTTGAAGTCCCAGAAGTCAATGGGAGATGCGAGCGTGAAGAACTCAAGGTTGGTTTGCTCACCACTCCTCTGTTTCAAGGTGCAGCTTGTTGTTCTCTGAGTTGCAAAATGTGACTTGGGATGGATCCCTTCAGTGCAGCTCTTTCATGAAGGTGCCTGAGAGGCCATTGCTGATGTGTTTTTGTCTCCCCTCAGCTGGTGAATCGTCACCTGTACTCGGGGAGCGCGGACAGGACGGTGAAGTGCTGGTTTGTAGACACTGGGGAGCGGATCCAGACCTACAAGGCTCACAAACACAGCGTCAGCACTTTGAAGTACCACGCTGGCATCTGTAAGTTGCCTTTCCTGTGCTCTCCAGCCCCTTCCAGTCTCCTTTTCAATGTTTGTGTTTGATTGAAGGTTGTTAATGGAGAATAATTTTGAACACTTTGTGAAGTTTTCGGTTTTTTTCAACTCTTGCATGGTTATGTTCAGTACCAAACTGCTGCACCACTCCGTGTGGGAAGCTTAAGTCTTCCCTCCATTTTCCACCTCCCTCTTCTCACAAATGAAGAGGCAATTGTTTTGTTTCTGTTACCAAGGGAAGTGGCTTAAATCCTGAGCTGTCTGGGGGTTGTTTGTGTAGCTGTGGTTCAACCTCAGCTAGTCTGGTGTCTGTCACCTGCTTCTGCTGCGTGCTGGGGACAGCAAGTTCTGCTGCTGGACACACAGCCCTGTGCCTCTCTCTGCTGCCTTGTAGGCCCTGTGTAACACCCTGTCCTAAACCAGAATCACACATCAGATGCTCACTGCTCCTTTCTTCTGTTAGGCTTCCTGTTGAGGCTCTGACCATCTCCTAGACTCATTTTCCACGAGTTCTTGACCTGTGGAAATTATCTGTTATCATTCATGGATTTGTTCCCCAAATCACTTTCCTCCAGTAGCCAAGCAGTGCTTGCCTTACTAATGCTCAGGTCTCAGCTCTCCTAACTTTCAGTCCTCCTTTTTACAGTAGTTTCTGTCCATCAGTGTCTATTGCTGACCATCAAACCTCCCTCTTTAAATCCCTCTCTGTGCTGGCTTTCCTTCTGCATGTCTGGGTTTGGGTTGCCAGATAACACCTCTGTTTTGATCAGTGAACCTCTCTGTGTCTTCCTGGTCTTATCCTACTTCTGGTATTTGCCTTGATGTACCTTCACTTGCTTCCCAAAAAGGAACTTCTCTCCTTCTCTCCTCACTGAAGGAGGTGGCCATGGCTGTCTTAAGCTAACCTAGACATTCACAGCTCTTTCCTAATTTTGATTTCTTCACTTCAGCTTTGAAGTGAACACATCACACTAAATGAGTGGTTGCTATCTGGGCCTTGATCTCTCTTTTGGCAGCTCCTCAGTGTGATGGTGATAAACAGCTGACAGATGCAAGATGGTGCACGTTGGCAGATTTGTACCTGCACAGTTAAGTGGCGGTTGTCTGGCACCACGCTTGCCTGACTACATTTATAACCCAGTAACTGAACTGATTTCTTAATTTTGTTTGGAAACTTAGCATGTAGCCAGGCCCAGAGGTAGAATTTTAGCCAGGAAACGTTGGTTTTGGTCTTCCTTTCAGCACGAGTCCCACATTACTGCTTTTCTCCAGTAAAATATCTATTTATAATTTATGGTTATTTCAGCTCTCCTCACCTCTATGGCAGAATTACCCCATTCTCCCCTACCTGCAGGTTGTAATTGCTGCTGGTTTCAGCTTCCACAGTTGGCTAGAAGGCTGAAATGGAAGGGGAAAGGGTCTGAACCTACACTGTACCTTCAAGTTATTATAGCTCCAAGATGCAGGCAGATAGAGCAAGGGAAATGAACCATAAATTGTAATCTGGGATGATCACTGGCAGACAAAGTACTGATGATTTTGTGTGTGTGTTTCCCCCCTTTTAATTATAAAGACACAAACCAAAACATTGATTTTGTGAAGAGTAGCCAAAGGTGAGCGATCTGTGCTAAGCTGATGTTTGCCTGGTCCTGTGATGAACGTGCATGTCTGGGTGGGAGACAGGGATTGTCTCCTTCATTAATGACACCTCCAGAGCTGCAGTTTTTCAGTGTTGATCCTACTCTTCATGCAACCTGCAGAGACTTGACCAAACTGTAAAGAAAAGGAAGTTTTAGCTCAAACAAAAGTTTCCTTATCTGATGCCACCTCCATCAGCTCTGCAGCTCTCTCTTCCCCCTCGTTTTACCACCTTGTCCCTGCCATACACATACATTATTTTTCCACAACACTCATTTTTTTGAATTAAAATGCAGACAATATTGCTGCATTTAGTCAGACCTGCAAAGAACATCCTGATAGTGTGATAGAAGAGTTCACAGAGTTATTTAAGATCTTGTTTTAAATACAAATACAAAAATACTAAAAGTGTCAAACAGGGAGTATCAAATTGTTCCACTTTAAGGGTAGAAGAAAAAGCTCTGGAAAAAATTTTCCCACTAAGAATTAATTTATATGCTATGATTGCTTGCATTATTGTGGTGCATTCATCACTTATTTCCACAGTATCTAATAATCTTTTAAGAATTAGAATTATAAAGACATGTTAACTGGATACCAGTGTTGGAACTAGTGTAGCTTAAAATACAATCTGTTCACCTGGGACAGGTCAGAACCGTCTTTCAAAAATGTGGAAAAAATTATTTAAATTACATTCGTTGTAGTTTATGTCACATTTGCACCAGTGCAAGAACATGAAAAAACATCTCAGCCATCAAGTCGTAATTTTCTTTTAGAAGATTTTAATTCTGCTGCTTTCTCTCTGATCAGAGCCCACAGGCTCATTGCCTGAAAGGGTTTGTGGTCTAAATAAGAAAGTAGAGTGGAAGAAAGAGAGGAAAAATACACGTCTGTTTCCAAAATCACTTTATAGTATACAGGGAGTCCAGAACAATGTGAAAATTAAGCATTAAATCATCAGAATGTGTTTCCAGTTGCTTTCTTCAGCCTGCTTGTGTAATTAATAGCATGGGGAATATTACAGCTGGTTCTCAATCTGATTTATTTAATGATATGTTGATTATTTTTCTCTTAAAGTATGTATACAGCCTTTTAAAATTTAATGTGGTTTAGGGGAACGTTTCAAAACTGTTCTCCCAAGAGTCTATGAAAAGTAAGTAAAAAATGAAGATTAGTTTTATTTTGTTGTTGCTGTTTATTTCACAGGTGGTACATATAAGTATGTATTTAAATGCTAAATCTGGGTTAGATCAACAGCTCTTCTTTGAAATTCAGAGGTGGAGGGAGACTTCCTAAATCCACAGTGACAGTTCAAAGGACATAAAGGATGTCTGTCAAAAGCAAAGTTCTGATGGCAACAGCTGAAGTAAACTGGCAGCTGCATAGTGAAAACAGCTCTTAATTGGTTCCTACTCTCTGCATGTCTGTAACAGAATTAAGTGATTTTTATTCACTGGGGAAAAAATCAGTACCTGTACCCTGCTTTACTTTGTTGCTACTCACTTGCAGAGTGGGACATGCTGCTTTTTCAGGACTCTGCTGGAAGCTGAATGATAGTGGCCCATATAAAGTGACATTGATTTTCCACATCCAGATGTTTCTTGGAGGTGCACCCAGGAGGTGCCCAGCTCCCTGCTGTTTCATTTGAATTTAAAAAGCTCATAGCAGGACATAAGTCCTCTCATCTGTTACTGTAGTCCTGAATTTACAACCATGATAATTTTTTCACCTCTCTTTAGAGATTCAGCTCCTGACTTCTCCCAAAAGATAAGGAATCTGCTGGCTTCAGGCACACCAGTTTTGTAAAAATCTTTCCATGCTAGTGGCTTTTGCAAAGACATTAAATGCACGGAGCAATGAATATATTGCTTTTTGCAGCTCTGAAATATTTATGTCTAGATAAACTTGAGGAGTCTGGGTTAACTGAAGGGAAGTGTTTATCAAGAGAGTTTGTAACCCTTAAAGCACACAAATGGGCTCTTTTTTGAGCATATTGCTAAGTACAAAATCTAAATATTAGCACTGCTTTACAGTTCCTGAATGCAGCAGTGTGAGGATCTGATGTGAAGATCCTGATGTCTTGAGAAATTTTTCTTTGAACATGTAAGGTGCTCTAAGGAAACCTGAGGAATAGACAAAATTCCTGGTCATGCTCAATTTAGTTGCCCCAGCCCTGCCCCTCTTGCAGCAGCAGAAGTAATGGAAACACTGGAGTACTGAATGGAAAGCTGTAAATAACTATGGTAAAAAAAAATGAAAGGTTGAGTGGAAATCCTTAAAACCAGACTTGGGATAAATTGCCTGCTTAGAATTATTATAGGCAGGGAAATAGCTGTGGAAGAGAAGAGCTGAAATAGATACTTGAAACATGTGCATGGTGAAATACTGGTGTGTATAGGAACTTCAGGTTTAAATCAGTTCAGTATTTCAAAAAATACAACTCAAAACAAGCATGCTGGGGTCAGCAAAATGATCTGGTTTGTCTGAGGAGAGAATCAAAATGATACGTCATGCCCCCTGAGAGCTGGTTTTAGGTGTACTTTTGAACTTTTATGAACTGTCCTCATGTGGCAGCTCACATCTGGCTGTGCTGTGTGGTTGTGTGTCAGTGTTCACAGGAAGTGGTGATGCCTGTGCAAGAGCTTTCAATTCCAGGAGTGGAGTCCTGCAGAAGATCTTCCGAGGACACAAGTTCATCATCAATTGTATCCAGGTCAGGAAGGCATTTCTTGGTGGGGTTTCTTCCTTTTGATTGCTCCCTTGTTTGTTTTGTGTGGCTGACTGTTCTGTGTGTCTTGGATTGGATGTTGTTCTAGCATAATACTTGAATATTCTGTATGTAATTTTAGAAAAGCTTGTTAATAAGGATAAGTGAAACCACAGAACGAGTCCCCCGGGACAGCCCCGTATCCAGGATCGGGGTTTTTTCAGGACAGGTTGGATAAGCAGCCATGAGAACTGAGACAGAAGACCTGATGCTGTGTGGGGCACAGAATGGACTCCAGCCTCATGAGACCCTTTCCATTACAAGACACTAATGATAAGTGTTTGCAGTGCTCTAAAGGGGAAAAAGAAGCTCCTGCCTTATGCAGGCAGAATAATTACAGCATTGTCCCCCAAACCACCCGGGGGCATGGCATCCCCAAACAGTCTGAAGCAGCTCAGTAGTGATATCTGCCCCACATCCTGCCAGGAAAATGGAGGAGTTTCTGCCACTGGCTTAGAACTTAATGTTGTTTGCATAATGTCTAGGCTTAAGTGAGACTGGCATTTAATAGTTAAAACAGGACGAATCAGTAATCCTTGGTGGCCATGCAAAGACCATGGAATCATAGAAGGGTTTGCATTGGAAGGGACCTCGTTCCAACTCCCCCTGCTATGGGCAGGGACATTTTCCACTAGACCAGGTTGCTCAAGGCCCCTTCCAGTCTGGCCTTGAACACTTCCATGGATGGGGCAGCCACTCTGTGAATCTGCATCTCCCTTCATTGGGATCTCAGTGTAAGCTGTGTGCAGGATGAAGCTTTTCATTAACAATGTGAAACACTGTTGGTAATTCTGGCAGGCTGACAGTCAAAAGAAAAAGCGAGGAGATAAAATTCCTTTTGGAGTTGATCCCAAGCACATGAAGTTGTAAATACAGTTGTCTCTTTTATATTCTTCTGAATTAGCAAGCTGGATGATCTTACACTGCAATTTCCTGGTACTGGGCAGTTGTTGTGCAGCAGGTGGGCATCTGGATGTATTTGGGGAGTACCTGACACAACCACTCTGGGCAGCCCCAAGTATTGACAAGACCAAAGCTTGGCTTTATGTTCTTCTTTGTATTTAATTTCCAACTGTACAGGGGCAAAAAAACCCGGGAAGAGAGAGGACTGAGAAGTGGCAACCTTAGGATGATCTTAGGTATAATAATGAGGGCTAGATAAGAGGTGTGGTGCTTGTGTGGTACTTCATGTAAGCCAGGGAGATGCTCACTGTCACAGCATGGACAGACAACCACAGGGCACCCATGGGTGGACAGACTGACACAGGAACAGGAAGAGCACCAAGATGTCTGGTTTGATGTCTGGCTTCCAGGGCAGGACAAGAGCAATCGGAAACATTACCAACAGCAGCAAATGTTCATAAAGGAAATGAAACTAGAGCAGTGAATCCAGGTTAAATTACTGCAGGTTTTGAAGAACAATGGAGTTTGAAGGAAGAATTTATATATTTATATTTGCACTATAATTTAGTGCAAAGGAAGAAGGGAAATGAGAAAGGAAGCATTCCTTAGCCCCCCCCGCTGGCCACTGATGATGATTTTGGTGCCTCCTTAAGTTCCACATCAAAACCAGCGGTCTGAAAACAGTTCCAGCAGAAATTCCCATCCTGCTCTGACATTGGGTTTAGTTCTCCATTGCTTTTCTAGAGGGTCTGGGTTATTAATAACTCTTGCTGTTTATGGCTCTGTGAAGTGGCTGAGAAATGAGTCCTGACTTGGTAATGTCTCATCCCACTTCAGCAGCTTTTGTGATAATTTATACTGGCTCTTGCAAGGAGCTCAGGCCTTAAGTGTTGGGATCAAGCAGTGTTTGCTCTGATTTTTGACAGTTTGATTGTGCTGTGACCCTGTTGTTCCAGATCCACAACGAGCTGCTGTACACAGCTTCCCACGATGGCACGCTGCGGATTTGGGACATCCGGGGGATATGCAAGAGAAACAAGCGGCGCTTAAAGAAGGAGAGGTCTGTGCAGGGCAGGAGCTCCCAGAAGGGGAGTCTGTCTCGTCTCTTCAACAATAAAGTTGGCTGTATGATACAGCAAGAGGATGGGGAACATGAGGCTGTTGAACTGGTGTGACTGTCCAGAGCAGGCTTTATGTCAGTGACCAAAGCTGAACCTTTTATTTTCCGCACCACTGTGTCCATGTAAACCAGGACTTGGAAAGAGATGGGAAGTGGCTGTGCCTGAAGCTCTGTGTGAGGAGCCAGGATTCTCTGTGGCTGCCAGGTGGACTCAGGTCAGATCCTGTGGCTGTGATGATTCTGGGGCTGGGAGGGAAGGCAGCCTGGTTCAGGTGAGGTACCACTGTGCAGGTGCGATGAGGAACTTCTCTTGAGCTGCTGCCCTGGGGCACAGAGGTGTTGCACCTCTGGCTGCCCAGTGTCTAATGAGATGTTTCCTGTTCCTGTTGCCCCACGACCCCTGTTCAGCCCAGTGTGGCAGTGAAAGGTGTCCTGCAGTGAAGGGTGACCTTGAATTCCATCTTCACAGCTGACCTTCAGGTCAGTCGTTGGCTGGCAAGGCCAACACAGGAGGGTTTGGCTCTGCAGCAGGACTTTAAAGCAGACTGAACATCTCTCTGGGAAGCTGGGAGTAGTAGGACAGAAATTAATTGGTATTTTTAACAGAACATAAGCCACAGAGCAAGCTAAACCTCAGCCCTCTTGTGCCAAGGTCACCTATTTGCTGACCTTGTGCTGTCTTTCTTCCTCCCAAATCTGTGTCTTGCTAGGCTGCCAGTAGCAGTCAAACTCGAGTTTTCCCAGTCTTTTTCCAGGTTCATTCTTCTCTGATAACCACTGAGCCATGAATTAACAAGGTTTCTTATATTTTTCTATTTGCAGATATAGCTCTTTGTAGAACCAGTACAAAAATATCTAACACATGTTTTTATTTTTATGGCTTTATTTATTCTGTACTACAGCAGAGAGATAAAAATGCTGTAATCCTTTTTTAGAATGGATTAATAAACATGTGGCATCTCCAGACAACTGACTGTCTAGTTTTTATTTTTGTCTTATATATGGGGGGGATGTGGTCTGGCTGCAGAAGCACAGAAGTTCAGAATGGATGGAATAGGGGGAAAAACTCCCACATACACTTTTGGGAACAGTTCTTGCCTTTCCCTCAATGCTGGGGTTAGAGTTGGGTGTGTGTGAAACTACCCTGCCTCCCACCAGGCACCAAAGTGCCAAAGCTCAGTTCCCCATTCAGGGGAAGGAGGGACCAGACACAAAAGCACAGACTGAAGGGAAAGCAGGGATGACAAAGAGCTACAAGCCCCACTCAGCACTGCCCTGGTGACACCAAAGCCTCCTCTGTGTCCTTCTGACACCTTAACTCTGTGTTAGTGGGTCAGACACATCATAGACCCTGCTCTCCTCTCCTGCTGAGCAGCTTTAGTAGTTCTTACTTGGCAGGATTCCACATCTAGTAGGAAACAGCATTTAAATTTTGTGAAATGCCTACCAAGAGACTAATTTGGGAGGTATCTGCATTATGCAGACTTAATTCCAATTAAACCTCTCAGGCTGGTCATTGTGGCTCAGTGGCACATGTCTGTGAGCTGGTGCTGGCTTGCCATGCTGCTGACTGTTTGCATTTTGCTTCTGAGGACAACACTAACAGCCTTTAGCAGCTGGGGCTGTATTTTGTGTTTAAAACTTCACACAGTACGTGACACACAAGAGCCTATCTGGGCACACAGCAGCTGCACGTGCAGCCAGCAGAGATCTCAAAAAGTAGAATTAATGAGTCATTACCACTTCTGCCTGTTGCTAAACATATCACAGTGCCTCCAAATGCAGGTCAAAATTAACTTACAGCTTTCAGCCACTGCCTCCTGCTCTGCCGATCACTTACAACTGTGCTGGCAGAGGTACATCACTGATGAATGGCTGCTCTGACAAGCACTGCATGTTATGATGCTAATTTTAAATTCCCCAAGGACAAACCTTCCCTTCTGAAGTTGTCGTTGCCAGTTTGCTGTGCAAGCCACTTCAAAGAGGAAAACTGCTGCATGTGCAGCTCAATGCTGCCTTCAGTGCATGCCCAGGGCTGGCAGCCAATGCCAGGTTTGGGAAGGAAGGAGTAAATTTGTGTTTCCACCTCCTTCTTGTTAAAACTACATCCATGACTTGTATATTTTCAATTCTAAATTATTTTTTCTGTTTTTGCTCTGCATTTTGTTCAGGGGTTCCTCAGTGCTGGCCTGTAAAGAAAACAGGATATAATGGGTGCTGGGGCTGGTTTTCCCTCAGAAGCTCATACTGCTGGCTTTGGAAATCCTTCATCTTTCAGGGCAGAGATACAAAACCATTCAATTTATACAGCACTTGCCTTGACAGAGAAGAATGAAATACAAGCAATTCCTTAGCAGTGTAATCACTGCCTGGTTTTTGCTGTTTGGCTGAGGGAATCGGTGTAAAAGCCAGTCCTGTGCTGAGCAGTCGTTCGGCAGGCCAAGGCCCCGCCGTCCCTGTCACACGGGGGGATGTTCTGGCTGCAGGCGCAGCGCGGCCGCTTCCCTGCTCCCAGCGGCTGCAGACGGGGCCTGGGCTCCCTCTACCGAGACAGTCATGGAAAAGGAATAAACCCGGTCCAAGCAAAGCTGCCAGGCAGAGAATGTCTGTTCCCGGCGCGGAGGAGTGCTTACACGGCAGGGAATGGGATGTTACAAAACCACAGAAACCCCCAAACGCTTCTTCAGAACGCTGGAGCTGGACACAGCTCCTGACACAGCACCTGAACCAAGCTCTGTTCAACAGCCGATTGCAGAATATCTGTAATCCCCTGGAAATCCATCAACCTTAAACCACACACCTGCTTGGGGAAAGTGGCTATTTAGTCATAAAAGGAAATTCCAGTACATCACTCCCCCAGTCCCAGGACAGGCCCTGCCAGGTAGGTCCCACTTTTTTAACAAAGCACAGAGGTCTCTCACCAAAGGCAGAAGCAGCACAGAGTTACCTTTATTGCCTGTGTAACACCTGTAGGAAGGGACAAGCAGAACACGGTATAAACTCATGCACAACAGATACATTAATGCCTCTTAGAAATCTTTCAGAAGAAAAGTTGGAAAGATGATATACCTCTACAGCCTCATGAGTTAACGTTTCTCATTTACAAACTCATGCTTTTCTTTTAAAGCTGGTATTTTAAAATGGTATAGAAATGCTTCTTTACTGAGTTAACTTATTTCACAATAAAAATATAGTTTAGTTCTATTAAATTTTCTTCTGAAAATAAATGTTTCTATTTTTCTATGACAGAAAAATTACAATGTATCACAAATGTAGGCTTTAAGCAGAGTTACAAATAAGCAGGAATTAAGTATTCCAACTATAGTTTAACCAAATTCAAGGCCCTTAGTAAGAGATAAGCTGAAGGTGCATTTATAATCCAAACTCAATTTGACAAGGTAAATACATATAACTAAAGTAGATTTAATGGGATTTAGTGCTGCGGTACTTGTATATAGGATAAGTATTCATGAATTATCTGCTCTTCTTCCTCGAGTGTTAAATCCAGATAATCCTCTTCATGCTCAGGAATATCCTCTAGGATTTCATTGACTGCATCAGTCTCCATGTCTTCATCTGTTGGTGAACTAGAGGAACCTTCTAATAAAAAGCAGCAGCAGTCAATTCACCAATGGAAGAAGCTGGTGCTCTCCCTGTTTCCCCAGTGTGGCTGCTCTGCCAGCCCCTTCCTGCACAACCACCTCTTACAATTACTCTGCAAAGGACAGAGGCAGGATGGCCATTTTTCCTTATTATTTAAATGGGGTGTAGGAAAGCCTTTAATTATACAGCAGGGATCACTACAGCTCTGACAAATAAGGAGAGAAAAAGTATGTGCATGTTTCTTCTTTGTTAAGAGGAAAGTTATCAATTATGGTTCTATTCTGTAAGGGCCATGATGAAGGAGTATGGCGGCAGGTCAGCCACCTGCAGAGCACAGGGCTGGAATAAACTCCTTAGCCCTGCCCAGGACACCCTGAGTGTCACCTTTCCTCCTGGGCTGCACCTGCCTGCAGCTGGTACCTGTCTCCTCTGGTTCCTTTGTGGCTGTCACTGCAGGGAACAACAGCTGCCTTCCTGTAACTTCCTGTGTTCCCAGTAAAAACAGCCTGGAGCATTACTGCAGCCCTGTGTCACTATTTCAGCAGAAATTGCTTAATTGTTTCCTGCAAAAGCCAGAACAGCCTTCCCTTCCCCACCCTGCTGGATGCAACATTCTCACCTGCAGACTCCGTCAGCAGGTCCTTGGAAGAAGTGGATTCCTCTGATGGACTGGATCCTTCTGAGGACAGCAGCAGTGAAGGGGGAAGAACTCCCCCATAATGAGCAAGGGTTTGGGAAGCCACGTGGATGTTCCCTTTGAAGACCTTTAAAGCTTGTTCTGCTGACTCACGGCTGAAACCCATGTAGGTCAGCTGCAGGAGGGGAACAAGGAATAATACAGGAAATCTGGGGAAACCCAAGCTCATCTGACACCAGGGTCTGACAGGAATTCAACTCTGCATCTGACAGTCATCCTCTCACACAGAGAGAAGTGCTGCATGCCAGGAATTCCAAGACACTGACTCTGCTTTACTGGAACAGTTAACAACAGGGCAGTGACCTATTAAAGGCATGGGGATGTTGAGCAGGATCAAGAGGCTCTTGTCTAGTACCAGACCAATTCTTTTTCTGTTTTCAAAAGAAAACTTCAAAGCACTCCAGTGTATTGGGGGGGTGCATGTGTTTTTCCTAGGCAATACAATTTTCTTGCCTGACATCAATTACACAGCCACTCTAACTACTGATGAGCTTGTCAGACAGTCTGTCATGAGAAATACACATTCCAAGTCTTTCCCTTGTGAACTGCTGAGTTTAGAGACTTGAATAAATTTCTTATTTGCTATCTTTTTTGGGATAGAGCACTACAGTGCACACACTTTCCCTCCACATCCATGCGTGGCAGGTTGGTGCAACGGGCAGGAAGTACACACAAATTACATGTTAGCCCCAGTGACTTCATCATGAAGAGTGAGTGGATGCCAGACCCTGGAGTGTGACAGCCTGGGTGAACATGGGTCCAAGAATACTTGTACAGCTCTACTTCGGGGAAATCTGCTGTCTTTGCAAGCACAACTCAGAAGCAAGACAACCAACTCACAAGAAACCAAGTGGTCTAGCTTACTTGCTCAATACTTTCTTGGGAAACCTGAAACTGGTCCATGGCCACAGAATCATCATCATCATCTTCCAAGAGTAACTCAGGATTGTCAAGAATAAACTGCAAGAAAACAGAGAGTGATCAGAATAGAGCAACAGAGCTGCAACAATCCTCAGTACAGTTGTGTATGCAGCCCAATGGTTGATATAAGCAAACCTCAGCCAACTTAAGGGATATCTGATTTACTGGGTCAGGAAGTGCAAGTTCAGTCATTACAGTTCAGAAAAGGTAATTATGAATTAGAAAATGTAGACTACAGAAAATAAGAATCTGCTAAACAATTAAAAAAAACCCAACTAACCAGATTTCTTTTGTACAACACTACTTCTACTGAAAAATCACTTACCTTACAGGCTTTGTCCAGGTTTCCTTGTGTCTTTTGAAGAGCTATCTGAGCAGCTCTCTCTGGGTAGCCCATACTTTTCAGGGTATTGATGTCCTCCAGTCGCCGCCGCCGTTTAGCTCTCTCCTCCCTCCTGATCTGTGCCTTTTCCTGCAAGAGCACAGACACTGCAAAGCTCACTGTGCATGGGAATGCTTTAACACATAGCCTGTGCATGTAGGGGTTCTTGGATTTTTTTGCATCAATTTTGAATCTTTGAGGAAAAGGCATTTTTTTTTTGTAAATACAGACTGTGCTGCCAGACACTCGTTCCTAAATAAAGCTGCATTTCCATGAGCCAGCCTTGTTGCCACACTTCCGCTCTGCAGTCAGATCTGGTGCCATCACTGCTATTCAAGGCCCTGTGTGGTAAGTGACAAACCCATTTGGCAGATGGGCCCACAGACAAGACTTGCCAAGGACAGACAGTCAGAACCGGGCAGGGAGCCAGGGAGTTCTGTGCAGTCTTCCCTCAGCCAGTTGGCTTTTCTGTCCACACTTCACTGTCTGAAGTCTAGAAGTGCCTCCTCAGCTTACCAAACATCACTTCAGATCTGGACAGCACTGTCTTCACTCACTCTAGCACAAAAAAATCCTTTTTCCCTCCTGGATCTTCCAAGTACAAAGCCACAATAGAGGGCAGCCAAGTCTGGGAGTGGCAGATCCCAGGCTTGGTCCTGGTGGTTTATTCCCATGTCACTGCTGAGTAGCAAACACTGGTGCAAAGCCTTTCCTTGTGGCTCTGCAGTACAACCACAGGTCTTTGGGAAGCCACATGGATGTTTTGTCCCATCTGTTTTGAGACCCTATTAGTGCATTAAGTTTTGGTTTCAAACTTGTGCCAACATGTCCACCTGCCAACAGTGCCAGAGCAGGATGACCCAAGTCCTTAAGTCAGCACCACAGTGCCCTGGCCACACAACACCTACCTCATGGACACCCCAATTCAGGTGATCTGTGATTTAATGCTTTCACTGCCCTCACCTCTCTCCTGTTGGTGATTAGATTGGCAGCATGCTCCACATTGCCATGGCATGCTCGCAGGGCAAGGCGAGCTTCCTGCTCCGAGAATCCCAGGAGTGACAGGCGATCCACTTTGTCAGGATCTATGGACAGCTCTCCATACAAAGAGGATGCCTGGATATGGGAAGAACAAAAGGACACCACTTACACTGTTAAAATATAAACAAAAAATACCTCCCTGTTTCTCTGAGTAAGCAAAGAACAGGTTCAAGATGGAACCCACACTGAGGGGCTGGAGTGAGGGACTGCAGACTTTTACCTAAAGGTGTCTTACCTTCTGAATGTACTCTGCAGCCTCCTTTTCTCTGCCACTGTGGTAGTGCCCAATCCCTTGGAGGAGGTAAAGCCGTAGAAATAAAACCTTCTCCCGACCATAGTTTCCCTAAGGAATTGTTTAAAGAAGGAGGGGGAATCATATAGATAGAAGCAGGTAGTAGAACACCAGTTCATTATCAACAGAACACTCTACACATTTAGAGAAGACACAGTCAGGGGTTTGTGACACTCAGTGTGCTGATAAAGCACCACACCTAAACCCCTGATGATGTCTGTGCATATAAACACGGGTTTGCCATGACCTTTTTGCCAGGCCCAATGTTTTCCCTGGGCTGATGATACACAGGAAAACTTTAAGCTTCTAAAAGCCAGTCTTGAAATATTTGAACAGTAACTAAATACATGTAGAAAAAAATCCCACCCTAATTAAGTCAAACCCAGCATACTTTGATGTCAATAAGCCTTTCGTGGTTCTCCCCATAGCACCTCTGGAAGCATCTCTGTGCTGTGGACAGCTTTTTCTCTGCATCATCCAGGCAGTCCAGCTGCTCCAGACGGAAGTAGCACCACACTATATCCAGCTGCAGCACTGCGTAATTATCAACCGTGTTCAGCAGCTCCGTGCTACACTCACTGGAAAATAAAACAATTTTTTTTTTTTTCTGGGAGAGGGTTGTTTATTTCCCCTCCTTCACACCACTTTTTAACATTCATAATACAACATTAGAAGTGTGCACATTCATTCTGGAGAAAGCAAACTCTTTGTATCTGAGGCAGCAAACCGATGCCAGGGGAACGGGAATCAAATGCTGAACCCCATTCCATTCACTCACACACAGGACTGATCCCAATGCTACATCTCAAAGCATTACAGTAACAAAATGAGCTGTGCCTACTGTTTAATGTGGCAACTCTAAAAGCACAATGGAATTAAACCCTGTGTAATCTTTGGGAGGACTGAGAAACTGCCTCAGTGCACATGAACATGCTGAGAACTGTGCCGGTCTCCTTGCACACCCACAGAGATGAGAAACAGACAGAACAGTATTACTTTTGGGATCTCAAAAGAACAATTTAGGCCTCTGACAGCTGATAGCAAATGAATTTCCTTGCAGAAGCCCAGGTATGGTTACTGACCTCAGCTATCTGCTGCACCTTTTACAAGAAATTATTACTTCACAGGAGTAACTGCAAATGAATATCCCTAACTGTCTCTCACGTTAATGCGATTTATAACCTGGTACATGAATATTGACAGTTTCTGTTTATGTTATGAAAGATTACCTTACCCAGTGGCAGTATCTGTTTCAGCTGTTCTACATGAAGCCACCTGTCACTGCAAGTCAGAGCTTTATCTGCTCCTTCCCAACTGCAAGAGGGGGTGTGGAGCAACCCCAGGCAAAACTGGCCTGATTTATATGCACAGGTAGAGGCTGTGCTGTTCCTCTATGGGCTGACAGTAAAGACAGACACAAGGACTCAAAATGTTCTTACCAGAAGTGTTTATCAGCATCCAACAAATATGGCAGTGCTATTTCATATTCTTTCTTCTTCATTAATGCTCTGCCTTTCTCATGGTAAGCCATAGCCAGCACAAGTGCCTAGAAAAACAGATTGAGACGTTTGAATGCACCTTCCCAAATCAAAGAGCTAGAAGGAAATATCCAGGTAATCCACCAGAGTCCTTGCTCTTCCTAGAAAAACACCACTGTAGCACTGGTCTTACAGAACTGATATCTCACACTGCTTCACACTTTTGTCCCATCTGATAATGTCAGATATTGTCTAGTTAAAAGCAATGGATGTTACTGGCACATGAAATGCTGCACCAAGCTTACTTCAAGTATGCAACCCCAGAGAGATTTTTGATGGTGAGTGATAAAAAGCTCTGCATATTTCTGGGTGCTGCACTTCCTAAGAGTACCAAACTTGTTTTTTTATCTTGCAAAACCTAAGAATTCACTTCCTAAAAAACCCCAGAACTGAAAATTAAATTTTGAATGTGTCAGGAAAACACTCCTGCAGTACAACAAATGAAAATGTAATAAGCCTGGATAGAAACAACATGCAATATTTCCTCTGATCCTTGATCAATACTGATGAAATCTTATTCATTTGAACATTGGATGCTTTAAGTCTTCAGGTGAATTATTACATTCAGCACTTCATCAGAACAGCATGCAGACTCATCAAATTTACAAATGAAAATAACGTCTAAGAAACAAATTACTTTCATTCCTTTCTAGGACACTGAAAATTTATAATAGATTCTAAGATCAACAAAATTAAAGCTTGTCTTAAACCCCAAAGTAAGATATGGACCACACAGGGGTCAGTGCCAGATTAGACTTGCAATGAAATCAGGAATCAGAGGTTGTCTCCAGATGACTGAGATATTCCCCACTACAGAGTTTTACTTCAATTGCATTTCAAAATTATTTGTATTAAACAAGCATCTAATGTGCCCAGGCTTACATCCTCAGAAAGTCTGGCTGTATTTCAATCCTGTATTTTAAATGTTTCACAACTTTAAAGAGCCATCTTAGTGGCACTGTAAGATGCTTTCACCTACCTTTTTAGCTTGAGGAGGAATCTGAATTGACCTTCCGGTTTGATTAGCAATATCTAGATATGGGACAGAGTCTGCATCCAAGTATTCCTCTGAAAAATACAAAAAAGTTTAAAATTTAAACACCACCTTCAACAGAGCAACTCTGCTGCCATAAAATTATTTTAGTAATGTTGTTAAACAAAATGGCAAACAACAAAAAAATCAGAACTACATATAAAGGCTGCATGTGTGTTTTTCTGGACACACCAACCAACAATGGCTCTGGCCAGGTAAATATGAGGAACTTCTAGAAAGGTCACTGTGGAAAAGGCCTTGTGCAGGCAGAAATTTAGACACAATATCAAAAGTTCCATGAACTTTAAAGAAGTTTTTTTTTGCAGAAGACAAAACACCTATGTTTTACACAACATAGCATTTGAAATTATTTATCAACTAAAGCTGGAATATTTAAAAAATACAACCGAGCATAGTTGATAAAGCTGGAAAAAATACAGCTCAGTATTTTTCTTCCCTACATCTTTAATGCTTGTTATCAACTGCCAATTTTGTTTTCACTTCCGTTTGATTTACAATGAAAAGATGATTTTCTTGTAGACAAAAGACAGTTCAGGAAGAGTTTGTTGAGATTAAAAGCTTCTGCCCTGTGGTTTCTGTCACGTGAAACAAAGGGATTGTTAAACCCTTACTGCACTTCTCACAGAACCTTCAGCCTGGGAGCCCATTACAGACTCTGCTCTGTACTCTGGCATTGGCTGTAACTGACAGTGGCAAAAACCAGAAAGAGACCCAACTCAGGATTCAAAATCTGGGGTCTAAACCACCCCTCCAGTCCAAAAATGCAAACACTTCTGTCATGTGCTCAAAATCTGATATGGTGGTAAGAAAGCAGAAGTCACCAGCTTTGAAGTTCATTCGGGTATTTTTGCATTTGGCAGGAATTCGTGACCTGCTCAGCTCCACAGTTCTTTGCTTGTGGATTTGTGAAACAATGGAATGGAGAAGTGATTTAAACTCACCACCAAGCACTGCAGCTCACAAACACAACCTCAATTTGAAGAATTATAACTGTTAAATTAACTATATCCCTTTAACTTAATTCACAGTTGCCAGGAATCAACATCCCAAGGGAATGAGAACGCCACAGCCGTGTTGCAGATGACAGTGACAAATGAGCTGCTCTGCACAACGAAACCATGGTTACACACAGCCACGGCTAAACTACAAAAAAAAAAGTGTTTAATGACTTAAAACACATTATGCACTGTGCTTTTGTCTACAATAAATCTAAGGCTTCTCACAAGTCATCAGTCCCCTAACTGCCAAGTGCTAATTAAATAATTCATTCATATTATATCCTTCTCAAAGTGCCAAAGTTTTTGTAGCATTCTAGTTGTGTAAAAGTGGTGGAAAAAAGTTTCAGCCACCTTAAAATCCAGTTTCATCAAGTAGGCAGATACCTAGAAAGGTGTGAACTGACATTCAGCCATGGTATAGGTATTCTTCCATGTTGAAAGGCCTCTGAGAATGTAATTTCTGGTGCACAAAAATTAATGAACACCCACCTCCCCCCCCCAACCAGCCCACTTACCTCTCTCTGCTAGAATTTCCAAACCCTTCTTAGTTCTCTGCATCTTGTCATTTATTTCTTTTTCTTTCTTACACTGAAGCTCTTCCTCCTGAACTTTTCTTTTGGTTTCCTCATCACTCTGTTCCAGTTGAAGCACCATCACTTTTGCATTGTGTGTGACACCCTGGTCTTCAAGGGTTTTACCTGTAAAATAGAGTGTGATTAATACAATTCAGCTACTGGAACTACTGAAATTGCAAGACTTGAGGACTCAAAGCCCCTAAAAATTACTGAAACAGTCAGCAAAATTTAGAATCAGACTTGTCTTAAAAGTGCTTTTGAAGTGACTGGTTTCTATCCCTTTTTTTTTCTTCCCAAAAACATTCAAAAATATCATTATTTCTATTTTGGTTTATTGCTCTTCAGGCAAAAACTGCAATAAGAACATGTCCACAATCATACACCACAGGAGTACAGGAGAGAGGAATTGGGAACTGAATCCAAGTTCCTTCTGTCAGTTCTGTGGTTGTAATTCTGATATATTCCAGGGCCATTAGCTAAGAAAAAGCTGTATCATCTCTTCCCACATGTCTGACAGGTTGACCATGGGCAAAGCATTACAAAAAGTCTTTGAAAATGCTCTTGTACAATAAGGTTTTTAAAGAAATTTAGAGTTTCTCTTAAATGTGCATTTTCAGTGTTTCAACATTAGAAAAGGGGATTTTCTAGATTCATTACAGTATTCCTTTAATTGATCTAATTCTATTTAAGAATTTGGATTATTATAATTTAATACGTTTCCCATAAATCAGAAACTGACAAATATAATAGCTATTCTTAGGAAATCTCTGAAATTAATAGAGTTGCAATGCATTTTTTCCTTCTGAGAAGCAGAAAACTAGAAAATTATCATAAAAGTATCTTTAACTAGAGATACATACCCAGATCAAGCTGCTTCTTATTTATGATTATTTTGACAGCATTCTCCTGTAATGCATATTCCTGTGCTATCCTGTGAAATAAATAATTTCATCTGTGAACATAATTTTTTAAGGTTATACAATATTGTTGTTTCAATAGCAATAAAACCTAAAAACAAGTGCTTAAAGTTTTTGCTAAAAAGGCTGCTAGAAGTAAAATAACATAATCAGAGAGCTTTATGTACTATATAGAGAAAACCTGGTATACAAAAAGGGAAAATGCAAAACAGAAAAGAATCTGATTTTTGTAGGCTTAAAAACACAAAAGAAAGAGAAGGTCATGTTCAGTGTTCAGAGGATCTGCCTGGTTACAGACTTGTAAACACTGGTACTTGCTGGGGATTCACACAGAATTATCTTTTTCCTGTTTTCCATCTGTTAAACCACAGCTGTTCCCATGAAGAACTGCCCTACAGGGACACTGGACATCCTGTTCAGAGAATACATGCTAAGAAAAAGCTTAAATCAAACAAAAAGTGGGTTTGTTTGCTTTTTTAAAAAATGCTCTGTGACAGGGTGGTGTCTCATGAGAGAAGCACAAAGGGTGATGGCACTTACTGGGATCTGAGCTCTTTGCCTGTGATGAACAGACTGGTCTCCAGTGGGATTTTCCTGCTCTGTAGTAATTATATTGGGTGGGGAAAGGAAAGAGGGAAGGAAAAGCATGATATCAAGATACTTTGTACATTTTCTTAATTAACTGTTCTACAATAACATTTATTTTCCAAGTAACAATCATATTTAGAGGGTTATGGCTGGACAAACATAGTAATAGTTTTGAGTTCTGTACTTGCTTTGGTGCTAAAAATAAGCATTATAACAGCAGGATATTCAGAATTAAATAAATCTACATTCAGAACCAAACAATTTAAATTAATTTAATTATGCACCTCCAATCTTAACTGTGCTTTGCAATTATGCCACTCACCTGTGACTGGCTAAGTTATGATTAATTCCTATTAGTGTCTCTGGTCCCAGATTAGATAAACTGGAATTTTAAATTAATTCATTCCCCTATTTGCCCAGCAGCATTATAAAGCAGAATTATGAAACTATTTGGTTGTTTTAACTGCATGGCAATCACTTAAAACTCTCTACCCTTTAGCCCAGGTAATTATTTTTCACTACAGGAGTATTTTATGCATGAAAATAGGAGTGGAAACCTGACTGTAAAAGGGCAGAACTTAATTCAGTTCTCTGTTGGAGAAGCTTTTAGGAGCCTGCTCTAGAAGGCTGAGGAATGGGCTGCCCAGGGAGGTGCTGGAATCTCCATCCCTGGAATTGTTCAAGAAACATCTGGAAGAAGCAGTGAGTGCCATGGTTCAGTTGACAAGGTGGTGGTTGGTAGAGACTGGACTCGATGATCTTGGGGCTCTTTTCCAACCTAATGATTCTGTGACTGTGTAATTCTATGAAGGGAACAGCTGAATGCCATCACAACAGAAAATCCTGCTTCGCATTTCCAACTTCAAGTGACACCAATATGCTGAATCAACTTTAGGTATTCTACAGCTGAAAAAATACATCTGTTCTTTATTGCTAATACAAGCAGTTATATCAAAAGGAATCTAATTGAAACAGACACTTAAATCTAATTTACTTTTCTTAACTGAAAGATTATTTGCCATTAAATCCTAAAGGGAAAAATTACTAATCTCCTCAATATTATATTCCTTTGCCATGGTATTTCCATATACCTGGGAAACTAAAATATGTAATTCCCCCAGTCCATTTTTCTTATACCTGACATGGATCACTCATACTAAACACCTGAAAAAGTTGTAGTGAAAATATCTGCATAGACACAGATCTAGAACTCAAACCCCAAAGTAAAGCTACTTATGCAGACTTTTCTGCAGTGTTACTCACTTTTCTACGAGGCAGATAAATATCAAGTCTTGCAATC
This sequence comes from Chloebia gouldiae, assembly GCA_003676055.1. Taxonomy (NCBI): domain Eukaryota; kingdom Metazoa; phylum Chordata; class Aves; order Passeriformes; family Passeridae; genus Chloebia; species Chloebia gouldiae. Next base: position 4,464,236 of record QUSF01000003.1, on the reverse strand, counting down.
CCAGTCACTTTAAAATTCTCATTTCCTGTCCCACGCTCAATTGCTTTACACCGTATTTCCTCCAGCATATTCTCTGTATCATTCTTATTGATATTCAGCTTGGATGAATATTTTTGTACAAGCTCCTGAGAAAATGACAAGAAAAACCTGGAAATGCACCAGCAGTATGACATGGAAGATGTATGACATCCATTCAGAGAAAATATTTACCTTCATCTCTTCACCAGCTTCTTTTTTTTCATTTGTATATGGTGGTTTCCATAGCTGAATTTTGTCCTCTCTTAAGTAGCTTGTCAGTTTTGCTATCAAATACTTCTTTTGTGCCATTCTTTTAAAATAAATGCACAGTTGGAAGGGAAAAGAGAGGAAAATAAACAATCCTTTAATATAGCTTTCCTGTAGTAAGATATTCTGCTTTTCAAGTCTAAGTGATATTTTGGAATTCTGCAATAAATGATGAGTATAAAATTCATTCCATGCACGTTGGTGGGGAAGGGAAACTGAGGCCAAACTATGTGAAAAAATGGGGGAAAAAATAATTGAGGAGGGTGAAATTTGGATCAGAGTAGGAATAACTTACAAGGGCCCTGCCATTTCAGGACAAATTAAACCTCTTCCTATCCCCTCATGTGAACTGGGACTGCAGTCAATACATCAAAATTGACAATTCAGTTGTTCTGGCCTGCACTGGATCCACCACTTCTGATTCAGCTCAGACAAAGCAGGAAACTCTGAGTTAATCAGCATGTCCCTGGAAAAAAACCAAACACCCCAAAAAGCAGGGAGGGCACACAGAGGGCAAGGGAAGGTGCATGCAGAGATCTCAACAGAAAAAACCCAAACTCTGGGTGCATGATAAAGCATGGGAGAGTTGTGGCTCTTGGACACTGGGAATCATATGGAAAATGTCCTTTCAATGAGACAGAAAAGCATTTAAAATGTTGGCATAAATGCACTAAGGTGGCCATGGAATTTGATTAATCAGTTTCATTTTTCTTTCTGAGTGGTTTCCATCTTTCGTTCTTGTTCCTTGGCACACAGCTCTCAGGAGAGAAGGAAAGAGTTCCCCCAGTTTCAAAAACTGCTCCTGGCTCAGAAAAACACTCTTTGAGAGTGAAAAAAAGTAGGCAAATATTCAATATATGGTAAGTTTATCAGTCAGCCTTACCTCAAGCCCAGTTTTACTGAGCTACAAAGAATTCCCTGCAAACTGCACTGACAATAGTTTCCCCTAAGCAGGAGTCAGAGGGATGAACTGGGCAAGTGGATGGTTTAACAACCCTTCCAGCTGGATTGCTGTAATTTGCACAGTGTCTGTCAAAACCAGCAGAGACAAACACACATTCTTTTTCCTGCTAGGATGCCGCTGCTATTATTTTAGAGCCAAGGCAAACAATGGCATTTACAAAGCTACAAGTGACAAAACCACTCAATTTTCAAAACATTGCACTGTAGCTATTAATGCAGCTTTCCCCCTTTTTCAAAAAACACCAGGGAATTCTGATTAACAGCCTGTAACCATAATTTTCCCACTTTTAAGTTATGCTGAAGACCCATTTTTATAGCCATAATTCTACTTAACATTTACAAAAGAAGTTACTCATGGTCTTGGTCACCCAGATAAAATTTAAAATTGCAATCTATGCTTAAGACTAAGAATTGTAAATACAGGTGACATTTATAAACTGGTCATTCATCTGTTTATCAATACTGTAGCTCGGTAAGTTTGTGATTTCTAATTAAGTTACCAAAACAGAAAACATCACTGCAGTCTCCAAATAAACTTATTCTTACTAACACTCTATTTGAAAAATAAACTTTTGCTTTCACAAACATAAAACCTATGGTTTTATGCTTTCACAAACATAAAACCTATTACATTTCTAACACTTATAATAAATTCCGTCACACCATCACTAAATTGCATTAGGATCCATAGCAAAAACATTTGTGACTTACTCTTCCATCAGCTATGAAAGGCCACAAGCGCAATTTCACTTTCGGTATGAGTTTAAAGGGACTTTCTCAAAACTCACTGGAGTGAACAACGGGGGTATGCAAGACTCTGAATGCAAGACTCATCTTTTGTAAATAAAATGCCATCCTCTAAGGCCAGTTTTACGTGAAATAAAACAAGCGGAGAAGTAAGATGCAGCAGTGACACAAGATGCAGCAACGAGCTTGGAAAGGCAAATTGTCGATGGAAGGAACAGGGGACTGTCAGAACGGTTGGTAAGCAAGCAGGACACATCAATTTTCCCTAAAAAGGAGGCAAGCACAGCTCTGACCCCGAAGCACAAACCCACAGGGGGACGGCAGCCCCATCCCTGCGGGCCCGGGCATCCTCATCCCTCCCCAGGAGCACCGCCAGTGCCCCGCCGCCACCGGGCCAGCCCGGCCCCGGGCACCCACCTGCGCCCCGGGGAAGCTCGGGGGACGAGGCAGCTGCTCCCGGCGGGGAGGGAGAGAGGCCCGGGAGGCAGCGATGGGCGGCAGGGAGCGATGGGCGGCCGGCAGCGATCGGCCGGCGGCCCGGCAGGCCGCGGGAGGCGGGCGTGACGTGCTGAGGCCGCGCCCCGCCCGCCATCTCCGCGCCTGCCCTCACCGCGGCCGGGCCGGCTCCGCCCGGGGCCGCGGGGCTGAGCTCCGGTGCTTTCTAGCCGAGTGAGGAAAAAGGGAATCACAATATCGCAGCGTCCCTCAGGCTGGAAAAGAGCTCTGAGGTCGTGGAGTCTGACGTGACGCGGCGCCTCCATGTCGAGCAGATCCCGGCGCGGAGTGCCGTGTGCTGTCTTTATTTAAACATCTGCAGGGTCTGCGGCTCCGCCGCCTCCCTGGGCTGCCATTCCACTGCCTAGTCTGCCTTTCCATGAGGGAATTCCTCCAGATATCCAAGCTTAAGGCCATTATCCCGTCATCTATCCCTGAGGAGATTTCCCCCATCCATCTGTGTAAATGGGGTGCCGAGAGCATGGACCAGGCAATTCCTGGGGTGCCCAGCAACAGGACAAAGAATGGGCACAAAGTGATGCACAGGAAATTCTGTCTGAACACGTGGGAAAACTTCACCCCTGAGCAGTTTGCCCAGAGAGGCTGAGGAGTTTCCCTCACTGGAGATACTCCAGAACCATCTGGACACAATCCTGTCTCGTAGGGTGGCCCTGCTGGAGCAGGGAGGTGGGACCAGAAAACCACTGCAGCCCCTTCCAACCTGACCCGTTCTGTGGTTCTGTGAGACATAACCCGTGAAACAGCATCTTACAAGTTCTAAGTGATGTCCAGATGTTAGAAAAATAAATTAATTGCTGGCAGAATCGCCGTGTTAAGGTTTAGGGCTCAACGTGTTTCAATGAAATCAGACCTTGGGGAAGATTAACAGAGCTTGGGAAGAAGGAACTACTACTGATAGTGGACACAAAGAAGGCAGAATTTACAGGCCACAAGGACATTTGGCAGAACTTCCAAGATAAAGAAGAAACAAATAAAACCAACTCAGTAACTGTGCTGAAATCAGCTCCAGCTGGGTAAAAAGTAATTCTGGCAGGGGAACATCACAACAACTGACTGAAGAAACCCACAGACTCAAAAGATGAGAAAGTGCTTATTAGCATAAGAAGCAATAGAATAATTAACCAATAGAAGATAGAATACGAATTAAGAAAAGAACTAGCCAACTTGTAGCAGAGGAACAATAATGGCTTGGTTTGCTAAAATGTATAAATAGTGAAAAGTTTTGATAGTGGGTGTGCTTGATTTGTGGAAGACCACCAGCGCCCAGGCTTGTAGAACTCCAAAATAAATAATGTGTCTCTCAAGTGTGTGATTATTGGCTTGTTGCATGCACACTGGTTCATGTGACAACAGCAGGACCTTCTGGCTCCAGAGGATCTGGTGGCTCATCCCTGGGATGTGGTGGGGGTCCCCAAAGCTGCCTGAGGGAGTGTCCCTCCAGGAAAGGCTGGGTCTGGGTTGGGGGTGAGTGTTCTGCAGCCACCCCTCATCTGTCACCTCTGTGTGTGTGAGGTAGAGGTGTGCAGGTTGGGGTTTAGTCTGGTTTTTTTTGAAGGCAGCAGTGTTGCAGATGAGATTTAGCGTGGGAGTTTGTATTTCCCCATCAGTGGGGGTGGGCAGGTCTTGCCTGGTTGTGGGGCTGTCAGAAGTTAACCTGGGTTCAGAGACTGGGCTGGAAGAATACCTGAGGGGTGTGGAAAACCTGGTGCTAAACCCCACCTCAGGCTGACTTAGTCACCTAGTAGCTTAGTGTCACTTCTAGTCCCCAAAATGTCCGGGAATGAGAGCAGGGAGCAAAGCTTCAGGGATTTGGCTGTACAACATGGGTTTTTAATACTGTGTTTTGTATTTGAGGTCGTCAGGGGGTTGGGGCTTGTTCCTGGAATGTTTTTGGTGCCTGTAAAAGACAAATTTTTCTTTTAATGGGTAACACCAGTTGCTAGTAACTCATGTGGGCTAATTCTTTCATGTGACCAGCAGCATGCTGTCCCAGCAGCAAAGGGATTTCATTCTGTTTTACTCTGTTTTATTTAGGTGTGACTGAAATAATTGCTCAGCAGTGTGATTTATTCTAGAATGGATGGACCTGCAGGACTGTCCTAACATTTTTCTTAGGAAGTCAGGCAAAGTACCATAAGGGTCCCATTTCCAAAGCTGGAATCTCAGAAGGATCATGGGCTTGTGAACAAGACACTGAACTATAATTTCAGGATTCCATGTTCCCCCATGTGCATAAATCAGTAAGGCTTGCCTACTGCTAGAGTAAATTTGCTTTATGGCAGTGTTCAGTGCTTGAAACTTGACTACATCTGTGGTAAGAGTGATGAAAGCTCCTGCCCATGATGGCCAAACACGAGGAAGTTAACAGGAGAGGTTTTGCAGGTCAGGTGCCTTTCAGAAGTGGGACTTTCTAGTATTTGAATTTTAGGCTTTTTTCCTCGTTTTTCTGTTTCATTTTCAGTACAGCTGCTTTAGGAAAAAACCTGTAATTTTCTCATTAGACAGTTGTGTGTGTGTAATACTCTTGAAATGTTAGTATAGCAACTTTTCTCATAAATGGAGCTGCTCCACTAACAAATGCTAACTTTCTGAAAATGCTCTTTCATAATGTCTTTGGAAATTAAGTTGAAAGATTCTCCAAAGGAAAAATGCCTTTTCTAAATTAGTTCCAGTCAGTAGAAAGCACAGTGATATGCTAGAGAAGCCTGAGGAAAGGACAAAGTGTATGAAAGAGTTTACAAATGAATTAGTTACTTAGTCCATGCATAAACCTGCACCGACTTTTAAACCAAGGTTTTCAAGGTCCATGTTTAATTAAGATAGCTATATCAATCAAATGACAATGAAGTTTTTGAATTATTTCCTTCCAGGTAATTTCTTGTTTCATGTGGGCTAATGGTTATCTAGTATTTTCCCCTGTTTTATCTATATGCTTTATCTTATTATTTCCCCTTCCTAATCCTTCTTTAAATACCTTAACTACTGTGAAGTAAAAAACCCAGTTACTATGATGTCCTATGGCTACCTATTATGAAATAAGGAGACATTTCCCATCTTCAATTTTTGTGAAGACTACAATTGAAAAAGAGACCTGTCTGAGCACTTGCAGCCAGAAGTGGGTGATACAAAGATCCTGTTTGTGTCATTAAAAAGCACCTGCAAGAGAGGGTCTCCTCCCTCTAAAGATTTTGTAGAAGGAGAGACCTCATTAGTTTTCTAATGAAACACTGGGGATAGATGGGAACCAAAAATGTATTATGATAAAATTTATGTATCAGAAAGTAATTATATTTACTAAGTCTCATTACAGCAATAGAAATGAGCAGAGGTTTTATTAATCTATTTTAAAAATACATCAGAAATTATATTGAATATCTTGAAAGTGAATGATGAAATCATATGTTTAAAATTGTAAAGATATTAAAGATTATATAGTCAGAATCTTCCATGGCTAATAATAGTAGTAAACCTTTAGCAGGTTGATCTGTGTAACTAGAAGGACTACTTTGCTATCTTAAGTTTTAATCACTTTTTTGACTAAGTTTTAGGTATTACTGAATGTCCTCATTGTGAGACATACAACCCAAGCCTCCTTGCAGCTTCAGAAATTCTGGGCCCTTTCCTATTTGGGAAAGGGTAAAAGTTCAGTTTGTTGCAGGCTGGCATGCATTTTGTAGGAGAAATCTGCTGCTGTGCCCACAGTGCTGCAGTGGGTGATTTCAGAGGAGGCTTTTGGCAGGAGCTTGAAATGTTGCAGTCGTTCTCTTTGCCGAGACTGTTCAACACGCCTGCCCTTCCCAGCTGCCCGAGCTCAGACAGTTCACTTGCTCCTGCTGGTTCCTTCGTCTGTGGTGTGTCATTTCTCATTGAAATCAGTCTCTGGTTGTCAAAACTCCGTGGTGGGCTGTTGCAGTGGGAGAGATGGCAGGAATCTCCTTGTCCCAGGGCCTGTCCCAGGCGGTGATTTCCCAGGTGGACGCGCCATAGGAAGTTGTCTTCTGAGTCACCAGCGTTCATTGTCACCAACGTGGCCTTTCTGACAGGGACGTCTCCTCCACCTGACTTTGATCTTTTAACGTTCTTATTAATTAGCACAGGGTTGATAATTGATTCTGGCAGGAGAGATTCATGTCCACCTGCAGGAGAAATGCATTTGTGCACATTACTATGGTGGCAGAAATCAAGGGTCTGATTCCAGCAGCATTAACTCATCTGAAAAGCTTTAACATGAGTTTTAACTGTGCTCTTTCTTCCAGTGACTGAGAGTAGTGCAAGTTCTATAGATGCCAGGTTTAAGAGTAGAACTACTTCATGTTTGCTTTTGCAGTTCTGAGGGCATAAATGGTATCCTAGTTTTAGTCAAGTGAAAATGGAAATTTATCAAGACAATATTGATCTAACTGGTACTCTAAGACTCATTAACAGCACAGATTGAGAATCGACTTTCAGTAATTAATTGCTTGTAAGCAAAACTTCTTGAGGTGAGTAAGGACTTGCTCAGTGTGTTGGCAAGTGCTGTAATTTGAAAGACAAAAATGTTCTGTTTGATACTGTCTGAAGTTTTTATTCACAGCTTAATAATATTGTGAGTATTTCCAGATGAAACAAGATGTGAATGCCTTCTTTTTCTTAATGAGGGATCATTAACATTATAGGCTTGTATTTTAATATTTTACTGCAATTTTACTATTCCAATCAGTATAAATTGTGTAAATAGCTTATCACACTAGCATTGCCTGAATGATAACTTAAAGGAATCTGCTTCCTCTGTGAATGGTTTAGAGTAGCTGTAACAGTTGGAGAGACTAGTCTCCTTTTTTCATTCTTCTACCCCTATAGCTTAATTTCTAAAGCACTATGAAAGTTCCTGTTAAGAATATTTAAGATATTAGGGACAGAAATGCTAATGCTACTTTAATTACATGTAGGAGTCATCAAATTGCTGGACGTGACTGGTTCCCTGTGTCTTGAAAATGAACAGAAATGGATCTATTAAACTAAAGATAATTCCTTGACACTACTTAAATATCCTTCAGTTGGTATAAATATAGTTTAAAGTGGGAGTGGTACAGAATGCTGGCCTTATTTACAGGGTTGACTTATAGTGACTGTGTCTGTTGCAATCTAAGTTCTGAAACACATGAAAGGGAGAAAAGTAGACATAAAAGAGTGCTGATTGTATTTTGAGTGTCTCTGAACAACAGTTTTAAAAAGATTGTAACCCTGAATTTGAAATGAAGCTAGTTTGTGTAGGACTAGGCAGTTTTTTGCCTGCATAAAATCCCAACAGCACAACCTCTGCTTTATAGCTGTCTTTTGTGTCATCTTTACCAATAAGTAGTAGGAGATGTGAGACCCATCTGATGTACTGGCAGTAACTGAACCTGTACAACAGGGATTTTGCTAAGCAAGGGCTTTCACTGCTGCCTTTCTCTCCCACTGCTGAAACAACAACCCCAGCATAGTATCACAGAACTTTTTCTGCTCCTTGGCCAAGAAGAGTTGATCTGATAAGAGCTGTTTTGCAGCATGGCTGGGAGGGAGAACCATGTCAGACCACATTAGCTCTCATGCCACGTTACTGGGAGAAAGGAGACTGAGGCACGTGCAGAGCTTTGAGATACAGGTGTTTGTGCATCCATCTGTACAGTGAGTTGTGTTGATAGAATTTCTTAGGGTGACACCACTCAGAGACATAAGATTACACAGTTCTTTACTGTGCAACAGTGAGAATCAAAGTTATGACTGGACCTCATCCAAGAAATAAATCGGAATGCCTATTCCTTATCCAAGAAATAAAGCTGAGCTTGGCTGGCTACAGAAAGGTCCACGTGCAAATCAGGCCCCTGTGGGTTCTGCAAAACAGCACAGTGTAGCACCAAGCTCTGAAAACCAAGGCTTGTTCTCTGTATGTGGGAGAAAATCCAAGAGAGAATGGAACTGAAAGACTGAGGTGAAGCACCTTTGTATGTTTTTGTGGTATTAACTGTGCTCTTGGCTGAACTGACATTGATAGGCAACATCAGAACATCCAGAACCTTATTAACTGGTCATCAGAATAATTATGATCTGTCTTGAGTTGATCAGAAAGTTCAGAGTGACAAATCTAGTCTAATTTTAATAGTGTGTACTGGTTTTGAGTTTAAGGTTGATTTGATTCCTTGCTTGGCTACAGGTGCAGCACACAAAATTGAGCAATGACCTTGGATGGAAATGCGATAGTCCTGAACCACTGGGCACTGAATTACCACACCTCCAGCACTGTCCAAACTTCTCAAGAAAGCTGCAATTATACAGACCTTTCTTTCTGTTTTTCTGTCTTTTTTTCTTCCTCCATGTAAATTGTGTATTGTAGCCTTGTTGCACAGTTGTGTACCATCTGGCTATATGCTGTCATCATCAATAGTTACTTTTAAGGTTCCAGAGTGGCAAAAGTTAATATTATCTCAAGTTAGATTGGGAAATACTTGGAAGGGATTTCTGCAGTCAGAGCCCCACTATTTATTCTATTGTGACTGCATGTGCTGAATACTCACACTTAATTCCTAAAGTAAATACTGTTTTTCAGCTTCTTAGCCAATAAATAATGAATGCACTGCTGTATTATCCCCTAACTGGTGCCTTTCAAATCTTGTCATGGTCTTTGTTCTCAAATAATCAGGAGTGGGCAGAAGCATGAATGTGGCTGTGTATACTGGGGAAGAAACAGAACAAATTTGTTTTCAGATATCTTCTTGGTTACTAACCCCTCTGTCCAAAAAACAGAGAAATTAGAGTGTCTTAAATTCTGTTTAAAGATCCATGATTTTATGACTCCTGCAGACAGAAAGTGACATACAAAGGTAAAAAGTCCTCTGGAAAATTTGGAGTTACCATTCTAACTGTGGTGCAACAAAACCTACAGTTCTCAAAATCCCTGTGGTTCCATGGAAGGACAGCTGCTCTGCCAAGCAGGAGCAAAGCAGGGTTTTACTGGTGAGAACAAAGACCTTTGGCAGGGACTTTTAAGACTACGAGGGACTGGAGGTGCTGTCCTTCCATGAGGTTTTCTGTGTCTGGCCTTTGAGGTTTTGTGTGTATGTGTGGGGTTTGTGGTGGTGCTGTTGCTGTCACCTCTTTCCCAGCACAGCCATAATTTTACCCTCTAGGTAGGGAAACAATTTCCTGTCTGTTCAAATCACTGATACATACATGGAGTGCCTTTTGGAACGACCTGGAATTTCAGGATAGTGTAGGGCAGTCCTGATATGGCAATATTCATTTCTCCTCCACATATTCCTGAAAACTGATGCATGTAACAGCTGCAAAGTGCTGAGCCATGTAATAGATTTTCCCAGCTTCCAGAGAATTGTGTAAGATAAACTTTTAGGACCTTGAGAACTCAGTATGACAAAAAATGCCCAAATTCTGACTGGTCCTAACAGTGATATGAATTGTTTCCACACAGGTTGTTTGAAGACAGAAGTTAAGTGCAGCATGTAGTTTTGTGAATGTTTTGGGGAATGTGCACGTATAAAAAAATATGTGTATGTGGATTTTTAGCCCTACTGCATTTTAAACTCCCCCAAATCTGTGCAGTTCTACTTTCTTACATATTTTAATATTCAAATGGCCTTGCAAAAAATCTGCTCTAATAACATTCATTATATTTGAAACTTCATTTGAATTAATCTGAGTAAAGGCTTCTGCTTCATTTCTTTAACTAACATACTTTTGCTTTAACTGATTAGATGGGCTAGTTTGTCTTCAAGTTACCTGCTTTTTGATACCTGAGATAAAATAAGCTTGTATATATATTTATTGCATATATATTTTTTCTTCCTCAGAGAGATTTTAATTCTTTTAAAATGAGAATTTCGAAACATTCGGGTGAAAGAATATTGAAGAAGCAAATCTGTTGTTCATAATTACATGGTTTTTTTTGATTGTTTTGATCATGAATTCTGACACAGCCAAATGCTAGGACTGCTGAAAAATGTAGAGGAAAATGTAGAGACTGAAATAACCTAAGTTCTACACTTGTTGAAATAAATACTAATAGGAGAGGTGAAAGAAGCATGTATTTTATATTAAAATTAAATTCGTTTGATGTCTTAGTATTCTCAATATCACTTTAACTTGGAAATATTATGCATCAGTGTAGTATTGTCAACAGTAGTCTAACTTTAAAAAACTTTAAAATAATTGCAAGTTTCTTATATAAAATCTGTTTGACATGGCAAGTAGAGGAGTGATACATATTCTTACTTGTTTTTCTATTTATGCACTTTCTGAGCAATATGCATTGAAAATGCTTTCAAAACAGGATCTTTTGTTCAAAGCTCATATCTTAGTTACCCACTATGACTTTTGATTAAAGTTATATTTTAACAAAACTCCAACTTGTGCTTGTTACTTGATATTTGCCATTGCTTCCTGTAGTCTTTCTTTACACAGATAGAAAAGGGAAAAAGAGAAAGATGACCCAGAATTGCTGGTTCTGATGGAAACATTCAAGAGAGCAGAAATATTACAGAATAAGTTGCACAAATACACTTTTCATAGATATGAAGAACATGGTTACTGTAAGGGTTACTATTTATGTTTAGAACTTTATTTTACTGATATAAAACTTGAGGTAAAGCCTTACCTCAAATATGTTCATCTGTTTCAAATACATAATAACATTTCACTGACATGAAACTTATAGATATAAATATAAAACCACCTTTCAGCAAAATGAATAAAACCCCAAAATGACAGAAAAGGAATTTTTCTGAAGCTGAGCACAAAACCAACAAACTAGATGTTATTAAAGATTTAAAGAGATAATCTTTACATTACATATGCACTTTTTCCTACAAATAGAAGCGTACCTGTTTTATATACAATTATGTGTGGTTGCAGTTTTTGCTTCTGTTTTATATGGTCATACTGCTCCTCAAGTATGCTTACATCCATCCCGGTGAGCTCCTTATCACCATCTGAAACCTGTGGCTCTGAGCTATGAGTCACTGAAAAAATACCAGTCACGTATTTGTAAGCCTTCCCCATCTGTTCCAACAAGGAAGAAAAAGTCAAGCAGAAGCAGGACATTTCCTTCATTGTGCTGGCAAAAAAAGCAAATCAAGTGTGAAGCATCTGAAGTCTTCCTAAATGAAGGAGTAACTTTCTTCCAAGCACAGTGCCTTGTGTCAGGAGCTGCCTGGTCTGCACTGGAGCTGTGGATGTCACTCAGGTTCTTTTTGTGCCGAGTTCCCCGGAGCTCCTGTGTACAAGAGTTCAGGATCAGGACTGCATACCTGGATTTAATGTTTACTTAAGGTTGTGAGCATATGAACCTTTGCCAAAAAAAACAGTGAAGTACAAACCCTCGTTGAACACAGCCAACTGCAGAAAATGCTGGGTAATACTGGTTTATGTAGCAATGCTAATTCTTAAAGGCATGCTGTTGTGGAGGCATCCCCAGGCCAGGAGTTCCACCTGGGAAATATTTTTCTTTTTTCCTGTGTATTTTGTGTCTTTCCCCCCACACTCTTCCTTCCTTCACTTTCAGTTGCATTCTTGCTGATGCTTCTTGGGGCAGTGGGGTGGAAGGGGAGGATTTATTAAGCTTTCATATTTTTGTGTTTATTGTTGCCTTTCAAATAATATATTAAAATTATTCAGGCTTGGGTGCAGAGTCAAAAAAATATGGGCCAACAACACTTGGAATTAGGAGGCTGGAGACAGGAACGTCCTATTCTGACTCATTCAGGACTTCTGCTGTTCTATAAAATGAAATAAACTACAGAAATAATAATTTTATTGATGAGAGCTGAGGAAACTTTTAAAATGCATGGTAAGCTAAATTTTAAAACTTAATGTTAACATTATCTCACAATGAGGCAAAATTTGAAAAATATGCGGCTTTTGATCATATCAGGTAAAGTATAACGCTTTGCCTGGGCTGTGTACTGCAAGTTATTATCCCTGAAATAGGTCCATCAAGGGCCCAAGACAGCAGTATGTGAAAAAATTACGCAGTTAAACTGTAGTTTTAATAAATTGTGCATCTGCTCATTCTCATGCAGTGACACATTTTTGGTAAGAGTTTAAAAGGACTACCTCAAAATGAATTCGAGTAAACAGTTGGGTATTTCCTAAGAGCTGCTCTGAATGCAAGACTGAGATTTTGTAACTAAAATGTCATCCTCTACAGACAATTTACCTTACCAAGTAGAGAAATAAGGCTTGAAAGCCAAACTGTTGATGGAAGGGGCAGAGAATTGTCAGAATGGTTGGCTAATAAATGCAGGATTTTGATAAAGACAAGGAGGAGAGGCACTGGGCACTGCTCTGACACATCCCTCGTGCCTGGGGGAGTGGAGGCACCAGAGCAGCGTCCTGCACATCCCCCTGAGCTGGGATCGCCCCGCAGCAGCCCCGGGTACCCACCTGCCCCCCACGGGATGGGCACAGCCTCCGGGGGATGCTGGGGCATCCAGCCAGCTGCTTCCCAGCTCCTTCCCAGGAGCAAGGTGAGAGCTGCTGGCCTTGAGGCCAAGGCTCTGGAGCAGCCAGGGCAGGGCTGTGGGCACAGCAGCAGCAGCAGGTTCCCATGGAACCCAGGCCCTGGGGAGCCAGGTGGGCACTCGTCACAATGGACAAGGTGATGTGTGGCCAGAGGAAACAGCAGTGGGTTCCACCATGGTTTTTTCTGGGCTTCAAGTCCGGTGATATGTGTAGAGCTGTGAATCTCCTGTGCTGGAAGTGGAGGCTCAGGTGGGTCTGTGCAAACATCTCCAGATGTGCTAGGCTCCACCAAGCACAACAGAAGTCGCAGAATCACAGAATATCCTGAGTTGTGAGGCATCCACAGGGATCATCAAGTCTGAAGAGAATGGTCCATACAGGGATCAAACCCACGACCTTGGTGTTATTAACACCATGCTCTAACCAATTGAGTTAAAGTCAGTGGAATTGTAGGGAAGATTAATGGTTTGAAGTTGCCTTGAGTAAAAGAAAATGGTAGTTTCTCTTAGAAATGGATAACACTCCTGTCACTTTTATTTATCCATTGGTCTCTTTTCAAGATACCTTGTGAGGAGATGTTTTATTTTTCTGTCTGGAAGAGTTTGTGTCTAGAAGGACACAAATTGTTAGACTGGTAATAACCACTGACTTATAAAAACTTGCACAGGTTTGTGGTGCTATTGTGGCACAAGACAATTTCATAGAATCGTGGAATGTTAAGGGCTGAAAGGGACCTTAAAGACCATCTTGTCCCAACTCCCCCTGCCATGGGCTGGGACACTTCTCACTAGATCAGCTTGCTCAAGGAATTGTCAAACCTTTAATGCTGCCAGGGTTGGGGAATCCACAGCCTCCCTGGGCAACCTGTTCCAATATCTCACCACCCCCCCAGTAAAGAATTTCTTCCTAATATCCAGCCTAAACTTCCCCTCTATCAATTTGTACCCATTACTCCTTGTCCTGTCACTACAAATCCTGATGAAGGGTCCCTCTCCAGCTTCCCTGTAGGCTCCCTTCAGATACTGGAAGGTTGCAATGAGGTCTCCACACAACCTTCTCTTCACCAGGCAGGATGTTAAGTCCTCTCTATAAAAATCAGTTGTGCTACAACATTTACATCTCTGTAGTTGGAATGGTTACATTCCCTTTGTGCACACATGGTAAGAACAGGAAGATGTGTTATGCTCTGGTAAGGAAGGTGTGCTGTTACATAGTATCAGGGAACTTAGTAATAAATTCCAAGTTTTGTTTCCTAACAAAATACTGGGGGTAGTTGGGAAGCAACAATATGTTCTTATAAAATGTATATATAAGAAAAGATGCCATTTACTAAGACCTATTAGACAAGAACAGAAATGAGCAGAGGTTATATTCATTGATTTTAAAAGTTCTAAATATATGAAAGATTATGTAGTCATGATCTTCTGTAGTTAGTAAATGTAGTAAACCCTTAGCAGGCTGATCTGTGTAACTAGAAGGACTACTTTGCTATCTTAAGTTTTAGTCACTTTTTTGATTAAGTTTTAGGTATTACTGAATGTCCTCAATGTGAGATATACAACCCAAGCCTCCTTGCAGCTTCAGAAATTCTGGGCCCTTTCCTATTTGGGAAAGGGTAAAAGTTCAGTTTGTTGCAGGCTGGCATGCATTTTGTAGCAGAAATCTGCTGCTGTGCCCAAAGTGCTGCAGTGGGTGATTTCAGAGGAGGCTTTTGGCAGGAGCATGAAATGTTGCAGTCGTTCTCTTTGCCGAGACTGTTCAACACGCCTGCACTTCCCAGCTGCCTGAGCTCAGACAGTTCACTTGCTCCTGCTGGTTCCTGGGGTTGCACATAAATGATTGACTGAATCAGGCTGAAATCCTGCAGGTCTTGGGAATCCCCTCGGAAGTTCTGTGCCTGCAGGTGACAAGACTCTAGATAGGCAGTGCACATAGTTCTGGGAAGGCTCAGAAGCCTCACATGTGTAAGTCTGCTGTAGCTGACTTGTTAATAATTACTCCTGCCTTCCCAATATGCTTGTGTCTTACAGTTGTGTTACCTACCTCAGCTGTAGTCCTTTCCTGCCTTAGCCAGGGAGAGAACAGGAAATACAGTACTCTGTCAGACACTGTGGATACTCTTGAAGTTGGCTTCTCTCTCCCTCAGAAAAAGCACAAGTCATGTTGGTATTGTTCTGATGTATCATTGCTTTGTTAGATCTACTTTAGTACTCTGCCTTCAGCAGTGACAAACACCTGGTGCTCTCTAGCAAGCAGTGCCTCAATTGCCTTGATTGTCCAGTGTTCTGAGTTGTTGTCACATGGAGTCTGCCTCTGGACCTTCAGGCAGTTGGCTTATATATTGGGACAGGAGATTTAATTAACCTCATTACAGTTTGAGCTGGCATTCAATACAAACATTATTAATGGTCATAAAAGTTACCCAATCTTTTTAAAATTCTAGTCACACTATTTGACTCTCTGACCTCCTGTAAAAGTGACTTGTGCAGCCTGCCTGTGTGTGGCAGGAGGAATTACTGGGATAGCATCCTTAATCCAGAAACACAGGCTCTGTCTTCAGAGATGTGAGCTTCACTTCTCATTAGAAGAGCATTTAACATGTAATGAGTTTGTATCTGATTGGAAATTATTATTAATTATTTGTGCTGCACCCTTCCCTCAGGATCACAGACAAGCCATCACACGTAGTCCTGTGAATGGTTTATACAAGTCAGTCCCCTCCCAAGCAGTTCCACAGGTAAGCAACAGAACCACAGAGCAGGTAAAGGAGCCAGATGGTCAGTGAGACAAAGGGATTGGGTCCAGGAGGTACAGCAGAGAGGAGGAACTGCAAACAGGATTAGCTCAGCCAATCCCATATACATTGCAGTTTGTTTGCTTTTCAGGGAAAACTTGTGAACAGAGTCTGCATAGAATTGTTAAGGCCGGAAGAAACCTTTAAGATCAGCAAGTCAACCCAGCACCATGTTCTCAGGTGCCATTCCCCAAGGGCTTTATAACCCTTTCCATGAAAAAATGTTCCTAAAATCCAATCTGAACCTCTCCTGGTGCAATGTGAGGCCATTTCCTCACATCCTGCCACTTGTTACCCAGAAGAAGTGACCAACCCCCTCTCACTATGACCTCCTGTCAGGAGCTGTAGAGAGTGATAAGGTCCCCCCTGAGCCTCTTTTTGTCCAGACTGAGCCCCCACAGCTCCATCAGCTGCTCCTCATCAGACTTGTGCTTCAGGCCCATTCCCAGCTCAGTTGCTCTTCTCTGGACACACTCCAGCAACGTCTTTCTTGTCATGACAGGCCCAAAAGTGCACACAGGATTTGAGATGTGATTGAATCAGTCTGTGGTGGTGTGTATGGGTTTGTGTGTGTGTGTGTTTGTGCAGGTAAACTTTGCTATCAAGGCATATATATAC
Source organism: Chloebia gouldiae (assembly GCA_003676055.1). Lineage (NCBI taxonomy): Eukaryota > Metazoa > Chordata > Aves > Passeriformes > Passeridae > Chloebia > Chloebia gouldiae. The sequence goes on along the minus strand of QUSF01000003.1, from coordinate 4,447,819 downwards.
ATGTGTGTGTGTTTTTTGTGAATAATTTGCATCCAGGATATGATTAATAAAATAAATTGCAGCTCTAATCCCCGTGACATCAGAAAGTACATGAAGTTAATTGTGACTGATGTGTAGTGAGCTGATGTAGTTAATCCTTGTTATACCACTGAGACAAACTTGAAAACAGATTACCCACAGGTTCTGTTCTTACATCATAGTGGAACAGCTTCCTTTTAGGTATTGCCTGTTTAGGCATTCCTAATAAATAAAAATAACATAGTGGGCATGATCATACATGCACACGAGGTGATTTGTTTTTAAATCAGTCAGTCAATCTATAAATGGAGTTACCTGGAGCTCCAGAGCCCTGTACACTTTCCCAGTGTGCAGCAGGTGGCACTATTGGAGTGGCATGACTGCGTTTGCTGGGACCGACACGTTTGAGATCTCCATTTGGGTTGCTGTAGGTTGCAGAGGAGTATCAGCAGCCAAGCCATTTTCTAGCACTGGCACATGTGTCTCTGAACAGCATTACAGGTTCTGAAAATTTATTGCCATGATTAGGTTTGTGTCAAAACTTGTTCTTTTTTAATTGAACAAATTCCTGATCAAAACATCATCTGAGTGGTTTTCACTTGATTATCCACTGAAGTCTGAAGTGCCCTATTTCCCTTAAGTCTTTTCTTCCATGACAATGGAACCAATTCTTCATTGCCTTGAGGCAAAAAAAAAAAAAAAAAAAAAAAGAGAGAATATTTCATAGTCCACAAGCTGTGTCTTTTAGAATCTGAAGTAGATGTTTACTGCCCTTGACCTTGATTGCAAAATCTCATTTAAAAAGTTGCCACTAATTTTATCTCGAACTAATTAATTTGTGTGTAGTAAATTAGTTTTTTATTAAAAATTGTTTGGAGGACCTTTTAGGAGTAATTGTTGATTTAAAGATAATTAAAAATGCTCATAATGGTTAACTGACTGAATGCACTTCCTGTAACACTGGGTTTTACTGCACACCTGAGACTAGAGGTATATTATTCATGATATTCGTGTGCTGAATTATAGACATGTTCAGCACTATTCATAGAGGTTAAAAAGGCAGAATACAAATGTCTGTAGATTTTAACTGGCACTGAGAAGGAAAATCAAAGTTACTGTGATAATCCCCTTTCTCTAGCTTTCTACAGTGCTTTTAAAAATTTTATTGAAGAGCAGTCTTGAAGTGTAAGAAAGTGAGTATTTTATTATAAGAAAATGTAATAGCACAAAGAAAGATAGAAACAAGGTGGCTGCTATTATTTGGATTCCAGGCAGTATTAGTAGAATCAATAGTAATTGTTTACTTCTTAGTGAGATTTTTGATAAGAGCACACACATTTCTATTGTTTGAAAGCACAACCTTAAAGCATGCCCCAGCTATGCTGTGTTGTGAGTAGAGCATAGGACTTTCTGATGGTGCAAGATTATTTCTGGTGCTCTCTGTGTGTCCTTGCTAATGGGGTGAAGGATCCTATGATGGAAGTTTTCAAAACGATCTTGAGATGTTTCCTCTGATCTGATCTTTCCTGTGCTTTCAGACCTAAAGGGTTCATGCATGTCAAAGGAAGGGACCAGCTGCCCTTCAGGCTCCTCTGAAGGTTTGGTGAGCTTGAGTTGCATGTAGTGCCTCTTCACATTTCCTTGACAGGATTCTAAATACCCATTTTATTCCTTGTATCTTTAGGTAAATATAATTAGGTAGTGTGTGTAGGTAGGCATATACCAAATATCTCTGATCCTGCACTCTGCCTGGGTGTATCTAAAGGCTTAAATCAAACACACCAAGTCAGCACTGAGGGTTTCATATCAAATATCTTGTGCTTTACATGCTTTTGTCAAGAAAGGTTGGACCAGCTGATCCAAATTCAGTGCTGCTCTTGAGGAGCGAAATGCAGCAGGATGTTCTGTATGTGTTTTTTGTGCCTGACATAAGCAGCATTTAAAAACCTCTGTTCTTCTGTCTTGACTTGTTGAGGATTAAATCGTATTCCTTTGGAGTTACAAAAAGTGAACTAAAATGCTGAAATGTGCTTTGTTAGAAAGCTGCTCCCTCTGTTGGTTGTCTCATTGATAGGACTGGAATCTCTCCTGGGCAAACAACCATCCTCCAAAACTGAGGGTCAGGAATTGTTTATTTTACAGCTCTGCTCTCCTTGCTCACCAAGAACTTCTGAAATTCCCTTTTAGAAGTGACAATGTGCAGAGGCAAGTCTAAGAAGAAGCTGAACATATTTACCAGTTAGAGATTTTAAATGAATTAACTTTTGAGTCCTTCCCTCACAGTTCCCCTGTTTTCTATTCATGGAGTTATGAAGGCTACAGTTCCAGGAGGTGACAACAGCCTGTGGTTATTTGTTCTCCCAGGAGACATAACAGGCATATAGGAATTCTGTGGGAATTTCAAGCAGGGTCTAAAACAAATTGTATAAGCTATGTAACTTTTCCACCTAAAAATCCGCCTTGATTTTTCCACCTAAAAAATACAGGATTTTGACTTACTCTTGATTGCAGGATTTTTGGTCCTTCCTGGATGGTGCTGAAAAGAGCAAGGTTTGTCCCTTATTAGTGTCCAGTTCAGGCATTGTTTGAGTAGGAATGAGTTTATCTTTGATTGCTTTTAATCAATAAGATGTACTTATCTGTAAGTGAAGTTTGATAAGAATCAAGTACAGCATGGAAGAACTGGTTAATGTGTTGTTAATGAAAATTTTATCTGGATGACACCATCTTGCTTCTGAGATATTTGCTTTTGAGCACTAGAAAACAAACCAGTTTGGTATTCATCTTCAAGAAACTCTGCTGGGTGCATAAGTTAAATTTATAAGCCTTGCAAATGGCTGTAGTTAGGATAGTCCTCCAAAGAGGATGGTTAAGTACTGCTTCTATTGTGAGAATGAAAGTGGACTTGAAGTCTGTGCAGGGGAGGAAAGTATCCTAAAAATAATTCGTTATTCAGAAGCATCCTTCACTTCCATGCAGAAATCTCATGAGGACTTCGTACTGCACTTCATAAGCACTGGTAGCCTAACTGAGTCAAGGAAATTACAACTGTAAAACTAGAGTATATAAACTAGAGTATATAAAACCAGATAAAATTCCACAGTGCCTGATTCAGTACCCACTGAAGTCAGAACATCTTCTGCTGGTTTCAATAGAAGTGAAATTGGAGAATTTAATGTACATGATCAAATAAAAGCTGCAAACAAACCATAAAACTGATGGTATAGTGGAGATGGTGTAGTTGAGCCATCTTTAAACTCTTCTCTTGTACCCATTATTTGTGTGCTTGTGTGTGCTTTCATATGGATTCCTGCACCAATTCCTCATGAGTTGTCTGTAAAGGGCCTTAACTGGTTAATGCAGTACCACACCTGGCATATTGAATATGCACATGTCAAAAAATTAACTCAGCCAGTAAGTTTGTAAAGTAATTACTATACTTAAGTAATCTACATTTTTAGTCTCTATGCAACAACTGTGCTTTGGGCTTCCTCTTGTGGAACTCATTCACAGGGATTTCGCTGGATATTTGTATGTGCCTTTATGGAATCACAGGGTGGGTCAGGTTGAAGGGAGCACAGTGGGTCATCTGGGCCAACATCCCTGGTCAAGGGTTGTCCTAGGGCACATAGCATAAAATTGTGTTCAGATGGTCCTGGAATGTCTCCAGTGAGGGAGACTCCACAATTCCACAACCACTCTGGGCAGCCAGCGCAGCATCAAAGTTCTTCCTCGCACTCATGTGTTCACAGCACAGTCAGTAAAAAACCAGCCACCTCAATCCATTTAAACATCAAGTTCTTATTCTGAGAGTGAAGATTTTCCTGCATTTGGAGGTATGGACAAACATAATGGTTACCACAAGATCATGTGCAAAAATAACTTCAACAGATAAACACATATTTAGGGAAAGAAAAACACTTTTGGTGTTATAATGCCATCTCAATAAAAAGAACAGAAACTTCATATTTTAATTTATAGTACTATGGTATTTTATATTTTCAGTACTTAGTTAAACATTGCTGAAGATTTTGTGATAAGAGTACTTACAATGCCAAGTAGAAAGGGAATGACCTTTAGGGCATTACCATGGTTCAGATACTGTTCTAGCAGGTAGGTCAGTGCTCAGGCCGAGACTATTTCTTTTTTTAAGGTGATGTGTTAATGTGTTACTGTTGTGTTACTTGGAGCTTAACATTGTAAACATCTCCCACCTCATTAGCAGCAGTGCGCCTGACCAAGGTTACTTGGCAAAAAGGTTGGCTTGCATCTGACCCAGCTTACTATGTTTAATGTTTCTGAGGCTAATTAAAGAGCCACAAGATTTCTTACTGGGATAATTGTCCCAGCAAACTTAACAATGCTTGTACTAGCAGGAGCTGCTGAGGTTTATTGCATGTTTGTAATTTAAGTCTTTATTTGCTGTCCCATTGCTTCTGCTGGGCCCACCTATGCAATGTAGAATACCTGCTTGGGGCTTAGAAACACTTAAAATAACTAGTTAGGTGCCCAAAATCTACTCCTGGGAGCAGGAGGATTGTTAGCTTTTTAGTTGCCCATGGGTTTCCTGTGGAGGTGTGAGTCCTTCCACATCCCATTAAATTATGTAGCTGGTATAAATCAGGTTAGCTGGACTGCTGTCAATACAGTCACCCTAATTTAAAGCAAAGGTCTGGTCTATCTGCTCTCTAGCTTGGCATGTCTCAGATGATGGGATGATAATGAAGCCTGGAATTTAGGCTATCACTGTTTTCGAAGGAGTTCCTCTGTGCAAAGTGAGGAGGGCTGTTAAATCTAAGTTCACATCAGGGCGCAGCTGAGATCAGAGGCAGGTTTTGGTACTGGAAGTGAGAATAAAAAGTGAAAAATCTCAGTATGTAGGAATGTGGAATACATTTAATTTACATTTTGCAATGAATTGATATAAATGTGCAGTTACAGTTAACTGACAGCGGGGTAAGAAAAAAATAGCTTTAATTGGTATCCTAGTTGTAACTTATCTAAACAGCCAGGGGCCTAGGAAAGCATGGAAGTATTGCTTCTCCATCAGGTCAGAAACTAGTTAATAGGAAAAGGGGAATAAACTTGCTTTTCCCTTTACTCTGCTCCACATGTCTTGAATGATTAATCTGTGCTTTGCCTCGAGCTGTTAATCTGCAGTGGTGACATTTCAATTATAAACGGCATTTTGTCCATCCCCTCTGGAAATTCTGGATTTGTCAGTGCTAAAACCTCACCAGTACATGAATGCAACCTCACTGATAAATGCACAGCTAAACCTTCTTTGCTTTCAGGAAACATTTTTGGAAGCTGTGGCAGTATCTCTAAACATGAATTTGAGTCCAGAAAGAACAGCAGCAATGCACATTTTCCATCCTCAAACAATAAATTTGAGACAACACTGCCTTGATGAAAAGATGGGCAACAGAGTAACTGGGTGAGGCATTGATTCTACAAGCATCCTTCCTTTCTTTTGAGAAACATGAACAGTGAAAGTAGCAACAATAACGTTCCCACTTGGTCTGGTGCATTCTCCTCCTGACTTGCTCCTTATTCTCCTGACTTGCTCCTTATTCCTAATTAAGGAGATTGATAATACAAGGGAGGTTATTCCAGTCCCAGTTTTTCTGTGCTGTTTAAGTCAAGTAATTTCTTGTCATTTGAGAGTATTCTGACCTGACTGCTGAAGAGTATAACTAATTCTTACATGCTCACAAGATTTCTCTTTTAAATTTATAAACTCATATTCCCTTTCTACTAGCCAACACCTCCTTAAAAACTTAAAATTGACTAATTTCTCCTTTTCAGAAGTCATTCATCCTTCTTACATTCAGACTTACAGACTTCAGTTTCTTGTTGTGTTTATGAAATCTTTTGAAAATTGCAGTGCTTCAAGCCTCAGCCTTTGACTCTGTCATGGTTTACAGGGACTATGCAGCCAATGAAAGGGCTGAGCAAACCTCTCCTCTCTGGCTCACTAGCCACATTCTGCATTAATAAAAAACCCAGCCTCTGTGTGTTATTTGATCCTTTGTTTTCTGGTATAAATTACACTGAGGAAACAGTTCTTGGTACCATTTCAGAAATATTATTTCCTTCACAGCCTTTGGTTAAGTGAGACCTTTCTTCAGGACAAATTAATCCAGCATGAGCTCTTCAGGGGCAGGCAAATTCCACCACTTCCTGGTGGCCATTGTTCTAAAGGTTGTTCTTTATAACAATAACTAGAAATACTGAAAGTATAAACCTATGGGTGTTAAGGCTTTGAGAAATCACTGGATATATTTTTAAATTTTCAGTCTATGAAAAAATTTCATAATATTTTATAGTTAGAATCACAGAATGTTCTGAGCTGGAAGAGAACCACATGCATCATCAAGTCCAACTCTTAAGTGAATGGCCCATACAGGGATCAAAGACACAACCTTGGCATTATTAGCACCATGCTCTGACCAACTGAACTATTTCAAATAAAGTGTTTGTAAAAATAGTTTAAGATCCTGGGCATGCAAAACCTATTTGACTTCATTAAGGCTCTGCTGAGGTACTGCCTTGATTGCAGAATGGAAGTGTATTTTAAATTAGTCTTCTTTTGATTAAGGAATACCACTTTTCTTGTCACAGGCAGATAATGCAAAACCCTAAAACTTTCCCAACTCTCCCAAGTGAAAAAAGGGAAACTAGAAAACAGTAATACAGCCAAAGTAAAAATAGTGGGTTTTAAAATGGAATGCTGTGTCTTTGTGCTGTTTAGAGTGTGATACCACAACAGGGCTCTGGGATAATAATTGCAGTAACAGGTTATTAAAATTTAATTAATTGTTTGGGTCTGTGGCTTGAGGTTGCTCATTTTGATCTGGTTCTGGTGGCTCCTGCATGGCAGCTCTGGTGTTCTCTTACTGGCCTGGGTGCTGCCCCTGGGGATCCCTGTGTATGGGTGCTGGTTATCCATGCTCAGCTGCTCCATGCACCACCCTGGCACAGTGTGACCCACCATCACATCATCCCATCCCAACCCCTGTAAGATTTGAACAAGGGTCTGTGTCAAACTTTGCTGATTTTTTTTTTTTTTTTTTAGTTGCTGACCAGTAGCTGTGGCTGAACAGTTGGGATTAAGCAACTGCATTGTGAATTCCGTATGGTTGTTTAATCTGCTGTTTTAAGGAAAAGAGGAGACGGTCCCAAGATGAATGGGCTGGACAAGAGCCACCAAGAGTGAATTCAGCAGAACTGAGTAGTAACTGGGGGGAAATGTTATTACAGCAGTAGGTAATCTCGACCATCAGCTCATGGACTGCCTACTCAAAACGGATTTAAAAGCGGGTATAAATCATATAATTTGTAACTAATAAAGGCTGACGCCCTTGTTATAATGTATAAACAGTGTAAAGCTTTGATGACCTGCGCGCCAGCCTTTTGTGGGTTACAGCATCGCCTCGCCCCGGTGTGTGAATTGGGCTCCACAGAGGGGAACGAGCCCCTCTGTGTTCGGGACAATCCCACCGCAGCATCACCCCCGGAGCTCTGCCCGGCCCCTCCGTGCGAGGGATGGAGCGCTCGTCCCGCTCCCTGCTCCTGAGCGCTCATTAACCGCGGTGCTGCCGGGGAGGCCGGGCCAGCAGAGCCGCCCCCTTCCCGGTCCCTGCCCCGGCTCCCGGCTGAGAACCAGGGCCGTGCCGTGCCATGGCCGCTCCCTGCTACCTGGGCTGGGATTTCAGCACGCAGCAGGTACCGCGCCTCCTCCGCCGCCCCTGCCCTGCCCTTCCCTCCCTCGGCCGGCGGCGGGGCCGGCGCTGCCCTGGCTGCTGTGGGTGCTGCTCTGGCTGCTGTGGGTGCTGCTCGGGATGCTTTGGGTGCTGCCCTGGCCGCTTTGGGTGCTGCCCTGGCTGCTGTGAGTGCTTCTCTGGCTGCTGTGGGTGCTGCCCTGGCTGCTGTGGGTTCTGCCCTGGCTGCTTTGGGTTCTGCCCTGGCCGCTTTGGGTGCTGCCCTGGCTGCTGTGGGTGCTGCCCTGGCTGCTGTGAGTGCTGCTCTGGCTGCTGTGGGTGCTGCCCTGGCCGCGGCTCCGAACGCCGCCCCGGGCTGCGGGCAGCGGGGGCTGCCCCGGAGGGATGCGGGGGATGCACTCGGCGCTCCCCGCCGCCACCGCGGCTGCCGAGCAAGATCGCGGCCAGGCCTTCCCTGTCTCGCCGCTTCCGTCCCCTCCCCGCGCCTTCCGTCCCCGCTCTCCGCCTTCCCCCGGCGGGGTTGGTTCGCCGTGCGGGGCTGCTCGCGGTGCCCGGGCCCGGCCGGGGCTGCGGGGAGCGGGGCGGTGCTCCCTGCCCGGGGCTCGCCCCCGCTGCAGCCCGACACGGCTGATGCCAAATTATTCACGGAATCACGCAATCCTTAGGGCTGGATTGCCCGGAGAGGTTGTGGCGTTTCCGTCACTGGAGACAGTCACACAGATGTCTACACAGAATCGTGTGCTTAGGGACGAATTTCCTAAAGCAGGGAGGTTGGACCGGATGATCCGCTATGGTCCCTCCAACCTGAGCGATTCTGTGAGTCTGTGGAAGGGACCTCTGGAGATCATCCAGTTCAAACCTCCTGCCAAATCAGGGTCACCTGGACACAGGAATATATCCAGGTGGGTTTGGGATGTTTCCAGAGAGGGAGAATCCATGTTCTCCCTGAGCATCCTGTTCCAGTGCTCGGCCACAGTCAATGTAACAAAGTTCTTCCTTATTTTGAAGCAGAACTTCCTGTGTTTTAGCTTATGGCCATAATAATTCTGAGTGATTTGTGTGTTTTAAGATGTTCATGGCCTGCACACAGTGGATGTACCTGGTTGTTCTCAAATCCCCTTCACTTTCATCCCTTTCTGTTTGCCCCATCTGGAGCAGTGGGCTGTATGTCCAAATGTGTCCTGTTTCCCCGTCCTGCTAGGGATGGGTTAAATCCTGAGAAGTGCTGTGGTCTTTTATATGCAGGCTGCATATAGACCCCCCTACCTACTGCTGTAGGAGCTGAGATTTGCACCCAAACCTGGCTTCCCTGTGTCATTGTGTGAATCAAAACTCTGAACCTGGATGTTCAGGTTTCTGCTTGAAATTCTACTTTGTCGGCCCAGCCGGGTATTGCTGCACTGCAAATAGAAACTCTGCCCAAGTTGTGCAGAAAGGCCTGAACATGTTAAAAATAGGTGTTCAAGCATAAATCATTATTATGGTTTTGCTGAAGTTTGGGAGCTTAAAAAGACACATCCAGGTTAGGTTGATCAAGTGTTTTTATGGGGACATGCTACAAGCAGAGAGCCAATTAAGCTGCAGTGGGTCAGAGCCATTTTTAAGCTAGTGCAGGTTGGTAATGAGTTGTACCAGGGCATAGATAATGGCTCTACACTACTATGGTAAAAATGGGGATGGCCTTGTTATTTGAATGCAGCTCCTTGAGATGACAGTCTTTGTAGGTTTTTTTAAAAATCAGTTCCTTTAGCAGCAGTTTGCACTCTCCCCCTGGTTGAAATAGGCACAGAATGTGAGCTTCCTTCTTGCTTTTCTTCTCACCTCTTACTGTCTTTCTTCAGAACTAGGTGAACTTGAGTGAAGATAGATGAGGAAAGGCTGTGGTACCCTTCTAATTTGTGCTTACAAGAAGGCTCAGCTTTATGGACTTGGGGATGTTGCTCTCTTTTGCAGTAGCTCAAAATACACTTATGTAAAGAGCAGAGTGAAATTTGCTCACCATCTGGGGAGCAGGAAAGGTGTTCAAGGTACCCTAGAGGGTCTGTGAGGTTCCTTGGTAAGATGAGGCAAAAAAAAGGAGGTGACAAAAAAAAAGAAGGGGTATGACGTCTTTAATCTAAGATACTGTATTCTTTGGAGGAATTGGAAAAACTGGCTACTGTGATGCAAGCTATGAACCTGGTAACATGTTTGCTGTTCTTTAGCACATGCCTGTAGCCCCATCTTGTGCATTACAGGAGAAAGAAAATACAAACAAACAAACCCACATGTTGCTGAATAGGTAACGTTTTGGAAATTCACCTAATAACTTGTCTAATGTAAAATTATGCCCTACTTTCAGTAAGTTGTATGGATTGGGGTGATTTTTTTTTTTCATTTTATCTGTGGGAATTAAATTATTATAAATGAGTTGTCAGTGCTATTCAATTATTGCTATATTTTGTTAACTTCCTGTTTTATATCTTCTAGTTGAAAGTCATTGCTATTGATGAACAGCTGAGGGTCATTTATGAGGATAATGTTCATTTTGATAAGGACCTTCCGGAATTTAAGTAAGGCTTTTTCTATTTTATATTTTACTTGGATAATGTAATTTAAAGCTTTGGAGATTGGGGTGAGGGAACTGTTGCACTATTTGGTCTCACTGATATTTATGGAGGCATAGAAAAAATCATGCCATGTTCATGTTTCCCACTCTGCAAGGGTAGTATATGCTCTGGCCTTCCTTGAATGTAAATATAACAAGAGCTCCCAACAGGAGAAAAATTAAGAAAATCTACTGCAAAATATTACCTATAAATAAGCCACTCTTTTTCTTTTGGAACTTCAGACTTGTGGACATGACTGGGTGGGATGGTCTCAGAACAGCATGTAGATTGCATGAGGGGAACATCTAAAAGGCATTTGGAGATAAATTCAGTTGTTAGGATGTAGGATGACAGTATTTGCTTACTTAAACAATAGACTAGAATTGACAAGTGTCATCCTCCAGTCACAAGTTTCAGTAAAACACATTTATTTACTTGATGGTTTAACAGCAGACTTGAACTTCATCTTTGAGGTTTAAGTCACTAATTGTGATAGAAATAATTATGAACCACATGCAGCCAATGAGCAATATCAGCAATGGATTCTATCACAGATCTTACTTCAGGATCAGGGCCTTTCCTTGAAAATCACTTCTTTTACAATTGTGTCAAACATGTCATTTCCTAGGAGTTGGCTTTTACTTTTTCATGTTTCAAACTCTAATCCTTGCTCTTAAGATAAAAGTATTGTAAATTCTCTTTGGTTATTAATAAACTTGAAGAACTCTGCTTGGCAGGAAAAAAAATTACTGAATTTACCAAGAGAAAATCCTGTTTTTCTGTAGGACTCATGGTGGAGTCTACATTCACAGTGACAGACTGACAGTCACTTCACCAGTGCTTATGTGGGTCAAGGTATGAACAAACTTTATATGGATCAACTTTTTCCTTGCTGTTACAGAAATGAAAGTTTATTGTGAGCAATAGCGGAACGCATCACTCAAATCAACATAGTCCTTTTGCTTACATTCTGTTTCTTTGAAGTGTTCTTCTGTGTCTTTGGTATGCAAATAGTAATGCTATAAACAAACATAGTAGAAATTGCTAACATTTTGATGGGGTTTTTTTGTTTGTTTGTTTCTTCACTTTCTACTATTACAGCATTCTGTGTGTGAAAAATTCCTTCCTGACTTTCCTTTATTTGAAAAAATTACTCTTTTTTTCCCTCCTCATACACAAATGGGGCAGCTGTCACTTTGCCTTGTTTAAATCTGTTTTTGTAGAACCCAGGTGATTTAAACTATTAAAATTACAATAAGTTCTGCTTACCAATTGATGTTGCAACTGGTAAGTGGTGAAAGGGCAATTTATTCACTGGTTCCCCTAACTTTGTCTGATGCTTATTTTGAAGTACAGCATTTTTTTTTTCTATTTTAAAATAAGGCCTTTCTTACTTCTGTGCAGATTCTGCAATACTTACATGCAGGCACACAGTTTGTGGTAATTGGGGTGGGGGGCTGTGGCTGAGCCTCATCCCCAGTGGGTTCAGCTGTGAGGAGCAGGGGAGCAGCACTGACAGCAATGAGCCAGGGAGTGCCCAGGGGCACTGAGCAACCACCAAAGGGAGCAGAGGGCACACAGGGGCACTGCATAAATGTGAGGGGTATAAAAGGTTGGACTAAAGGACAAGAAGGGCAGATGCTTGCAGCTTTCTGAAGTGGGAGGATGCTATGCTGTATGGGCAGACAGCTGAAGCTTTTTGTTGGGTGAGGTGTTGCTGTGTATGGACAAATGCTCAAAGCCTTCTGAAATTGTGTGGTCATGCTCTGTGTGTTGTGGCTATCTCAGCTGTGGTATATGCTGTGACCCTTATGTGGTACTCTGTAAATTTTTCTTATTAGAGGGATTTGGATAGTTAAAATATTAGAAAGATCACCCCCCCCCCCCCCCCCCGCCCAGTGATCCCCAGTAGCTGACAAATGTTTGGTAAATTTGCTTGCAGTTGGTTTTTGGACCATAATGAAGAGGCAGTGTTGTAATTATTAAATTGATAATATGGTTATGTAGGTATATATGATGTTTCTTTGGAAGTTTTGTAGTGGTCCATTTGTCAAGAGTGTTTGGGAAATGCTATTCTAAATTAAACTACTTAAGGCTAGATTAATTTTTGGTTTTAAACTTTAAGAAAATATGCCAAGAACAAAATTTACCTAGGTGCTTGAAGTGCTAAAATCACTTAAATTATCCTTTGTTAGTCTGTGACTTTGTTGACACTGGGGACAATGGTATTGTGGTTACCTAAATGTCTTGTAGGATGGGCTGCAGGGTATGCCCTATTAAGATTTCATAGCTTTGCAAAAGTAAGAACAGAAAAGATAATCTTGCTTTGTGTCTAGCACTCTTAAAGTGCTTTTTAATGAATTGGAATTCTTTAATTTTTGCCTCTTACTTAGGATTCAAAGAACAGATCTTTGTGATTCAGTTTCTTTAAAGATCTTATTTTTCCCCTGTGTGACTCAACTTTTCTTTTATGGACTCTCACTTAATAAATTAATTTATGCAGATTTTTGAAAAGTCCATAGTCATTAACTAATTTTTCATTATCTGCCAATGAACTCTTATCAGTGATGACATAAATTTACTGTTTAATTCCAGATTGTGAGTATGCATAATTTGATAGCTCGTTACTGTCATTCCTGATTCTGTTTGTTGTTGTAGGCTCTGGATATGATCTTGGAAAAGATGAAGTCTTCAGGTTTTAACTTCTCTCAAGTCAGAGCTATGTCTGGTGCTGGGCAGGTTAGTTTATACAAAAAAAAGTTCAGCTTTACTGTATTTCTTTGATGGCGTCTAAGGTGGAGTGATAAATTTAAACAATTATATGGCAGAAGATTGTAATGGCATAAAATAAGATCTACATAAGCATCCACAGACATTCCTCAGGGGAGTGGGCACCTGAAGCATACAGAGCAATCACTAGGAGATGGTGGGAGTGGAGGATGAGGTTTGCAGTGCAGTTGTTTAGATCAGCATAGTGCAGAACTGTTTGGCTTCAGTGTTTTAATTCTGTTCATTTTGAATTTCAGCAGATCCAGGTACTTGTGGAAAATGGGGTAGAAAAAACAGCAATGAGCACAGTTTGCTAAAAGCACAGTAACATCCCACTGAGCAGTTTTTTGTTGGCTTGGACAGGGATCTGCATGGAAACAACAAAACCCAAATGATACAGAAATGACAAAAATGCTGCTGTGGTTTAGCCTGTAGTGCAAAATATTTTTTTTTTTTTTGTTTTTTTTATTTATAAAACCCACCCTGACATTTAGTCAGTTAGCCAGTCTCCTCCTAGTACTCTAATGAATCAGGAGAGGCTTTTATAACTTTCACAGATGATATTCAGGGTGAGGACAGCACTAAAGCAATAGCTAATTCTGACATGCATGGTTTAGGTTATTCATCTTGATGTATCTGGGACTAATTAATCAAAACCCTTGCTTTCATCTCCATCTTTCATTGATTGCAGTTGAAAGTCTGAGCAAAGTGTCTGAAAATCAGAGCTGGTATTAAGGCTCTGTTATGAATTCTTCAGTGGAGCACAGGTTGGGGACTGCCAAGTAACTCCACCTTACTCAAGTGAAAAAAAAAAGGAGTGATTTCCAGACTGACCATATTCCTTTTATTTTGCCCCCTCCAGCAAGGGGGACAGACCTGTAACTGATGGATCAGAGGGCTGTGCTGAAATAGCACAGAACTAAATCTTGACTGTAGAGCCCTGCCTATAGCTCAAAGAACCCTCAAGTATCTAATGCCATTAGCAATACAATAATTGTCCCTACTAGAAAATTCTTGAATTCAAAATAATGTTCTGATTTGCTCTGTCTTAAATAATAGATTTTTTGAGACCCTTGATTTGAAATGGACAATTTTGGTCCTAGTTTGGAGTGAGTTCTTTTGTTCCTTAGAGTGCAAGATCAGGATATGAACTTTGAAGCTTGGGAGGGCATCTCCAACTCCTGTTTCTGTATTTCTTACAGCAACATGGGAGTGTGTACTGGAAAAAAGGAAGCATTGAGATTTTAAAGAATGCATCATCTGAACTGCCTTTACATCAATCACTAAAGGTAAGGTGTACAAAAGCTCTGAAGGGAGGGCTACACTGTCCTTTTTCTGGTCCTTACACATTGTTTTTCATCCTCTTTTTTGGCTGGGTTGCAAGCTCCTGCAGCATAAGTGAAATGTAGTAGTTATTCCTTCTGTTGCAGGACTTTTGACATTTCATTTTCTCCTGAGTGATAGTGTGTTCTGCTTTAAAAGCTTACAGGTGCCAGTGGGTGTCCCAGAATCTTTCTGTGTCAGAGTAACAGCCTCTTTGTTATTCTAGAAAATGTAATATGTTTGTAAACAATCTGTAAATATTTTGTTTTTACTATATTTCTATTAACAAAAAATTGTGGTGAAAAGGACTGCTGTACCTGAGTTTCCTTGCAGGATGTGCAAGTGATTTCATAAGAAAATATATCTATTTAAAAAGACCAGTTTATACTTGCCTCCAAAAGGATATAAATGTAATGTTGTGTGGACTTAAAATCCTAACCAAGTATCTTGGTACAACATTTTGTATATGTATGATTGGTGAGCTTTGAACACAGACTTGACAAGCTTTTATTTAGAAAGAAAAATTGGGAAGACTCAGCTTTCCTCTGGAAGACCCTTCTTCCCTTCAGTGTCAGAAAGGACAGATATATGTTTTAAGGGGGGGGCTTTTGTGTTAAATGGGCTAAATCATTAGTTTTGTAGCTGTCTCATCTGTGCAAAACTCCTGGAAATGGCATTAAAATGCTGGAATAAATGGTGTATTAAGCCACAGTTGTATTTCCAGGTGGTTATGCCTTGTATTAAGGAGAAATGTGTTAGCAGAGCTGTGGGAAGATAATCTGATGGTCTGCAGAGGGGTTCTAAAAGGGGCTCAGGTTTTGGCTACCAGAGGATGTGCTGCAGGGTCTGTGAAGTGACAGCAGAAAAAGGATGTTGCTTCCCTCTGATGCAAAGTTTGGCTTGAACTTTTCATCACTGGCCAACATTCTACCCAATATCTGCTTTCTGTAATTGCTGAAAGAAGGGCAGAAGGCACATCAGAGAACTGAGCTGTGAGCTGATACATATGGCTGCTGTATTTTTATTACTCCAGCAGGGACTTCTCAGAGATCAGACCTGCTAATAAAGGGTGTTCTTCCTTACAGGGCTGTTTTTCAGTCAGTAACAGTCCCATCTGGATGGATTCCAGCACAGCCTCCCAGTGCAGAGCACTGGAGAAAGCCCTGGGGGGAGCCCAGAACCTGGCCAGTGTCACTGGCTCCCGGGCATATGAGGTAAGGAATGGATGGGGAGGAAGTTCCCAGCAGAATCCTGTGCTGGAAACAATTCTGTCATCCCAGGGAGCTGCAGCAGGTGACCATCAGCCATTAACTAGGAAAGACAGAGCTTTTGAAGGAACTCCAACCACACTGTGCTTTGCATTAGTCTCACAAAGGAAGATACAGAAATTTTACAGTGGAATGAACCAAACACTGGGAATTTTGCTGCAGGAGGCAGTTGGAGCATTTGGCCACTGGTTCCCAAATACAGTGTTGGGTGGCCATGCTTAAAGTCTCAGGGTCTGGTTGTTCCTGGGAGCATCTTGTGTGGCCACATCTCTATTAGGATGGAAACCCAGTTTGTGTTACAGCTTTGTTTAGGGTAAATCCATCCAGCTATTTGTGAATCATGCTCTAGGTTTTTTTCTGCAATTAAAAGATTGGCCTTTTAATATTCCCTGGAGGCTGACAAGCAGCTGTTGACCTAAGAGAAGTGTTTCAGAGGCTTGGGACTCTGTCAGAGATATGCTGTCACTTGTCTCCTCTTCCTGACTCTTCCCTCCTTGTAACTGTGACAGTGAGTTATGGAGTGGGAGCAGATCTGCCCTCCAGGCACCTCAGCACCTGGCTACTCACACTCTTGGTTCAACAGAATAAGGCTTCAACCTCCCAAAGTGATGTTTCTGAATCATCATGCAAGCTTTATGGTCAATGTTGAAATCAGACTTTGTATACCACTAACAGTTTATTTTTCACTTGCGAAATGTTGAGGTTTCAGTGTTAGGTTTTTTGATTAACTGACATAATACAAGGATGAAAATGAGTTATTCTTACAGCTGTTTTTAGCCTGTGCTGGAGATTCTGCTTTGGGTATGGAACTTCCTGCTTTAATTTCAATTCACCTGCCTCACAGGCAGGTACATAGATTGTGTAGCTTAAACCTTTTCAAGGATTTGAAGGCACCATTTGAAATGTGCTGGTTCCTGTGCACAGAATAAGTGTGATTCATTCCATTGAACTGTCATTTCTGAAATGTAAATTATGGATAGTAATGCTTTTCCACATGCCTTTTTTTCAAAAGGTGAACAAAATTCTCATAATGAGACTATGTGTTATACCCTGTTTAGTGCAGATTGCCTGCTGTGCACCGACTTTCATCATGCATCAGGCAAATTAAATATCCAAAGTGCAATGTTCTGAACTCATTACACAGAGTTAATGATTATTGACTCCATTTAGGGTTTGTGTTTCTAAGCATTTGCATTTCTTTCTCAGCGTTTTACAGGAAACCAGATAGCAAAGATTTACAGCCAGAATCCTGAGGTCTACGAGCAAACTGAGGTTGGCTTAACTTCAATTTCCCTTATTGGAAAGCATGGTTGAAAATCTTTTAAAATTTATTTTGTACAGATTTTTTTTACAGACCTTTTTGCTAAAGATTGTTTAGATTCTTGTGTTTGAATTTAAGCTGAAAATTATAATTTTTATTTTTAGTTTTCTTAATTATTAGTGGTTAGGCAGATAAAAATCAGACATCAGTTCTACTTTAAATGTTATTTCTCAAGGTGGTGAATAGAGCTTTAAACTGAAGTTGTTGTGGGGGGGAGAACCTCAGTCCATCCCACTCCTATCAGGTTGGTGCCAGAAGGGGATACTCAGAGCCTGGAGAGGGATGGCAGGGGGAGCACCTGAAGGACAACAGCAGCCAGTAAAGTCACTTTCATTAGTGGCCCAGATTAAATGTCTGGGCAAACACACATGGCACAGAGAATAAACATGATTTAGAGGGTTATGATACTTTTGGCATCATGGAGACATGGTGGGATGCCTGCTGCAGTTTTGGAATGGAAGGATACAGGCTGGTTCTTAGTCAAGGATCACCTCCTCCAAGCTCTGAAGAGATGCATCCCAACTAAGATTAAGTCAGGTAAAAACACTGGGAGGCCTCTATGGATGAACAAATTGCTCCTGGACAAACTCAAACACAAAAAGGAAGCCTCCAGAAGGTGGAAGTAAAGGCAGTAGCCTGGCAGGAATAGAGAGACTCTCTGAGTAGTTAGGGATCAGGTAAAGGTAAAATCCTAACAAAATTAAATCTGGCCAGGGACATCAAGGGCAACAGGAAAAGTGTTTATAGGTATGTTGGTGATAAAAGAAAGATTTTGAAAAATGTAGGCCCTCTCCAAAGGAAGTGGGGGACCTGGTTACCAAGGCTGTGAAGAAGGCCAGGTTCTCGAGGACTTTTTTGCTTTGACCTTCACTGGCAAGAGTTCCAGCCACATCACCTGAGGCACAGCAGGCAAAGGCAGGGACTGGGCTGGTGAACCACCCAGTGTAGGAGAAGATTGAGTTCAAGACCATCTTAGGAACAGGAAGCTGCACAAGGACTTATTGAAATACTTCCATAGGTCCCGAGGGAACTGGTGGATGAAGTGGCTAAGCCAATATTCATCATATTTGAGAAGTTGTGGCAGTCTGGTGAAGTTCCCATTGACTGGAAAAGGAGAAACATAGACCCCATTTTTATAAAGGGGGAGTAGGAAAGACCTGATTTTCTATTACTTTAGTTCTTGGTAGCATTATTTTTTTTAATCTCACCCCTGTATGAAGCAGCTCATTTCATGAGAAAATGAATTGCAATGTTGACTCTGGATTTTGTTGGAGAATGCTTAATTTTTAATGGTTTTCCCTTATTTTCTTTATTTTATTCTCATTGTAACTAGCAAGGTGAAACAGAACATTGATATGGTCTGATCATAAGCTTGAGACTAAATTTAGAGAAGGATTTGTTACTGGGGGGAAGTGGGGCTGAGAACTGGTTAAACCAATTTCAGACTTTGAGGGCTGTTTGAACTGATAGCAACTCTTAGCAATAAAGCTTATGCAAGATGCATTCAAGCACAAAACATTTCTGCCAGAGCTGCTCTTGGGGACCCTCAAGGAGCACTTAACAGCTTGGCAGTCTCAATGACACGTGGAAGGTGGATGTTTTTGCTTCTGTAGGTCAGCTTGCTAAACTGGCTGGCTGATTCACAGTTTAACTTCATCCCTTTTTTCCTTCCATTTCAGGCAGCTAGTGCCCACTGGGGCACCACAGAAGGTAGGCCTTTGTTATCTGAGCACAATGTGATGTATTCTTGGGGAGAGAGATGCACAAAGAGCAAGTGCATCATTAAATTTCCTGGCCATTACAACCACCTCTTAGATCTCTGGCTACAGGCTGCTCTTGAATGCTGTGAAGCAGTGGTTTTGTGATCATTAATAAAAACCTGTCATTTCTGCCTCACTCCACCAGTAGAGGTTTGGTTCTGTTTAGTTACTGGGTGACAGCCATATTTCTTCTGAGTGAGTCACAGCACAGAATGAGGAATTTGTCTGCTTTTGTGCCAGCTTCTTGGGATCAGGCAATAGCTGATCATGCAGAAAGCCTGCTGGTGGCTGCTTAACCTGGCAGCTCACACAGCAGGTGTGACGAGGAGGAAGGTTCATGGTGGATCAGTGTCCTGTGTCATTTGGGGCATTTTTTTGGCCAGCCCTCCAGCTGGGTTTCGTGCAGCTGGAGCATTCCCTGAGGCAGAGCTGCAGGCAGGGGCTCAGTTCAAAGCTGATTATTACCAGCTCCTGGGAGTAACTCCTGGGTCTCAGCTGGAAGGAAGGCAAAGGGTCATGCACAGGTGCTGAAGGTGCTCAGAGAGCTTTGCCAGAGCTTCTAAAACTTTACAGACCTGTGCTGTGGGTAGGGCAGAGCAGGCTTCTGAGCATTTCTTCTGTCATAACACACAGCTGGTTTTGTGGCTTTTTTTTGGTGTAGTTTTTATCTGTTTTTCTTTGAAAATGAGGTTCTGTAATAGACTGAAGTTGTGGATTCATGCTAACACAGTGCAGTATGATAACATACTAGGTGTGTTTTGCATGTTTCAGAAGCAGAGCTGTTAAAAATTTTTATCATGGGGTTACTTTCAGATTGATATGTGCTGTGTTACTGCAATGCTCAGAACTGAATAATCCTTCTAGTTGTATTTTTGTGTGCTTTCTGGGCCTAACCTTAGGCATCTATTAACATTTGCTGCTTCCAATTATTTTATTTGCTTTCCAATTACTTTCTTTGAAGTGAATATTGATGTGACTCACTGTTTCTCATTTTTTTTTTTTAGAGAATCTCTTTGGTCAGTAGCTTTGCAGCTTCCCTTTTTCTAGGAGCTTATGCACCCATTGATTACAGTGATGGTAAGTGTGGGCTTTATTCATAGTAACAGTTCAACAAGGAAATTTTCCTTCCCATCTCCACATTAAATAGATGGAGGACAAGGTGTCTGATATTTGTTTTCAATCTTTAAATTTTAATGGCAAGTATAGATTTTTAAGCTAAGTTACTCCTTTCAGTTTGTTATGCTTCTCTCCTCATCATACTGATTCCCACTTCTATCAAATGGATCCACAGAAAAGATCCTTAAATGTAATTATAGTTTTTTCATTATTTTGTGATTGTATAAAGGAGTGATGAAAGATCCTCTAGAGGCATCAGAAAGTTGTGGAATCTTAAACTAAACTTCAGAGTTCCGATATTTGTTCCTTGGTTTTGCTGGTTTAGCTCAGAGGTGCACAGGATGTGAACATGATGTATATTCTGATGATTTCTTCCCCACCTAACTGGAGTACCCTCTAGAAGAGAAGTATATTTTCAAAATGAACCAGGAAAAAAAGCATAAATAAAGCTAAATGTACTAAACCCAGTTAAAAAAAAATCTTCCATATCTCTCCATTCATCATAACAAAGACAAAAAAGTGACAAGACTACTGTCTCTCTTTTCTGTTGTGTGTTATCTCAGTTATCCAGCTTTTAAATGGCAATTTAAAATGGCAATCACAAAGGAAAGCATTTTCCTGGGATCTCTGCTGTTATTTCTAAAAAGCATTTCTGATTTCTGCTCTGAAACTAAGAGAAGATGTATTTCAGAGCTGAAAGGTTAGATAACAAGGCTCTCTACTGAATTTTTGCATTATAGAGACATGGATGACACCCATGTGTTAAGACCAATTCATTTTTTTCTCCTTTGTTATTCCATCAGATCTTACAGGAAAAGACAAGACACCTCAATTTTAGCTAATGGATAACTTACTTGCTATCAGAGCTTCCAGTTATACTTGAGACCTCAGAAATGGCAATAATCCATGCTTATTTCATATCACTTGTGAGATTATAATATCTGTTTTCTGGTCCTGTCCTTTTAGCCAAAATTCACAGCTGAATTTTGTTTTTGTGTATTATTTGCAACAATAACTTCTTAGAGGTCTGCACTTTGCTCCTTGGCAGGTCCAAATACTGAGCACTTGGGTTGCTCAGCCACCTACTGTATTTCAAAGAAAGATAGTGAGAGATTTAGGTGCTTTTTCTGATAAAGAAACATATTAGGTTTTATTTTTCAATGAGAGTGAAGTGTTAATTTTGATTCTAATGTTTAAAACTATAAGCATTAAAAATATCTCATGTTTGGGTTTGTTTTTTTATTTTTTGGTAATGTTGCTTTACCTTTTCTGCTTGGAAGCAAGTGAAGGAAAGCCATGCTTCTCCAATTTCAGAACATGAAATATTGGAAAACAAAATATCTTAAAGTAAAAAAAAAATTAATTTCCTTAATTGGAAAATTTTCTTAGACAATTAATCACATTTTTCAAACAGCTCCAGGAGAGCCTGTTCTGTTACCTCTGTGGGTATTTACAGAACCTGAATCCATGTTATGTTCTGTTCAGAGCATGTAGGATTATTAAATCTTTGTGTGAAAAAAGGTAAGAGAACTAAGCAGGATGTTGCAGTTCTCTTTACAAGACAAAAGTTTTTTTTGGCATTGTAAGCTGTATTTTGCCTCATTCATTCCTTTCTTCTGTTAATACAATGATAGAGAATTCTAATTCCAGTAATAAAATATAAGTATAGTGGATGCAGTAGTTATTTGGATGCAGCTGAAAAACTTTTCTTGTCATTTACAATTTCTTGGAATTCACTTGATCTTTTACTTAGCACCTATGTATTGTAGTTTAAAATGTATCTCAAAATAATATTCAGATAATAGACCTATTCTTCATTTCTGTAGGTTTAACTTCAGGTCATAGCTTTAAAAGACCCTGTCAAATTGTTTAGCTCTACACAATAACTTATCTCCAAATTGGCAGGTTATTGTGGGAAATGTGCTATTCAGTTCCAGGATTTTTTCTTTTTCTTCTTAAAGGTCCAATCTTTTAAGGTTCAAATCACTTATGAATGGCTGAGCACCCTGAGTGATTGATTTAAAAAAAAATGAATTCACCTTCTAGTAGAATGAAGAATTATTTTTATTTATATTGTGCAGATGTTAAAAGTAAGATACATCTGAGACCTAAAGAAGTTGAAGACTTGGGGCATTATTTCTTTCAGAAGATATCTTAAAGAACAACAATTCAGTTCTTGACCTGGTGAAGCTTTATCTTTTGCAATGCTTTTCTAAGAGCCTTAGGCAAATTATAGCTTGGCATACTTGTTTTTTGCTGTTCTACTAAAACAGGATGTGTTGGACTGAAGCCTTTTCCAAAGGGGTGTGGTGGGCTGAATTTGGTCCTCCTGTAGCTTGTGTGGTGTCAGCAGTTACACTTCTCATGGCTTTAGCTCACTGAAAAGGCAATGCAGAGGGCTGTGATGCAGAAACAGATGCACTTAACTGCTTATAAATGTATGCAAATATTGATCTTTACTTTGTTGATTAATAAAACCAGTTAGTCTGCATTGCTGGCTCATTGTAATGAAAGTGTTTGTATTCTCTCCTTTCCCCCCGAGTGTTCAAGCACTTCTGTATTTGTAGTAAATATTAGCAAGTCCTCCTTGTGCTCTTGGTCATTCTGTGTTAAAAGTCAGTGATGTGGGCAGTGAAATATAGAAATCTATTAATCCATGTTTTGACCCTTTCCTCAGTTCTTACTGTGCTATGGCCTTGGCTGTTGACCTTCACTGGGCTGCCTTTGATTTTTGCTTGTTTTCTCCCCTTACTCCTCAGATTATGACTGATTTTGTATGTTAAACTTAGTGATGTAGATCATGAGCACAGGTGCTAGAGTCAGGAACTCGGTGGGAATCACTCCTTGCATAATCAGAGGAGCATTTAGCTCTGTTTTTTTTTTTATTTTCCACTGAGACTCCCATGCCCACAGCTGGACAGGATGAATCCAGCCCATCAAATTAATTGTTCTTCTAAAACAGTTTCACATTTTTAAAATGAGCTAAGTTTGGGGCAAATTGCCTCACCTCTCTTTTCTCAGGGCATATGAATGTCTTTGTGCCACTGAATCTACCAGTCAATAAACTGAAATATAATGTAATATGTATATTATATAATGTAAGCACTCGGTTTTAAAGATTAGAGGCTTTTCTGTTTTATGCAGGAAAAATTGAAGGCTGCCGCAATATCTTGTAAAATTTTGTTGGAGGATTCTGGTGAAATGTTTCTCTAGGCTTGTGGGGTGTTGACCAAGATGGTTTAAAAAAAATCCCAAAAAACTGCAGAAAACAGCTAATCTTTCTGTAGAAAAACCCAATTTAAAGATTCTGTTCCTCACTGCTTTAGTTTAGTGAAGAGATTCTTGGCCTTTTAAATCAGAGAGTTTTGCAGGAAAACTTATAGATTTGTGTAGAAAGGTGTGTTGCTCACACCCTGTATCTCTGAAAAGTGCAGGTGGTGACTGGGCTGAGTTTTCCTTGTCAGGACACAGTTTACCCTGGGAAGGAGGAGAAGGCAGGATTGAAGAGTGATCTCTGAGACACCTGAGATATGATGGAGTAAATCTTGCCATCTTTGCTTTTCTGGGTGTGTAGTAGTGATTTTGATGGCAGAAAAGGGATCCTTTGCCTGTGGGAAGGTTGTTGCACTTTGTGCTCTGTCAAATTTCTGCTGTTTCATCATAGGCCAAATCTTTTAAATCTGTTTAATTTGCCTGAAATGGGATTGATTGATTTGGATAAAAGTAATTCTATTTTTATGTTAAATATAATCCAAATGTGCTGCTGTTTGGCTTGGGTAATTCCAGTGTGCAGCACTTTGTTTACAACACCATGTGGAGCACTAAGACCAGACAACACTGGGGGTGCTTAGGATGGTACTGATAAATAGAAAGTTTGTTTACAAGTGCTATTAAACCCATTTTTAAGCCTGTATGAAAAAGTCTGCTGGGAGTTGATAGGGTGGGCTCACTTGTGTTGTGTAACCAGCAGCAGAGTGTGTGTGGAGTGTGTTGAAGGCCCTTTTTCAGAGTAGAAGCACTGCTGGAGCCTTGTGATGTGCTGCCTGTGATGGGTTTTGAATCCTTTTCTTCCTCTGCATCCCAGCACTGCAAGCAAAGTCTTGTTCTGCAGGCACTGCATGTGGCATCAACTTCACCATCTTTGATATAAAGAGCTTGAGAATGTATTGAACAGAAGGAAACACCAGGTTTTTCTGCTGTGCCCTACTGAGGATGTGGCTGAGTTTCTGAGATAAATTGTGGGCTAAACAGTTTTTGGAATGAAATTGGCATTAATCTAGAACAAGACTATGTCCTGGAGCAGCACTAACCAGACTTACAGATTTTCAGGTCTAATGGGGAATGTGCAATTAAAGGCATCTCAGAATCATAAGGCAGGGGTGTGGAGTATGTCATACAGATTTGGCCACTAACCAACTTCAATTAACTTTTAAACCAGCAATAAAACAGTGAGAAAAGAGCAATGAGAAACCAAACCAGAACTGAAAAGGCCTTTCTCAGAGCTAGTGATAGTTCTGGTGAGAAAACAGGTGACCAAATCAGTTACTTAGGTTTGTAGCAACCTGAAAATAATTGCACAGGATCTGGCCTCAATTGGTTTGCACACTTGCAGGTGTTGCAGATTTCAGTTGGGCTGCTCAGCTCTCCTGAAAATCATGGCTTTGGTATTCAAAGCTGGATACCAAATTATCCTCAGAATTAAAGGCTTTATTTGAAAAATTGAAAGGGAAACATTAAAATGGAGGAAGATTCGTCAGTATGGATTTAGGTGCTTATAGGATACTCTGCTGAAAGGTAGGAGTACTGTAAAGCCATCCTGCTGAAGGGGAGTCTCTTCACTTTTAGGTCTCTGCTGAGGGACATTGCTCCATCACTTTTACTCCTATGAAGTCCTTGTCCAAGGTGGAAGATTTGAGGGGGGGGGGGTGATGGGGGAGGCATTGATATTGTCTTTCCTCATAATTTGTGAATGACTGAATTGTGTGGTCAATTTTACATCAGAGAAGCATTTTCTGCTACTTTTGCGGGTAAAAGCTCTCCAGAGGCTAAATTATCAATATCCTTTATTCTTAGAGGAGCTTAAACAGTTCTCTTTAAATGGAAAACATACATCTGTAAATTTTCTGTTGTTGGAATTTTCTGGTCTTTGCTAAATCCTGTGCACTTCCTCTTTTGATCTATCTTGTAGGTTCTGGTATGAACTTGCTGCAGATTTGGGAAAAGGCATGGTCAAAGCCCTGCCTTGATGCCTGTGCCCCTGGATTAGAGGAGAGACTAGGATGCCCTGTACCATCCCACTCAGTCCTGGTATGTCCCTGGCCAGAAGAGTTGTAAGCAATAATTTTGCTAGGAGTTGTGCTGATGGCACTTGGAGTGTATCTGTGTGTGCAGTGCTGCTGGTTTAATATTTCCAGCTGTGTTGTGAAGGTGTTTTATGAAGCAAATACAGACATCTTTGGAAAATGGCACCCATCATAGCTTTGGTCTGCTTGGGTTCTTGCATGCCCTGAGCTGTGTGAGAGACTTTTAGGTAGGTGTTCCAATGAAAAGAATTTTTGGGGTCCCTTCCCATGCCCCAGAGCACCTGGTCACTGCAGAGCTGTGCACTGATGTTTATTGCTACAGAAACAGAACCCAACATTTGCATTCCTTGATGGAGATCTTGTTTTAAGCTGTTTGTAGACTTAATGAGGTAATCTTTGTGAATAATTTGGGATATTTA
Organism: Chloebia gouldiae; assembly: GCA_003676055.1. Taxonomy (NCBI): domain Eukaryota; kingdom Metazoa; phylum Chordata; class Aves; order Passeriformes; family Passeridae; genus Chloebia; species Chloebia gouldiae. The sequence goes on along the minus strand of QUSF01000003.1, from coordinate 4,422,210 downwards.
AAGCTCCTCAGTTCATCTAGCATAAGGGTGAAATCAAATCAAGCCTCGCATCTCCTGAGTAAATGAGTTTAGTCTTACTACCCAGCACAAAACCAGCTATTCTTTAGCTGTGCACATGTGAGGCAGTGGAGATCCCCATCACCTGAGCCCTCTGAATTCACTGCTGATCTGTAATGGAGGGGAACATATAAAAAAAAAATCCTTATAGATGTTCTTGTGCTTTTATGGATAGTTTTCTTCTGTTTATTCTCAATGGCTATCAAATGTTATTTTGAATATGGTTCTTGACCTCTAAAATAATAGGGGTTATACTCCAGCATTTGATGCTGTGATGTATATTAATGTTGTGTTTCCTCTTATGTTTGCATTGAATTTCTAATTTCTAGCTATTAATATTCATGTATATGTGCAAAACAGATAGATGTGTTTATGGTACTTGATGTGAATAACTGAAGAAAGGAGCATTTTAGCTTTGGGTCTATTTACTAGCCTGCTTTTAAATCTAATCTGAGAGAATTCCTATGAGGTTCTCAACAACTACAATGAAAAAAGTGCATTAAAATTTTTTAAAATATTAATTTATACCTTAAATGATCAGAAATTATTCTTGTAGCTGCTCTAGTGTTTTTCAGTTCCATGTTACAATACATTGTCATATATTGCAAGATTGCATTCCATTTTTTTGAGCTTTTTTTCCTTCTCTTTCTTTCTTTCCTTAGGGGCCCATTTCTCCATATTATAGCCAACGTTATGGGTTTAACCCAGACTGTAAAATAGTGGCATTTACAGGAGACAATCCAGGTGAGATGATTAACTGTGCAAGATTCAGTGGATGTGATTATGTATGTACTGAAATTCTAAATCTATCTCACTGGTTCTCAGATGCTGCCTATAAAATGAAAGAATATTGTTTTTATCAGCATTAATTCCTCTTTTCAACACCCTTCCATCACTGATTCTTTTGATAGAGATATCTCAGATAGGCTGTGTATGACAAATTATTCTCTTTTGCCAAGTAATCAGAGGTGAATTCATTTGCCTCTTGATAACTTCAGTTTTTGTTATGAGAAACTATCCCTACTATGAACTGCTAATATTTTAGCTTAGGGAATATGAATTTTAAAAATGCTTTTATATCTTTTCAAGCAAAAAGGTGGGGATGGACCTTGTTGGCTTTCTTTAAGAATTAGAGCTGTCCTTTTGTCAGACTGATAGATCTCAGTACAAGGGAAGGTGTTAATTCAGGGTCAGTTTTTTTTTGAATCCTGGAGATTGTTTCAGTGTAAATAAAATTACATATATTACAGTAGCTTATGCAGGTTTGAATCTCTGTATTTCCCAAAAATCCAATTTTTGTTCTACAGACCCAAATTCAATTTAGTCCAATAAATATGTGAATAATGTAAGTAGGAATGTTCCTCCTCTAAAGTGTGTTGTTAATCAAGGGTCCACTGTATATAAAGCCCAGATGCATAAGCCATTAGAAAAATCATGCTGTTCTGTAGTCTTTTGTCTTGAGCATTTTGAGTTTATTAAAAAAAATCACAACCTCACCCAGAAGTTTTGCCCATCTTTTGTGGTGGATAGCCCAAGGCCACCAGGAGCTATTTGCCATTTATTTTGTACTTTGAGATGGTGTTTGCAATGTGCTATGATATCTCAGGTAATAGGCTGTAATTGAGTCAAAACTCTCTCTCTAAAGTACCTGGTATTCTTTTTGCTTTCAGCATCACTGGCAGGGATGAGACTTCAAGAAGGAGACATTGCAGTAAGTCAAAACACTCTCCTGAAAATGTGTCCTTGGATGCTTGAAATACTTGAAATGTAAATAGCTGCAGGTTGCCAGTTAAATATACCTGCTAGTGTTGATTTGCTGCTTATTGGACTTATGCTTGTTCTATTTCTATCAATCTGTAAGCTGCCTGAAAGATTTTAAGTAAACTCTTGTGACTATTTTTAACTAACACTCCAGACATTAAAACTTAAGTCTCCATCTAGTATGTATTTCACTGGCATGACAGCCTAAGTCAGAGCTAGCTTCAACACGAATCCAATTGACTTAATGTGTAATTTAAAAACAATTAGTGGCAATAACAAATGGTTTTAATTTAATTTCTGTATTGCTTTCCATGCACATTGTGATAAGGCTTCAATTATTTGTTTTCCCCTCCAGATTAGCCTTGGCACAAGTGACACATTGTTCCTGTGGATCCAAGAGCCAACTCCTGCCTTAGAAGGTCATATTCTCTGCAATCCTGTTGATTCTCAAACATATATGGCACTTTTATGGTAATAGCATTTATTTTTTTTTTACATCTGGGATCAATAACATATATTTCTTTCTCTGGGTTAGCACTTTTTATTTCTTTTGTGAAATGATAATGAATAGAACATTCAGCATTCTCTACGGTATATGGCAATCTACTGCTGAAACATTTCCATCAACGTTATAGCATTCCTATTGTTTAATCTGAGGAACTGAAACTGCAGAGCTGTGGAGGATAAATTCTCATGGCAATAAAAAGCTGAAATTATTTCAGTGTATGGATAAAGCCAGTTCTGTGTATCTCAGGTAATTCATTTAATGTGCAGGAATAACAAATCTGAGATAGAATGTGAAATGTCTGAAGCCTGACCAGGCTGTGTAACTTCTGTGCTCCTCAGTGGGGTCATAAATGGAGTAGGTGAAGATTCCCTTTCCAGAGAGGAGCATAATCAGTGCTGTTCAGGGATGTATTAGGGCTGTGCTTGAGGAAAATATTGAGATCTCAAGATCCTACCTTATAGTAGCTTTTGGCTGCTGTGATTTCAGAGTTGTTTGGCCCCTTGCCAGCCAAGGAGGTGGACTGGAGCTGTTTGCCCTCTTTGAACCACTGTATTTTGGATTAAAATTTCCAATCCAGGTCATAGTGTTTTGGCAAGTATTTGCAAGTAATATGCAGATAAATTTTGTGTCTAAATGCCCTGGATTGTAGATGCTTGCAACTCAGAACTTCAGCAAAGCTTAAGACTGCCCTGAAGCTGTAGTATTGAATTCCACCTGCACAGTGGTAGATGACAGTGGGAACAGTGTTCATGAAGTTGAGTTAAAAAACACAATGTCAATTGCAAGTTATGGAGTTTTGATTTGTGATTTCCCAGCAGGTTTTGTTTTGTTTGCTTTGTTTTTAATTTACATTTGAGTTTTTCTTCTACCCAGTGTTTTCTTTACTTTTGCCATGTAAAAGAGCTATATAAACAACCTGTTCATAATAGGAAAGCAGATACTGAGGCATTTTTCTGAATAAATGTTACACTGCTGTTCTTTCACTGCAGCTTAACATGCAGTTTTGTGGTGGCCTTGGCAGTGCTGAGTTAATCCTTCCTACTCCTTCTGTGTAGTCATTTCTGAGCTGACCCTGCCCCTTTGGCACCAAGGCCTCTATTTCTAGAATATTGGAGTTAACAGGGGACTCTCAGTAGAAAACGAATGCCTGAGCTACCAGATGGGGTATTTGTATAGAAAACTTAAATAGCTTCAGCTGGTGCTACTGAGCAAGTTCAGTGATTTCCTTGCCCTCATTTTTGATATTTCTGTGCCTCTTCTGCTGAGCTGCTCTGATAACTGTGCTGGAGAGTTCAGACTGCCTTCCCCTGGATGTGAGTCCAGTGCTGCAGTGTTTTGCAGAAGTGTGATATTCACAGAGAAGGTGACAGCATGAAGTGTGCAAAGACCATAAAAAATGAAGAGATGTATATTTTACTGCATGGCTTGTTAACTGGCTGTGGTGCTTTCCTTTGCCAGATCCTAGCACAGAGCTAGACCTCATCATAATTCTTGTGGGACCCAAGCTGGTTCCACACAGGTGCCATGTTCCTGAAATCATAAATGCAACGTGGGGACAATCCTGCTGCTCCTTGTGGAGTCCTTTCAGAGTGAGTGGTGGCAGGAAACTTCTCTGAGGAGATGTCTCAGCTGTGCAGAGCTAACCTGGGTTTGGCATGGCCTGCCATGGATCTAACCTGACTGACTGGAGAAATGTATACTCTGCCCTGTGCTCCCCAGCACCTCCTGTAAAACTTGTTTTCTCTTGCTCTTCCTTCTCTATCTCTTTCCATAATGAAGTGTTTACACCTTTTAACTCGCCCAGCTTTAATTCAGATGATAAACTAAACAATGATACCAAGTAAAGGAACAAAGTGCTTTAAAAATCTAGAGCTAAAAGTTGTGGAAAATGCATATGGTGTGTTTGTGTGTTTCAGTTTTAAGAATGGCTCTCTGATGAGGGAGAGGATCAGAGATGATTGTGCTTCAGGCTCCTGGGATGAGTTCTCCAAAGCTTTATCATCAACTGTTGCTGGAAACAGTGGAAACTTGGGTATGAACCTTAGCAGGGCTGGGATTGAGGGTTTGCTTAGACACATACTGCAGTAGGTGTTACATTTCCTTTTTACTTGGGTCATCATAAAGGTCAAGAATTAAGTTAACTAGAGCAAGAGAAATTACTGATGTGTACTTGGAAAAGCTCTGTTGACAGCCTCAGTGTCATCACAGTGTTTTCTTTCAATATTCACTGACTAAGAAAATTATATTTAAGGATCTCCTTTGGTCATTGGAAGGGTGTTAGTAACATCTTAGCTGTGGAATGTTTGAAACTAGTAATTTCTGAAGTGGCTTTCATTAAAGTTTATTTCTTTTTCTGAAGACTCAAACCAAGTGAATTAAGTACCTCCATATTATTTCTTTCTCAGTCATTACTTTAGAATCTTGTTCATGCATGTGTATGAAGCAATGATGTCAAGGGATGCCTGGATTTCCTGCATTTTCCCTAGTGTTTGACATAGAATCACTTCATCCCTGTTTTTTTTTCCCCCATGTTATGGTTAGTGAATGAAATGAAACAAAATTCTGATGATGGAAATACTTTAAAAATACCATTAAACTCATGGATTTGAAGTTTTTCATTATTTTCTCTTCCACAGTTTAGCATTTTACAAATCTAATACGTAGCTCTGAAATAAGCTGTTGAAAAGTGAGCACATGTCTAATCAAGATTAAAAGAGACCCATTGCAGAGCAGGGTATGAAATCATCACCATCATCTCAGGTGTGAATTGGTATAGGTAAAATTAATGCAAAAATTATAGGCAGCAAAGTTTTTAAATGTAGATATTTAAGCTATAGAAGGCTTCACTCCTTAGCAAAGTGAATTTAAGATAGACCCTCTTGACATTGTGAGATTAGATTTTTCATTTTTAGAAGCTCTGTTATGTTGTCTGTCAAATGCAGTCTCTGTGGGGTATTAAAATGACCGGGAATCTCTTTTCACTAGAAGACAAATCAATTCTAGTGTTTTAGAAAATGGGAAGAAATTATTTGAAAACCCCAAAGTCAGCCAGTTTAGACAATATTATCAAAATTGAAAAATGATGAAAATATTGTTACTGAACCAGGACAGTGCTTTAAAGTTTAAAAGTTTGTGTTATAGTTATATTCCCTTCAATATCTTGCTCCTCTATAAAATGGGTGCTTCATGGAAGTCATCCTCAATAATCTATGTACTAGAATAACCTCTGGGTATATCTGTAAAAAATGCAGTAATCTCCATAACTCGGGTGCCTGGGGGGAAGCAAAGCAAAGGCATAGCTGGTTAAAAACCCCCCTTTTTATTCCTTGTTCCCTGTTGTGTGGGGAGGTGCCTCTGCAGAGGTTTGGAGGTCAGGATTGGAATGTTGGGATGTGCTTCCCCTGCCAGGGCCTGCAGATCTGTCGCACACAGAGCTCCTTACATTTGCAGAATGTTTAACCAGAAAGGTTATGTGTGCTAAAGCACAGTATTTTGTGTTTTATTTTGCCAGTAATCACGGGTCTGCTAGGGCAGCACAGTTTTGTTCCAAGGTTACAATGTCAGAAACTCTACTTAGCTTCTTAGCTATTCTGTTCAGTTTTTCTGTCCTCATTTTTCCTGGTCTTCCTTGAACATCTCTTCTGACCAACCCAAAGAAATCTTTGTCTAGCTGTCTACAAAGCATTACAGCATTCCCTCAGATCTCCTCAAAACTACTCAGAGACCAGCTCTGCTCTGTGACTTAAAATATCTGATGTTCTCTAATAGGCTCATGAAATCTAATCCAGGGTATGAAATATTCCAATATGCCTGTACTCTTCTAACCAACTTGCCTTTTTTTCTGTGTGTTTCTTTTCTCCTTTGACCCTTGCATATGACCATAGTCGGACTATTTCTAGTATGTGCCTCTCTTGAAGGCTTGGTGTTTATTACATTGTTTGGCATGTTAAAGATCCACATTTTGTAAACTGAGAGAATCATAGAATATCCTGAGTTGGAAGGGACCCTCTGGAATCATTAAAGTCCAAATCCTGGTTCTGCACAGGAGAGCCCAAAGAATCCCACCACGTGGCTCAGAATATTGTTAAGAACTGGATATGTGGACTGAAATTAGTAAAGAAACAGGCTGCGTTGTGACTTGTATACCTGATAAAGATATAATCATTTTAGCTGTGTGCAGAAATAAGATTCCAACTTCGGGCCTGGGAGCAAACATGACACTCTTTAATGTTCCTTGATGCAGGTTTCTACTTTGATGTAATGGAAATTACTCCTGAAGCAGTTGGAATTCACAGATTCAACAGAGACAACCAAAAGGTAGTAATTATCTGGTTAATGTCTCAAACTTTGAAGGAGTGCTGTCAAGACTTCAAATCTTTGCCATTATATATTTTTTTTTCTGTCTGAAATATTTGCTTTCCATTTTCATTTATTGATGCAAGTCCCTGGGATGACTTTCATAAGGAAGTATTTGGTCTGTAGCTTGAGAGCATCTACAGAGCAATGTCTGAACTAGGACTTATATGGTATTTTTTTATTATATCCTTCCTTTATGGGAAAATGTGGATTTACTGAAACCAACACTATCTTTGAGACAGGATTAACTTGAAGCTTACTGAGAACTTGGTACATGTACATGACTTAGTCCTTGTTTTTTAAGTTTTAGACACATAGATAAGGGTGTGTTGAAACTTTGGGCTGTAATATTTTGTCTATATATGTGTGAACTTAAAGACCTCATTTTGCTGTCCTGTATGACTTGGAGTTACCCACAAGCCACATAGTGGTATTTAAGTAAGCACAGGCTCAAATCCAAGTGGAATGAAATAGATATTAACTTATGGGAAATTCTTGTATATTTTTCCTTTTTTTTTTGAGGATTGGATCTTGTTTAAATGCCTGGCTTTCTGGGTGGTACTGAAACTCAGGAGATGTCTTTGATCAATCATGACTCCCAGTCAATTAGACCTCATGTAGGTGAACAGAGATTGATGCTATCTGGTGTTTGCAGTGCAGCTCTACTCTCAAGTGTTGGCTGTTAAGTGAATGCTTAATCACTTCTAGCTGTTACACAAATGTAGGCACTTACTGCAGCACATGGAGAAACTCAACTTCATGTGAAGGATTCCCTCTATTTGTTTGCAGTTCAATATTCTGCTTCTCTTGCCTCATTGATGAAAGGACAGGAAAACGTATAGATATAAACTAAATAAATTAATGAAAAGATTACATGGTTTCACTTTTGTGCAGACAGAAATAGATTTAGACTTCTGTGACATTGATTAATTCATATAAATTTTATATAGTAGCTTTAATTTTATATTTTTGAGATATTGATTCCTAAGCAGCTCCTGGTGATGGGACATGCTTAGGAAAAAGTTTACAGCTTGCCCCAAAGTTCTTCCCATTGTGAATCGGCTTCAAGTTGGATGTATTTTCCAGCAGCATTGAGGATATGGGCTATGTTCTCTGTCATGAGTCTTTAGGCCCCTCTTGTATGTATGAATGAAGAACTGAGCCTGGAGGAGAGCAGACTTCAGGGTGAAGGCAAAGATAATCAACTATAAACCTGTCTTGTGTTTTTAGCCACTCTGCAACTTGGCACTGTGTGCTGGGTGAGGTGTTGTTAATTCATTCCCTCTTTGGTACAGGTTTCAAGGTTTCCAAAGGAAGTAGAAATCAGAGCATTGATTGAAGGGCAGTTCATGGCCAAGAGGATTCATGCTGAAAAGCTGGGATATAAAGTCTGTAAGTATGATGAGAACTAATGGCACTGGAGGCCAAAGGCAGTAATGGCAATTCTGTGATCTCTGTCCTGCCTGATGGATACAGAAACTGGTGTCAATTCTGAGTTTGGTCTCTTGGAAAAATTATTGATGGTGTGTTGGGTGCAAGTTTTTGTAGATGTTAGCATTAGAAGGAGGTTTAGCTTTAAGACTTATTTTTCAAGTATTCTTGCTGTTTCATTGTTTGAGCTGCATTGTCCATTTTTAATAAGAGTTTGGCCTTAGCTTGTTAAGTGGAAAGAAGACCAGCCTTCTTCCTGAAGTTACAAGACTGTAACTCAAAAAATCTGAAATCTATGTTCTGTTTTTAGATCTGCCATAAGCTGGTCACACACTTCTTTACCTCTGTTTTCTGTTAATAAGGCAGAAGCCCTCACTCTATCTTGTGATTTAGAAAGCCAGATCTCTGGCTTCCTAGAATTTATGATATGAATAGTTTTTAGCACATTGGAACAGCAGAGTCAGCCAGTATTTTATCTAGAGAAGTGGGTTCAGATCATTACTATGTGTACAGTTCTACAAAATAATACAGGCAAGCCTGTAAGATTTTTATTGATGTTTTCTGTCAGTGTATCAGCTAGTGGTATCTTAAACATGCTGAATTAACTCATCTGGAGGACTTTTAATAAATACTTTATTTTTAAAAAGCATAATATTTTTATTTACATCCTGACCTCCTCTTTACAAGTCATTGCTTAACGCCTGCCCCCAGGCTTTTATCAATAATCATGGACAGAATATTTTTGTTTATTTTTGAGAGAGAACTCCAGGAGCTGAAAGCTGAGAAAATGCAGAAATACTGGAACAAATCATAAGGCTTGTCAACACCACCTCATAAATTTACACTGTAAAGGTTTCTGTGTTATATATTTTCTTATATAGTTGAAACTGTATTTATTTGTGGAGGTTATTTATGGAGATAGGTGGACTTTTAAATAGAATGTGTTTAAAATAGCTGTTTATCCTTCATTCTTAGGTTCTGCTGCACCAAAATCTTGGCTAATATAGCCTAGAAAGCTCATGGCTGAGGACACTTTTGCAGTCTGTAAATGTCAGGGGTTAGACAAGCACCAGAGTGTGAGAAGTACTATTTGAGATATCAGACAACCCTGACACAGGAACAAATGGGGATAAATTATCTGTAAATCTATTTAGGCTGAGCAGGACAGCCAAAAATCCAAATATTTTTAGGATGTGGCTAAATAAGTTTTAACAATTCTTAATATTTTTAAAATGCTGTAGATGCCTACAAGGAAGAGGAATCAGGTGTGACTGTATTATATTCTTGTGGATTCTTTGGAATATTAGATACTTTTGTTTTGTTGCATCCCTAGGACCTTTTAGCTATATGCTAACTTAACAGATGAGTTGCTTCAAAAAAGAACTGCTGTACATAATGTGGGCTGTGTGCATCTCCCACTTCTCCTTAGTGGTGTTATTTGAATGTCATACTCTGTTTGTGTAGTGATGGCAGGCTCACATCTGCATTTGTTGTGTGACAGCTCTGAAAACAGGGTGTGTTCACAATGTGTTTCAGGGTATGGATGAGCATTGTGGGAATTACTCCAGCATTGCCAGACTTTGTCTTGTTTAATAGCTGCTGGTTTTCCATTGCCTTTCTTTTTTTCTTTTCCATTTAATGTGATTTAAAAGCTTATTTATTTTTTGGATTAAATATGCAGTCAGAACCCTTGTGTTTATTCAATTTCTCCTAGGCCTTGCCTACAAGGGGGATTTACTTTGATATTTCCAGGAATCAAGCTGATTTACATTCAGAAATATAATCACAGCAGGGTAAATCTTGGCTTTTTTTTTTTTTTTTTTTGTTGCTGTTGTTTGCACTGATGGGAGAATACAGTAAGAAGTGCTCACAAGATCTGGAAGGTTCTATGATGACACCCATTAAATCAATGTGTGAAAAATAAACATGACATGGTCAATCACATCAAATGCCTTGCTGGGGTGCCCTGAGGTTTGTGTGGTGCTGTCACAGTGGTGCATATGAGTCAGAAACCTGGCTAAGAATTTCCCTAGCTCTGGCACCAAGGTGCTGGAAAATGATTTTGGCAGCTATGAACCTGCCTCTCTGTTCTTGGGCCAAGTGCAGTTTGGATGGCTGTAATCTGAAAAGCAATAGTGTACGTGAGAGAATTTTGTAGAAACAAACAAATAAAAACACGCCATATACAGTTCTTGGTTATGCACTCTGAACATGACAAACATTAGATAATCCCTTAGAATTAGCTTCCAGTTAATGAATATATTATCTTGCAAGGAGCAGTGTTTGAATCCTCAGTGTCTAGCTGGTGCTGTGGGAAGGAGTGCAACGATGCTGAAAGAGCTTTTTATAAGTGGGCTTTTGTTCCCAGCTGGATGTGTCCAGCACATTACAGATCTGATATAAATTACAAATAATAGTTTAAAATACCCCTTAAAGCAGCTTCTCAGGTGCTGTTTGTGCTGCCTGTGATGCGAGCTCAGATTTCAGTGTGGCTTTGGTGCCAGCAGAGGGCAGGGGATTCTGCCTCATGAATTTTGTCTCCGAGGCTGGGACATGTCAGCCTTGCTCTGAAAATGGCACACGGTCACCAGCTGATCCTTAGGAGAAAGGTTAAACCTTATATTAATTGTGATTTAAGGGCTTTCAAAGTGTGTGTCACTCTGTTCTAATTGCTCTAATCTTTCTCAATCAGGTTGCAGAGGAAATCATTCAGTAACACCCTGTATCCTGTTTTGCTTATGTGCTTAAGGGGTGGACTGAGTGTTGAATCTAGAAACAAACAAGTGAAGTTTGGTCTGTGCCTGTTGTTTACATCCTCCCATTCAGAGATTCATGAAGATAAGGAGAGGGCTTGCTGTTCTGCCTTTATTTTCCTGAATTTTGATTGTATCATAAACACCTATTTTTTCACTTCCTTTTACTGCTTGCAGCCATCCCCCTTGGAAAGCCAAGCTCACAACTGCAGTTCAGAGGCTGGACTTACAGCTGTTCTTGCTGCTGGGTTAGGGGACTCTCTGAAGTCAAAACCATGGTAACTTAGTGGAGAAATGACAGTGTCTGCAGCTCAGTGACAGAGGTGATCACAGCAGCTATAAAGCTGTCAGTGGTACAGACTGATCTGCCTGTATGTACTTCAATAATCTTGATCACTTGGGAGTTGCTTCTGTTCCTGACCAAGCAATCCTAAAGTTCATCCTAAAGTTGACACTGACTGGAGAATGTTGCCATGGTCCTTGCTTGGACTTAGTGAAGCTGTCCTGGTGAAGATCCAAAAAAATGATTAATTTTAGGAGCAAAGTCCTTCCCCCACCTTACTGATAGGTGAAGTAAATATGCCATGATGTATGTTACATAAGCTGAAGGAAAATAGCACACAGGTGAGGGCTCTGTGTTGATCACCCGTGTAGTTAATAGATATTTAAATTACCTTCTGCTTTAGAGTGTAGGAACCTTCATAACAATGGTAATCTGAGCCCTGAGTCAATACATGTTGGATCAGCTGTGTGCTAGAGTTGTGTAAAATAAACTTTTGTGGAACTGCAGCAGCAGTTAATAAATCCAGTCATGTATGAAGGCTGATTATCTGGGCTGGGGTCTGTGTTGAAGCTGTTAAATTTAGACAGGGCTTTGTCTTGTTTTTGTGCCTATCAGTGAGTCCATAATACTCCAATTGCCCAATGTGCTGCTCTGTCACCTTTATACCTTTAGGAATCTGACTGTGCCACCTAACTGTCCTCAGCAGGGGCAGGTGGATAGAAGGTGCCACATTTTGAGTGCAGGCTGTGTCCATAAAACCCTGTGTCTGTGATTGTGTAATTTATAATTTCTTATGTACATAAATCTATCACTCATAAATGTTGGTGCCTTGAATTCTAGAGACTATTGGTTCTAAAGTTCTGGCTGGGGTGACACTGCCATGCCTGGGGCTTTGCACTGCTGTAAGAATGATCTCTTTCAATGGGGTGCATTCTTGAAATAAAATAGCAGTCCTGAAGTGCTAAGAAGAAAAAGAGGAATGTCAGAGCATTCTGGGCCTGAATTCTCAGGGATTAGATGGGAGACCTTACATTTCTGAAGAACTCAGTTTAAGATTACATGAGGGTAAACTCCAAGGTGGCAAATTTTCTTGTTCAGGTGGTGTTTTCTTCTGATGCTCCTCTCAGCAGGCTGGAGGTAGCAGTAATGTGTGGCTTTTTTTCCTGCAGGGAATGCAGTCTGATGGAGTCAGGGATGCTCAGAAAATCGAATGAAGGGATCATTGAGATTGAAAAAGATCTCTAAGATCATCACATCCAACATTTGACCTAACACCACCATGCCCACTAAGACATCTCATGAAATGCCTGTCCACTTCCAGGGGCAGTGACTCCACTACTTCCCTTGTTCCAAACTATCAGTCAGTGGAACATGGAGCAGTTGTGTTTCATTGTTGTCACATGGAGGCACAGAAACCCAAAGGTGAGACCTGAGGCTGTTGCTCCACAATGAAGTGTTGGATTGGAGGATGAATTGGCTCTCCTGCTTAGGAAGGCAGGATGCCACTGGTTTTTGGGATGCTTCAGGGATACCTTTATGTCTGGCTGCAAGATAGATTTTCCTTCTTGTGGTTGTCCTTGACTATCTGGCATTTGTGACTTGCTCTCCAAAACTCTTTTGAATTATTGGGAATGTGGGGATACTTGTTCTGTCAGCCTTTCCCTGCACTGCTGAGTGTGTGTTTACTCCAGTTGTAGCAGTGTTTTGGCTGAAATAAGGAACACTGGGAGTGAGGCCATTTTGTAGTTGCATACAGATTAAATTGATGTTTATGCCCTGTGGGATTTAAATTTCTTAGAGAAATCAATACTAAAATGTTGTGTTGGCTTTGTGCTTGTCTCTTGCTGTTTGCTGCTGAGAGTGCTGATGGTGTTTCAGCAGCATCATGAGGGTGCTGGCTTTGTTAGGGGTCTTTTGCTTCAGCAAGCTTGTGAAAACAGTTTAAAAATTATAAAAGGACAGTGACAGGTTGAAGTCTTCTTTTTGAAACAATAGAGAATAGCAATAACAGCGAGATTGAAATGTGGAAAAGAGATGGGGCAGAGTGTGCTGCTTGGCATGCAGTACAAACAGAAATGCTTTGCCATTACATCTTAAACCTATATTTTTGAGGGAGGAGTGTTGGCTCAAAAAGTACTTTGAAATTCATCAGAGGCAGGATCTTCCTCCCAGATAAGCCAGTCATTCTGCTGCAGAGGATATTTGTATTTTCTGATGAAACTTCTGCCTGATAAGAGTGCCAGTGTGAGATGGGCAATAGCTTGCCAAGAACTTGACTCTATCCACTTTTATTTTTCACAGAACATCAGACTTTTATCACGTAGCTAAGCCTTCAAGGCACAATCAAGCAAGGCTTGGTTTTAAGCCAGTGATCTGGAAAGGTTGGTTAGCTCATTACCAATTCCCTGACCAAGTATTTCACAAAAAAATGGCTTTTTATTATTACTTGGCTCAGGAGAGTAAAGTATTAGTTTAACTAATTTTTAAAGGGCTTGATGAAATGTCTCTGAAGGAAATGACCTCATGTGCTATAAGGAAGCTGCTTACGTGCTCTAGAATCTTTCATGCAGTGGCTATTGTCTTGCTTTTATTTTGCTTTATTGTTGTCATACATATACAGGAAACACAATGAAGGCAGAAAATCTGAAGAGTTAATAAAAAGGTTGGGAAGGGTACTATCTGTCTTTCTTTTCTGACAGAATGATGAAATGTTGTCATTCTTTGAACAATTGCTTTTAATGTTTGGTCAGCAAAAGACCAAGTATGTAAATGGTTCAATTCCTGTGCCCTGATGTTAGGAGAGATTGTTTATGGCTCTGTCAGTGGATGTACTGTTCAGGCAGTACTCAGAAAAATAGTCAAGCTGTCAGTTTGCTGGGTTTGTTAGAGCTTTGTGGATCTCTGGAAGCTGGGGACCTGGAGATCAGTTGGGTTATCTACTAAATCTCCTTTTATTGCTTGTTTTTTGAGACTGATCTACAGTTTTAAATCCAATTAGATTAGCAAGGGAATGACATGACTGCAGTCTATAACTGCCTTCTTGGGGAAAGAAAACTTGATAGTATGGGACTCTTGGGCCTTACAGACAGAAACATTATGGTTCAATAACTGGAAGCTGAAAGCAGGCAAACCTCAAATGACAAGGAAGGTACAGATTTTTAACAGGAACTGAAATCAAACTGCAGCAATTGACAGTAGTGTAGTGAATTCTTTAGCACTGGTAGTTTTAAGAACAGGATTTTTTTCCCCCCTAAAACCAGGTGTACTGGTCTAAAGAGATCATTTATGTTACAGAAGAGTGAGTTTAAAAGATGAGTTGTCCATTCCACCTCAGACACATGGGTATCTGTAAGAAAAAGAAGTTAATCTGATTCACAGCTCTATAACATTGCTGTGTAGTAATCATTTATACCCATAGCAGCTTCTGGTATCACTGTAAATGAAGCTCTGTTTTCAAAACCATTCATATTGTAAAATACTACATTTACCTTAGTTGACACTTAGTGAAATGCTACATATTTATTACTTTAAAATCTTTCTCCTGGTGCTCCTGTATTTTCATTTTTGCTGTTCAAATGTGACAGTCCTGTTAGTGAGCTCTAATCAGCTCTCCCAAGACTTTCCTAGTCTTTCCAGCTGTTTTTCCTTTTTTCCTGGTTTAAGGTTATTCAGCTTCTTTTACACATCTCAGGTTATGCATCACCCCTCAGCATTGAGTGTCTCAATGCTTTCAGCTGCATCAACCCACACTTGAGGCTTTCAGTGTTAACAGGGGTTCCTAGTAGACAAGCCATTCTTTCCCTGCTTCCTCTGTTTGCCTGCACATAGTGATTTTTAGCTGTGATTGCTGCATGAAATTAGGCAAGGTAATTTTCCCTTACTCAAAAAGAGATTACTGCCTAAAATTCAAAAACAATTTTGCATATCTAAATCTTTGTTTCCATCCAGACTTTGATTTTCAGAGGACAGCTACTCAGTGCTTACCCAGATTATCTCAAGAAAAAAATAGCCAACCACCTCCCACATTTCTTGTTTAAGACCCAAGTAAAGTTCACACAATTGTGGACAAGAGTTATTTTGTGTTCTACTTGCATAAGTTCAATTCTCTTCAGGCATGAGAAATTAATTTGGGCAACTTTTTTATTTTTCTTATTTCTGGCCTGTGGTTTTCAAGAACACACATGAAGGGTATTCTTAAATTATAATGTTATTTAACCTGTTTGTGGTGTGTCTAACTTATGCACTAGCAGAGATGTGTGTGGGGCATGTAAAATGACAGGTCTCAGCCTCAAGGCTTTCACAACTTCAGTTTAGTCCAAGTGTAAAAGGTGGCAGAAGGTGGAAAGTTAATGAAAAACAACCTTCAAGTGCAGTGTGTTCTCCAGTTCTCTCTGAGGTAAGAACAGAAATGTGTTACCTTTGCACTTGGAGGCTGGAATTTGGGATCAGTGTCAGGACCAACCCAAGGAAGAAAATTGGGTGTGTGGAAGAGTGAGATTAGAGCATCCACAGAATTAAGATCCCAGCTTCTGGACAGTGATAGAACTTTTCGATATAACTTTTTATCTTTAATGTTCAAAAGACTGGACTTGACAGTGTCTTGCAGTGACCTCCAGTTTGTCAGTGCTATAACTTTCCTAGCTGGAAAATCCAAAGAATGGATAAAAGAACACAAAGCAAGTTTGAATGAATTTGAAAATCTTTTTCTGACTGCAGTTAGTGATTGTACAGCATCAGACAAAGTAAAACTAAACTCAGGAGTACCTGCTGAGCATTGTACATCAATTACTACACAAGTAGAAAGTGAGTTTAAAAACAGCCACTTCTCTACCACTTCTGTTGGTTTTTAAGTATTTGTGTTCCATTTAACAATATCTGAAGATTAATAAGAAAAGCCAAGAAATATTTGAAAGCTGGAAATTTGAAATTAAAAAAGTATGAATATACATACAAGCAAAGGGTAGGTTTGTAATGGTTTTATTTTTCATAGTGTCTCAAAGTGAATTAGTTCTTTAGAGGATACCTCTACTGCAGATAATTTCACTTGTGAGTATTTATCTGAAATGTTCCTAAAGTGTGGCTTAGCACCTCATGCTTCACCTCTGGTTGTGCCTATTTCCATGGATTCTCCTGAAATGCATACTTATTAGACATTTTCAGAAGTTCTGGTGGATGAAAGCTCAATTGGCTCCTGGTTATAGAAATCAGCTGCATCTTTCTCAAATGTAAACCTTTTCTATTTCCACTTTTGCAGTAACACTAACAAGTGAACTGACTTATGAACACGTTCAGTTTCTAAAGTTGGTAGCCAAAGTTTCAGTGTGTTTGTCTGTCTTGCCAAGGTACTCCATTGTTTAGCATCTTCCCTCAGGGTGTTATCTTATTTTCAGCAGTTTAGTATCACTTTTGTTGTATTTCAAATATGGGCTTTGTTGGTAGAGGGCTTTGTACCCTGGAAATATCCACGTGCTGGGGATTCCATTTCACCACATCCCTGGCTGCCTTCTTTGTGTTTCCAGGAGTGGTCCCTCAGCTCCTTCCCTCTCCATTGCCAACATTTGTTACTGAGCAGGGTAGATGTCAGAATTTATCTGCACAAAGCCATTTTCTTGGTGGGAAGCTTAAAACATACAGAAATGCTGTATATTTTATCCTGTGTGGCAGCAGCCCTTTGAGTAGTATTGGAGTGAAGGTGGTCACTGCTCAAGGAGCTTGAGGAATTTTGAAGGATATTTTCAAAAGCATCCATTCTCTTCTTCATTTAAGGTACTCTTTATCTTTTCCTGTGTTTATTCTGGTCAAAAATGAACTTTTTGTTATTTTGAAGTAGTTCTAATTATAATAGCAATACAAATGTAGAAGTGAAGAGCTGCTTGACTAATCTCTTCAAATTAAGTGCACTTCTAGTTAAATGACTTAAGGTTATCTGCAAATGAACAGTTTTACTGCAGAGAAAGTGATACAAAGCTCATATGGGGTACTTAATTTTGTGAACACAAAGGCTTGGTACCCACTGAATTGTAGGTGAACATCTGAAACCATTGTTTTTAAGTATGACACATTAGAATAAGAAATTGCTGGTATATCTATTTGAAAATGTGGAACTCTGTTTATAAATAAACTGCATGTAATAACTCCTTTAATAATCATGTGCATCTGATGCTTTGGAGCAATGCCAAAAAATTATGAAAAAAGTGATCTAAGGGATGGCATGCACTTAAGAGCTTCACATAAGAGGCTCAAAGAACAATTACCTAAGTTGAGTGCAGTGTTTAAAAACAGCTTCATCCATTTTCCTCCCTTTTTTGTGCTTTTCCTCTAAGTAACTCTAATGTATATTAATTAATTGCTTGAAATAATACCAATAAATCTAACAAGGTTTGTCTAAAGCTTCACTGCACAAAGGAAACTTCATGTTTGTTTCAGTGGTGAGAGAAAAAAATCATTTACTGAAAATATGAAGAAACCTAATATTAATTTAGATGGAACTTAATGAAATCTTTAATGGCTTTTTAAAATTATTTTCTTTAGATTGTAATTTGAATTAAATCATTACTATTGTTAAATTAGTTAAACACTAAATTAAGAAATGCAAATGAAGTGAGCCCAAAATCCAATGTGGTTATTGTTTTTATTGATATATGTAGGCTAGTGGTGCGGAGCAAATTCCAATTATATCTGATCTGTTATTTGCAGTACAAGTTCCTGACTCTTCATTAAGTGTAATACATTAGATTAAATGCTTTTTTCGATAAGAGCTTGGAAAATACCACTATTACAATAAACCTCTTGCTGCTCTTGCCTCTTTGTTTGGGCTGTTAGCACTGTGTTTAATGCAGGCTTCAAGGCTTTCTGGTTTAAAGTTGGAAAATCCTGCCCAGCTGTGATCATCAGAGGAAGATAAATGTAGGTAGCACACACAGGAGGCCCAGGAGTGAGGGAGAGCTGCTGAAGGCAACTCCATTACATACATGAGTTCACCTGAATAAATGTTCAGTGGCTTCTGTTTTGCTAACTTTAAGTACTGGTAGCTAGCGAGGAAAATGCTTGTTTCACATGATATATCTCTCTCTATGATTAAAACATCCAAAATAAATGAAGCATGCCTCCACATATCAGAACTGGATTGATCCAAGTTGTTCTTTATCCTTTGGTTTATATTTTTTTTTATAATTTTTGTGTTTATAAAACACTGACAGGAATCAGTAGAAATCCAGGAGGAAAGAAGAAAATGTGTGTGCCATTTTGGGCTTGCCTCCTTTGTGCACAGCCAAGGTACTTGCCTGTGTAAAAGCTCATTTTTCATTTTTAAGCTGCTGTTTTGCTCAGAAGCTGTTCAGGAAGATGAAGTGGAGCACACCAGCTGCCAGACCTTCCTGTGGCTACCCTGTGACAGTCCCAGGTGGGGAGAGGACACCATAGCCAGGGGCAGGTCTGGCTGTGTGACTGGGCAAGCAGGGCACCTGTGGTGGGACCCACATTCTGAGCTGTGCCAGGCTGGTGCCTGTGCCTCTGCATCAGGTGATGGGGCTTCTCAGGTGCTCCCCAGAGCTGAGAGAAGAATCATTATTATACACTGTGGAAGAACTTGCCTGTCCTGTTGAGCCCCCATGCAGAAGTGCTCTTTAGCTTTGTCAGTATTAGCGATAAAAAATCCTTTCAGCTCAGTGTGCTCCTCAGTTCAGTTTATTCTGGGGGTGTCAAGGCATGTGTCCAGCCCAAGTGGAGGAGCTGCTTTGTTGTAAACGTGGGCAAACCTGATGGGAAGACGTGAGGATGTCTGACTCAATTCAGAAGGCTGAATTTCTTTATTCTAATTATGCTAAAATACATTAATATACTATATAAAGGAAGATAAAACTATGAACTTACTTGTTCTAACTGCATCTCTAACACAACTTGTGACCCTCTCGCAAGAGTCCAGACACAGGTGGGTTGGATTGGCCATCAGGCTCCAACAATCCTCACCAGAATCCAATCAAGCACTCACCCCAGGTAAACAATTCTCCAAGCACTTTCCATGTGGGAAAAACAAGGAGCAGAAATAGAAATTGTTTTCTTTCTGTCTCTGTGCACCTCTATGAAAAATCCTGAAAGAGAGAAATGTGCTGCCACACTGCCTCTGCTCTGCATTGGCAGCAGGGTGTAGAGACAAAAGCCATGAGACCTCATGACTACTTTTCAACCTTCTGGAAAGCACTGTTGCATTTGGGAATGCATGCAGACAGAATGCTGGCAGAGCAGTGGTGACGCCTGATGTTTGCAGCAGTTGCTCTGGTTTCACTGTACATAGATCTTTTCTCTCTCCCAGTGTATGAGGTAAACAGTGCAAATAGCTCCATAACCATGCAGGTACAACTGATTCACCTTCAGTCCGTGGTTAACCTTTTCCTGGCAGAATAACTCTTGGAATTGAAGTGAGAGAGGCTTGTGAGGTGGTTGCTGCTGTATTTTAGCCTAATGTGGTGGGTAGAGCTAGTGTGTTCAAAGTGCTAATTGGCTTTGGGAGATGGGGTTCCAGTGCTGGAATTTAGTTGTTTGTTATGTTCATGTCTACACCAGGAATGTGTGGCAGAGTAGGACAAGACATTGAGAACTGAGCATGTTTTGTCAGCCTTCTTTCCAGTTACCAGAGAAATTGTTGCCCATTGTACTCCAAATATTGAAACTCAATCCTTTTCCCATATTGTCGCTGTCCTCCTCCTCCTCTTGTTTCAGTTTCTCAGAATTCTGAATCATCCTGCATCCAGAGCCATTCAAAGGGTTCTGTGAAGGCACTAAAAGACACCATAATGTTTTACTACTGGAAAGAATTAAAATCCCCTGTTTTCTGCATCATGATGAGGACCCTAAGGATATTTGCCATGTTGCTTTGTTTTGTGTCTTTGAATGCTCAATAACTGCTACCATACAATTAGCAAAATGCTTCCCTTTCTTGGTTTCCTCCAATGCTCCTCATTGCACAAATCCATGGAGTGTGGCTGCAGAACGAGTCTCTGAAGTGCTTTTATCTTTCAGTGTAGTGTGTTCATCCCACTTGGTTCCCATGGTCATCCCTGATCTGTCTTGGGAATAGAAATGAGACCATTCTGACTGGAAAACCTCCTGGGTATTATGCTGGCATTGCTGCTGAGGGTGGTGGCAGCTGGATAGTGTCTCCTCACAGTGGTGGTGTGTAGAGAGGAGTTTCTGGTTTGGAGACAGATCTTTACCTTCCAGGACATCCCTTGTGGTGTTGAGGCTGACATTGCTTAGCCTAATCCTCTTGAAGATTTTTGAATATGCTGTTACATAGATGTTTTTAAGTTCTTCTCCCAGGCTTAGGAGCCTTTTTGCCACACTGCTATCAGAGGATAACTAGACTTCCAGAATGATCCTCTGGCCTTCTAGGACCATGTTTTCATGGCATCATCTTGTACTTGAACTGTATGGTGTGGCACCAGCAACCTGCAAAAAAAGAGAATCTCAGCACCCAGGCAGAGCAAGCAGTGGTTATTTTCAATGCAAACTGTTAAATGGGAATGAGTTATGGAGAAACCCTGGAAGCATTGGCAGAGAGGAAATGTGGTTGATGTTGACCTTTAAGGTTTGACCATGCTGCACAACAGGAGCTTGTGCTGCTTCCTCCTGCAAATCAGTGTCAATGAAAGCACTGGGTTATGAATAGTGAGGATAAGTAGTGCTGGATTAGAATATAAATCTTAATCAGGATTAAGCCTCAGCAAATATGTATCTATGAAGCAGAACGTGCTGTATGAATAAGGAAGAAGCCAGATAAAGAGAATTCTGTAAGATCAGAGACTGCTCTGCTTCAGTCTGTAAGTGGTTGTGCCCTTTTATACTACAAGGAGCATTCTTACTGCACTAGATGAGAGGCTTTTCTTTGAAATCAAATTTGTTCACAAAATGGCACAACTGTTTGGGTTGGAAGGGACCTCTGGAGATCACCCAGTCTGACTCCCCTGCCAAGGCAGCATCACCTGGAGCAGGTGACACAGGAATGTGTCCAGGTGGCTTTGGAATGTCTCCAGGGAGAGAGACTCCATGACCTCCCTGGGCAGCTGTTCCAGTGCTCTGCTCTGTTTGTTGGCCCAAGCTGAGAAAAACTTGCTGCAACATTTGTGAAGGATTCACTCACCCCATCTGAAATTCTATCAGGGCTGAAATGAAATGTGAGCAAGAGGAAGAACCATGTAGCAGCAGAGGCTCATTTGTTTTCACATGAATATATTAGAGCAAAATCTCACTTTCATGAATCAGCATTTCCTTTGTCAATAGCTTTCAATATTAAACAGTAAGGTGACACCAGGATTACATTGGAGGAAAAGTAAATTAAACTGCAACAAAAGATTCTGGAGGGTAAATTGACACTTCAGGTCTTGATTTAGGTTCAGCTACAGAGCAAGAAGGGAATAACTGTTTCCTCCCTGTGATGTTTCAAATTATTTTGTGACTGAGATAAAAAGGACATTTCCAGATCCTTAGTGGATACCAGCTCATCCAAATCCTACACTGTATTGAGAAATTTTTCTATTGTTCCGTTCCATGTTCTCTGAAAATTGTAATGCTCAGTTTGCCAAGATATGGAGCATATAGTGGTGCACATTCCTTGTTGCCCAGAAAGAAAATAGCTGATGTTTTCATATCCTCATGTGCTGAAATGTCACATTCTTCTGCTGAAGTGCACTGTTTCTTCCTCTTCCTTCTTGCCAAATCCATTTTGTGTTTCCACACATTAACCTCTTCCTGACCTAGTGCTGCTCATGCATGAAATGCCCAAGTGCTTCTAGGTTGCAAGCACAGCAGTTATCTGATGTGTTAGTCTTGACAATGATGCAAAGGAAATGCCCCAGGTGTATGAATGTTACCAATAATTTTAGTAAACAGTCACTGGGAGTTATTTGGCGATGTCTATTTTGGTGGAAAGGCAGTCTTCAAGTACTCTGAAACTGTTTTTAAAATATGTATCTCTGCTATTCTGATCTTGGCAGCAGAAATTACTTTACCTTGAGACACATTTGGTTGGTACCCATAAGTATCCTTGGGTTTAGATGAATACAAATATACACAGTACCTGACTTCTCAGTGTAGTGGCAGCTTCTGCCTCACACTTAATTGTGTGGGTCTCCTGTATTCTTTCATTTGCCATTACAAGTTCAGACAGCCACTCCTGAGATGTTTTCAAAGTTCACAGAAAATCTAGATGGCAAACAAAACCAAGAGGGAGCACACTTCCTGCAGGATTGTTGGTGGAAATTCAGCTGCTTCTTTAGTTGCAGAATAGGTTCTGTGGAGCCAATAGCTGTGTAAGTTTCTCTACACTTCAATAGCAGCTGTGACTTAAGGAAGCACCTTTAGAAGAAAATGTACATATCTTTATAAAAATGGACTTTACATCTATTCTGGCCAATTAAAAAAAGTTATTGTGAACCTAGACTTAGATACAGACATTGTCATCTCATTGTCTTGTTGATACTAGTGATGCTGCTTGGGTTTAAACATGTTCTAAAGCAGGTTCCTAAGTTCCTAACTTGAATTTTTCACCTCCCCCTGAAAGCCAATTGGAAAACTGAGTTGTCATTTGTGAGCCAGTGTGTGTGCTTAGCAATTCCTGGCAGAAATCCCTCAAACAGGGAGGTGAGTCTCTCAGAACAGAGGAGTTTCAGCAGTGAGACCTCCAGTGTGTCAGTCACTGTGAGTACAAACATTGAGAGAGGTCTTATGGTATAATGAGAAAAGGCCAAAGAGGTGAACTGTGCAACACACTTCTCCATCCAGTGTACACCTAATCCTGTCTTACACATTCAGCTCTAGCTCCAGGCTTATCCTCTGCTGTGAGGATGAGAAGCTCATGCTTGTGACTTGAATAATCATGTAAGTTGCATGTTAAACAGAGGAATGGTCTGTTGGGAGCCTCATCAAATTCAACAAGGAAAAATGTCAAGTCTTGCACCTGGGGCACATAGACTCCCTGCCTTGATAAGAATCTGGGGGGAAGCTTAGCTGAAAAGGATGTGGGAGTCTAGCTAAAAATGAGCCAGCAGTGTGTTCTTGCTGCAAGGAAGGCTGAGAACAGGGAGGCTGCACCAAGAGAAGCATGGCCAGGCAGTTGTGATGGAGAAGAATTATTGTCCTTTGTTCAGAAGCTCAGCAGATGACATCTGGAGAGCTGTGCCTTGTTTGGGGCCCCTTAATGTAAGAAATTTATTGTCAAATTGGACCAAGTGCAGTGGAAAGCCACCAAAATGCCTTGTGGCTGGAGGGGCTGGGCTTGCTCAGCCTGAAGAACAGGAGGCTTTAGGTGGGGGGCTAATGGAGCTTATTGAGGTGCTCTTGTCTGAAGTACATAGTAGAAAAAGGCAAGACAATGTCCATAAACTGATAGAGGAGAGTTTCTGATGGGACATATAAAAAAATAATCACAGGGAGGAGTATAACTATAAAACATTTTATTAGTGAGCTCTTGTTAACTGAAGGTCTTGAAACCTTGTCTGGGAAATGTAACACGACAAGGCTAATTTTATGTTGTCCTCCTCCTGAATAAAGTTGGTGTATTGACCTAGTTCTGTCACTCTGCAGCTGTGAGCTGATTGGATCCCTCAGCTGCCACCCCATCTCATTTTGCCTTCTTTTGGACAGAGAGAGCTAATTACAGTAGGTACTCCTTCCAAATTTTTATGGATTAATTTACAGCATGATGAACAGAGTCAGTGATGGAGATGCAACCAAGGGAGTGAGGGATGCTCTGACCTTGTCACTCACAAGATGTGGAGACATACTGCTCTTTTCCCAGATGGCTTTTGAGTTTTACAGAAAGCCAGTGACAAGTTTAATTGTTTCTGACAAACAGAGAATGCTTTCTCTTCTATCTGCACCGTGTTCTGCCCTTCATGATAGTGGAAGAAGGCAGAGCAGCATCTTGACCAGCCACCCTTTGGGTGGGATATTATGGACTGAAGTTTTGGGGTTGAACTCCAGAGTTTTGACTCCAGCTGGCTCAGTGCTGTCAGTGTCAGATATTTCTGATGCAAGAAGGTGCTTAGGCACTTCTCAAGTCAATGAAACTTCAGTGCCTGCCTAAATAATGTTTGGCAAAGAGATATTTTCTCAGCAATCAAGATGTAGTTTACATGCTATATGGCATTTGATAACTCCTGCTAAACAGAGAAGATTAATGTGAAGTTGCATTAGCACGTGGGTAAAAAGGTCAAGATTGTTGCAATCTCCAGAATTATGATAAATATAATTAAGGTTGTAAGACTTTTGTCTTTTTATAGCTTTTAAAACAAAATTATTGAGGGGGGGGATGGCTGCACTTGGACTTTTGGGGCTGGTAGAATCAAATATTTCTTTGCAAGATTTGAAGGTGCCTTATTTGTTGGTTTGATAGTGAATTTGTTAAACATCCAGTGTAAAATACTTCAATGTATTTTGCGACAGGGAAAGGAAAATTGTGCAAGCTGTGTCTTCCCAGCTGAAAAGTCTTTTGCATCACCTCTGGCTTGACCTGATTTGCAGGCTTTTGTTCAAAAGAGAATTAAGGAGAGGTTCTTTCAAGAGTGCTCGGAGATGAAATCATTTTGCTGATGTTTGTGACAAAAATGGTTATTCTGAGTCAGACTGAAGGCACAGCTAAGCCAAAGTCTTCCTTTGACAGTGGTCAGTCTCTACTACACATGCAAGGCTTGAACATCCTCCTGGTCTGTAGCTTAACTTCCTAAATCTCAGGTTTTTTTTTAATGTAACCTTTGTTGATGGACTTTTCCCCCATGATTTCTTTACTTTTCAAAAGCATGTAGGTTTTTGGCACCCGTGGTATCCTACAGCACTGAGACCTTCACCTGAGCTGTGCTTTGTGTGAGATGTCTCTATTTTTTGTGTTAAGCATGTCACCTGATAACTTGATTTGCACCTTGGTAGGATTTGTACTGTGAGAAACAGAGAATAATTATTCTGTATTTATCCTCTCTGACTTCCTGTGCTCTGCTGGCTGTCTCCTGGTATCCCCTCAGCCATTTCTTTCCTTGGCTGAATAATTGTCATCAGGACTTAAGTCTGGTTGGAAGTGGTGTCCCACCTTTGATCAGCCTTTTTCTGTCTCTCTATATTGTTTCCATTTCTCCTACATTCTTTTTGAGATGTAAGAGTGGTGCTGCACTGAGTATTCAAACAGATACTCAGTTTTTATTTAACTGGTGGCAAACTGCTGTTTCTGGCTTTATTCCTTTTATAAAAGTTTTTAATGTACTTGCTTTTTCCATTTTTGAGTATTGTTTTGGTATTTGCATGAAATTTTAAAAATTTACCATGCTTTATTCAAAGATAATACTTCAGAGCTTGTTGGGTGTGCAAATTTAGGTCTCTTCAGTGTTGGGTTTGTTGTCCAATTCTTTGCTTTTTCCTAGGTTACCTTTCACTAGCAGCTGTAAAAACTGGTCACTCACTTCTCCCTTTTGTGTCATGTCTTTTAAAAAAATGACCATTAGTTTGAGAGAACACTTCCATTCTTGTCCTGTGGCAGCCTTCTTTCTACAAGAGACTTTGGTGTAGGACCTCATCTAAATACCTGTTGGAAATTTATGCTTGTGTAAAGTATTTATGTTTTCCACAGGTAATATTATACTAACTGGGCAATCCATTTGTACACAACTTTTGTTTGGGTAACATATGGTTTGTTCTAAACATCCCTCGTTGACCTCCTGAACCCATGGATTTTATGCTTAAGTTGAGTTGCTTGAGGTTTTTTTCCTAGGGCTCTTGAGAAGTTGTGGCATAAAGCAGATAAGAGCATGATGTTTAGTCTAACATTTAGGGGTTTCTTAGTTTATCCTAACATAGGGATAACTGTAGTGTGCTGTGGTTCCTGTGTTGCCTGTCCAGGCAGTCTGTGAGATCTCTTTGTGTGTGTTTTGATGGTTGCCATGATCCTGGGCAAGGAGGCTGTTGTATGGTCCTGGTATTGATGTGATATTCAGACCGTATGGATTGTGTTACAAGTCAGTACAAATAACTGCTTTGTCTGCTCTGGCTGCAGGTTTTCATTAGTGTATAGCAACACTCACTGCTGTGGTTTTCCTATATCTTTGCAATATAATTTGTTCTTTTATTTTACAGCGTGTAATGATTGCCTGCCTTTCACCAGTGTGTTGCTTCTATCAATATCCTCAGTGGAAACTAGGCATTTTAAGCCTTTCTATCTTATTTTTTTACATTTCTAGTGTCAATATAACAGCACTTCCACACTTGGCTCAGTAGCTTATTTTCGTGCTATGATTAAAATGGAATTGTATCTTCTTTGTGGTTACTTGTTAAGATTTATTAATGTCTGTCCTATCTTTTATTTATAGATACAAAGTTTTAATGATTTCAGACCTAGAAAGTGTGTCATGTCCATTTGTGCCAGTCTTACTGTACTTCTAAGTTGAAGGATTCTCTTGTAAGATTATTAATTGTAAATCCTGGTAGTTTGGTACCAGTTCGATTTGGATTGAAAGCATCTTTTATGTATAAGTAGAGTTTCTTCCAGAAGTTTTTGCAGTTCCTACTGAAACAAAAGTTTGTAGTGAAAATGAAGAGAAAGTTACACCAGAATGGAGGGTTTAAAAATAAATACTAACTGAAATATTTGTCAGACTTTATTAATGGAAAGAGATTTGTTAGAACAGGTGAGTATGGTTGATATTCAGTAATCTGTGGATACTGGGAATGCAGAGTGGTAGTTACCCAAGCAATGGGTATTCAGTATTGGCTATGACTTTGGAAGAACTAAGCTATAAAAAAGAACACTTTGTTCTACTGGTGACTTGGCAAAAGACAAACAGAATCCTGAGCAGAGAGGAGAATCGGGCTAAAAAAGGCAGATTCATGGTATATGGGTAGGATTTGGTTGCAGGAATTTGAAAGTTGAAGACAGTAAGCTAAGCAGCTTAACATCTTCAGAATAAGAGGGAGTGAAGCTTGTAAGTGCGTCAAGCTGTTTGCTTAGATCTGGACTAAGGAGCTTAAGTAGCTTATAACACCACAAGCTCCTGAGCTCCAGAGGAAGGGACTTACAAGCTGTGCAACAGCCACACTTCAAAGGCCTTACAAGTACAGCTGATGAAGCCTGCAGGGCTTCTGGGGAGCGTGTCAAGTAAATGTGTCTGTCCGTCTGTTTCCGTGCCGCATCCAAGCGCTTCCTTTGGCTTCCTCCTCCCAAAGTTACAGACCACTCCCCCTCCCTGGAGTTATCACTGTGTTAAATACCAGGCACGTGGAAGTCAAGAGATTCTGAAAATTAATGTAGTCGTGTCCTTTATGCATATTCTGTCCTTTTTACTCACTTAAAACCATAGTATTATGCATGCTGGGATGTACCACTTGTTTTTCTGATTAAATGTACGAGGACCTTGAGAATGATGAAGAATTCCCTGCTTATAATGGGTGGTAGAGAATCATCTCAATTGTATGATCCCAACATAAAAATTAGCTGTCTTCAAGGTCTTCACCTCTAAACGTGTTTGGTTCTTGTTGAAGTCTTTAGGACTAGATCATCACAGCTTTCAAAGTTGCACTGTGTTGCTGTGGTCCCACCCACTTCTTACTGAAATTGGGTGACTTGGTTAGAGTCAAAGGCTCCTGCAGAGCAGAGATGGCTACTTTCACAAACTTTTGCTCTCCAAAATAGCTATGATGTCCTCAAGAGTGTCATTACTTACTAGTCAAAAAAATTACCTTCATAATGGTGCTTTCTTAAGTAATTTTGTCATCTTGAGCTTTCTCTGTCCTGATTTCATTAAGTCAGCTGAAGATGCACTTTAAATTAGAGGCAAATGACCACATTTCTGTTTTGCTGTAACTCCTTGCTCCCCAGATATTTAGTTTCTGTATATTTCGAAGTAGAGCCTTACATGCAGCTTTGATTTTTTTTTCTGTACAGACTGAAGCATATGATGATGAAAAAAAGATCTTTGTACATTAATATCTCACCCAGACTGATTTTGCAATGTAGTTTTTTAGGATATTTTGCACTGTTTGCAGTTACATGTAGTGTTATACTAAGAGTAATTCAAATCTTCTGCAGTGTAGAAGAGGATGGAAATGATCTCAGGAGCTTGCCTAGTCAGAGCAGGGCCAGTTGGAGGACATGGCCCAGGATAGTGTCCAGTTTGGGTTTGAATCACAGAACGGTTTGGGTTGCAAGGGATCTTAAAGGTAAATTCATTCCACCTCTCTGCCATGGGCAGGGACACCTTCTACTATCCCAGGCTGCTCCAAGCCCCAGCCAACCTGGCCTTGAACATTTCCAGGGATGTGGTACTCACAAGTCTTCTGGGCAACCAGAGGGTGTCTTAACTCCCTCACAGTAAAGCATTTTTTTCTTCATAGATAATCTAAACCTACCCTTTGTCTCAAAGGGTGGAGGTTCCAGAGCCTCTCTGGGAAAACCTGCTGCAGTATTTGATCACCTGTACAATTGAAAAAAAATGGTTTTTTGAAAGGATTTTTTTTCTGTTTCATTTTGTGCCCTTTGCCTCTTGTTCTATCACTGGACAGTACGGAGAAGAATCTCTTGTCTTACTCTCTCTCATCAAATATTTATGTTCACTGGTAAGATTCCCTGTGAGTCTTCTCTCCTCGAGGCTGACCACTCCCAGCTCTCTCAGCCTTTCCTTGGATGCCAGATGTTCAAGTCCCTGAATCATCTGCACATTCCTCCACTGGGCTCACTCTGTGTGTCCATGTCCTTGCCCAGCCTGGACCCAGCACTGCTGGTGTGTGTTCCATGTGCTGGGCAGCTCCTCATCCTCTTGTTCTTTCTAGTGCCACCCAGGATGCTGCAAGGACATGTAGCTGGGTCTTGTTTGCCTTGCTGTACTCCAGGATCCTCAGATCTTTTTCTGCTAAGCTGCTCCCTAGCTGATCTTCAGTCAGTTGGTGCCTGAGATGTTTCCTCCATGGCTGCAGGACTTTTCCATTTATTAAGCTGGCTGAGGCTCCTGTTGAGGTTCCTGGTCCATTCCTTCAGCCTGCTGAGGTCCTGCTGATGGCAGCACAGCCCTCTTGTATATCAGAACTCCCCTCAGCTTTGTGTCATCTGCAAACTTGCTGAGAATTCACTTTGTCCCATCACCTAGGTTGTTAATATTGAACAGTATCAGACCAGTGCTGGCCCGTGGGATACACCACTAGTCAGTTGCCTCCAGCTGGACTTTGTACCACTGTTCACAACCTTTAAGTCCAGCAGTTCAGCCAATTTTCAGTCCACCTTGCTGCCTATGTATCTAGTCTGTACTTCATCAGCTTGTCAGCAAAGATCTTGTGGGAGGCAGTGTCAAAAGGCTTGCTAAAATAGAGATAAACAGATCCCCTGCTTTCCCCTCATCTATCAAACCAGTCATCTCATCTTAGAAGGATGTGCTGTCTAATGCCAGTCACAGTTCTATCCTTTGTATGTTTGGAAATGGCTTCCAGGAGATTTTGCTGCATCTTCCCAAGGATCAAGGTGAGGCTGACTGACCTGTAATTCCTGGTGTCCTCCTCTTTGCCATTATTGAAGACAGAAGCCACATTTGCTTTCCTCCAGTCCTAAGGAGCCTCCCTGAATTGCCATGATCTTTCAAAGATAAAAGAGTGGTCTCACAATTATGTAAGCCAGGTGCCTCAGCATCCAGGGATTTCTGTGCATTCTGTTTATATAAATGTTCCCTAACCTGGTCTGTCCCATTGAGAATTTTCTCTGCTCTGGATTTCCCTCCTGGCCTCATGGACCTGCCATTCCTGACTGAGGCAAAGTCAGCAGGAGGATTTTGGACCTTTATCACCCAGTCCTATTCCCCAGCTGTGTGTGCTGCAGACCTTGGTCTGTGTCTCTGTGTGTCTGTTTACTTGTGGCTCTTTTCCAAACAAACAAGGCTGAGATTTCCCAGACAAGCTTTTCCTGTTCGTGGCTCAGGATGTCAGCCAGCTGCCCCAGTGAGCCAGCGATTCAATTCCAGGGGAAGTTCAGCTTGGGTGAAAACAAAGACAGCGGTGCACGTTTTTGTTTGGGTTTTTAATTACTTCCCTCTCTGTATCTGAAGCATTTTTCTTAAAAATATTTCACTTTGCAGGTGTTGCCTCACAGACTTTCTCTCATTATAACTTTTCTTATCATCTGTAGCCATTAAAGAGTTCAAAATACTTTTGGCAGGGGGTTAACACAGGTGCCCTGGAGCAACTCCCATAGGGATAATTGTATTCTTTTTACTTAAAAGTCCCCTTTTTGTCAGGTGTTATCTTAGAGTTCATTTCATGTCAGGAGTTGCTGTGTTGTGCTGTCTGCCAGAGAGGGATGCATTTCACTGTGGACGTCTCTAGGGTTGAAACTTCTGTATGCAAAATAATTTTTTTTTTTTGAATACTGGAAGCACAATCCAATAAACCATTTTCTTTCTTATTGGAAATTGAAATAATGTTGCTTTTTTGGATGGAAAGAAGTGTAGAGGCTGGATTTTTATGCCTCATTGATTGTCAAGCAGAGCCATGGCTGCAGTTCACAGTGAAAACATGGGGGGAATTTCAGTGCTGCTTTGACCCTCAGGAGACTTGGCCTGCAGTCCTAGTTCATCTAGATGAGTATCTTCTATTTTTCTCACATTTGAAATCAGGATGCTGATAATTCCTATCTGTCAAGGGTGTTCTGAGCACGAATTGACTATTTTTAGACTGGGATTATCAACTCCCTCAGCTGTTAAATGGGAAATGAGATTCAGACCTGGCAATTTCTTTTTTTGGTGCTTAATTCTCAGATGAAAGATCTGCTAAGGACCCCGAACACCAACATGTGCAAGGGTCCAGGCCTGGATCACTGAAGTTTCCAGGTTCACAGAGGGTTTTTGCAGCTTGGATGAGATGTTTGTGTACAAGCAGAGGAGAGTTAACCAGGTTGGCACTCCACTCTGGAGAGCAGTAGTTGTTGCTTCTGCAAACTTTGAAGCATATGGTTTGCATTTCTATGTGGTAGGAACATGGAAGATGCTGGGTAGGGCTCCCATGGTTTCTTTTGGGAATTTGTGGAAGGAAATAGTAGCTGATAGGCCATGTAGCCTTTGCATGGTGGGCATGATGTCTTTGATATGTCAGATCTCTGACACGTGTGATGCACAAGGAGACCAAGGTCCATATGGTAAACCTCGATGCATTTTGTATTCCTCCCTTGCCAGCCAGTCAAAATTTGAGCTTAAGAAAGGAAATGTGAAAGCAGAAATCTGACCATATGGCAACCCTAATTAGGGGGGTGATGTAGTTTTTTCTGCCTTCAAACTTAATGCAGTCATGGTGACCTCAGTGCTCTTTGCTTTCCTGTGGTGCATTTCAGCATGAAAAGTTTGCTTTCCTGAGCAGGGAGACTGAGGGAGCATTTGCAATCAAACATGTGTTCTTATTCCATAAGAAATTATGTGCTTTCAAGATCTCTGTTCAAATTGGCTTATAGTTCAAGTCACATTTTAGGTACCTTTTGTGAGGAAACGTGAAGGATGCATCTCCTTTAGGAGGCTGAGATCCCTTTTTTGAGTGATAACAGAAATGATTCTTGAACCTAAATTTAACATAAATCAAGCCAGTGTCTTTGCTATTGGGTTTTGAGTCTGTCTTGTGCTTGAGGCTATTCTGCCCTGTATGAAATATTCACCAATCCAGAGAGACAGTGTGACTTTGTTTAACTTGTTGGTGAAGAAAGATCTGCAGGGTAAAGCAGATCCAGATTCAGGTTCTATCCCTGCTCTAAATCAGGGGATTTATGTCCTGAGTTCATAAGTAACAAGGTGATAGTGTTTATTTACTGTCTTTATGATCTTTCTTTAGTAGCACATTTCCAATGTGGCCTTGAAAAATTCCACAGTTAGCTGTTCTGGTCCAACAAAACATATCTGGCAGAAAGATTCCTGAGGAACTTCTTCAAGATTACTTGATAAGTTATGAGTTAAAGAACAAACATGCTAATATGTTCCAGGTAATAGTACCTAGGGTTTTCCATTTTTAGTCAGTCTTTCCTGAAGTCAGCACCTCTCTTTAGATTTTTGCTGCTGCTATATCCCTACTTTGCATGAGACCGTGTAAGGAGAGGGTCTAACACTGTCTTTCTCATGACCAGGCCTTTGTTTTTCCATTTTTGTGTGATTTTCCATAATTTAGATAGCTTGACAGTGTGTCTTAGTGGATTTTTAATTTTGCAGAACTTGAGTCGATTTGCTGTTGAAAAATTAACCAGTCCATGCCCTTGAAAAGTCATTGCATCTGTTATTACCTCCACATGTGATAAGTTTAAGAAAATGATTAGCAAAGGTGTCACTCATTTCTGCATGCTGTATATCAGATCAGACTGGCTGTGAAGTAGTGAACCATATTAAAGCTGTGAAATCAGCCCTGCTCTACAGGGACTACAACCAGCTGCACCAATTTTACTGTTTTTTTCCCCTTGCAGATTCAGGAATGATTGGAATGGAGTTTGACAGTTTATTTACAGATTTGCTGTGACTGACAGGATGCCAGAGGGGAAATGTTTGTACTCCCTGAAGATAGTTTTTAGTAACTAAGGCTAAATATCTGACAGGACTTCTGTTACAAAACAGAGTGTGATCAACAGTTGTGTTACTGCAGAATTCAGTGCAGTTTTTCATTTAAAATGCAGCTAAAAATACAGAACTAAAGCCAGCATTTGCTTTAATGTAAAATGTCTCCACAGAGAAGTGTGACACTGGTGAATTCAAGTCTTCCAGTCCAGTACTGATCCCTCATCCCTGTAAGAAACTGGGAAAAGGAGGATGAAAACCACTCACACACCACTTTCGTTCCTCTTGATCATTGATTTTTCAAACTTAAAATTTCTAGGGTCCCTAAATTTTTCAGTGTGGGACTGGACTTCTTGCATGGTAAGTTCAAGTCTCCTTGCCAGCCAATGTGTTTCTTTTGCATTATGGGCTGCCAGGAGTTCATGGACCATGCACTGAAATCTTACACCTATGTGTGAGATGTTAAGGTTCTTTGAGGTTTAACCTTGAAATGAAGAAAACAAAATTAATCTTGTTTTCCTCTGACATTCATCCCTTGGCTTTTTAACTAGTGTGAGTTTTCTTTTTCATGTTCATTCTTTTTCTGTTTCCCAATGTAAATCCACAGTAACCTAAAGTACCCTTGTGGTGTATAGAAATTTTATACAATGGTAATTTGAAAAGAGAAACCTTTTAAAAGAAGATGCATGAGCTATATATTCTGTATTATGTACAATATAGGGATAGTAATATTATACTTTGTATTCCCAGAATAATATTAAAACTTTTAGTCAGGAAAGTATTTTTTGTTCATTAGGAGCTCTTTGCTCATTTATGAGGCACAGAAGCTTCTGTACATTGCAAAGGTTAACTGTGCTCAGAGTAAAGGTACTTGAATAAATTGTTTTATGGGTAGCAGAGGTTGAAGGTGGGCAGATTTGTCTAGCACAGAGGAAAAAAAACACTTTTATTAGATCGTTAGGTGCTAAGAAGTGCTGCCAACTTGCCAATGTAATCTGAGTATTCATGAGCAAGAAATTCTGAAATATTGCAGGGAACAGAGAAGAGGCACCTGAGTGCCTGTGTCCTTACTTGTATTTAAGACAGTCCTGGTTATGTCAAGTGTGACAGATTTTAGTAGGATAATTTTTTTCTTAATTTTGTTGTTTTTCTGCCTGTATTGATAACCTACTGCAGATTGTATTATTTGCTGTATGTTTTTGTCATGATATGATTGTGCACCAAGGAAGAGATGTACAGCCCAATGAGTGAAGAATAAATGAGAAAAGGTAAAATGAGCCTTTCTCAGTCACAATCTTCTAGTGAACAAGTCCCTGTTTTAATATTGATATATGAAGAATGGCTTACAGAAAGACCTGAACACACTGTGCTGTGCCACAGCCCTAGGCAAAATTTCTCTGGTTATCACCAGGCTGAGCTCATCTCCCCAGTGATGGGGCTCTTCTGACATAGTCTTTGTTCTGGTGATGCCTCAGGTTTGAGCTTTTCTATTTTTCACATTCTGTGCTGCTTTAGTGTGTAAGTCTAGGCTTCATATCAGGGGATGCTGAGCTCTCTGCACAGAGTAGGGAGACAAAACAGTTCCTTCCCTAACTGGTGACCAAGGACAAATGATCCAAATCTCAGCCCAGGAACACAAACAACATGGGCTGGAGAGAGAAAAACAAGAACGATGGGACTGCCTGGGTAAAGCTGGAATTGGACAATGAACTCCAATATGCAAATGGAGCAGAACTTATAAAAGTGTGAGACCCTGTGACTGGTTGTGCATTTTGTGGCCATTTTGGTTCATTTTGGGTGCAGCCCTGGCTGGGCTCTTGTGCTGCCCAAGGTGGATCCATTGAGGTCTCCTAATAAATCCCTGCTTTATTCTTCAGCTCTGTCTGGTCTCTGCTCTAGGTCAGCCTTCACAAGACATCACAGGATGCTACAGGTGAATTCTTATTTGCCTTTTTTAATTGTTGGTAATAAAAATCTGTACTTCTGGGAAGAGAGACTGGCATCCAGCTGAGCCCTTTCCCAGTGGATTCTGTTTTCATTGGACTGTATGGCCATGGTAGTTCTGGACCTTTGGCTCTGGCAGTCCTGGCTGCAGAGTGACTTTTCTGTTCTGCCAGAGTGAAGGTTTTCTGTGCCTGCACCACACAATCAAGGAGTTCCTCTGGGAATGGTGGTTAACCTATTCCTATGTCTTGATATCCTGACTATCAAAACCTTTTCTTGCAACAACTCCAACTTTGGTGTGTCACAGCCTAATACTGCCATGCTCCCTCCTGTCTGTGCTGGCTGTGGAGTGGCAGTGATGGCTTTCTCTGTCTGTTGTTATCCATGCAGTCAAGCAGTTCCTCAGGGAATGGGAGTGTCCAGTTCTGGCCCCTCAGTTTGGGAAGGATGTTGAGATGCTCAAGAGCATCTTAGAGGAGGCAACGAGGCTGGAGAGGGGCTGGAGCACAAACCCTGTGAGGAACCCCTGAGGGAGCTGGGGGTGCTCAGCCTGGAGAAAAGGAGACTCAGGGCTGACCCCAGCGCTGCCCACAGCTCCTGAAAGGTGGCTGTGCTCAGGTGGGGCTGGGCTCTGTCTGCAGGCACTGACAGAACCAGAGCTCACAGCCTCCAGCTGCACCAAGGGAATTTAGGTTGGATATTGGGAAAAAGTTTTTCACAGAAAGGTGATAAAGTTCTGGAATGGCTGCCTGGGGAGGTGGTGGAGTCCCCATCCCTGGGGGTGTTTAACACAGCCTGGATGTGGCACTGAGTGCCAGGGTTGGGTTGAGGTGCTGGGGCTGGGTTGGACTCAATGACCTTGAAGGTCTCTTCCAACTCAGTCATTCTGTGAATTGTGGTTGTGGCTCTGTGGCTCTCTGCTGCCTTTTACAGAAAAGTAACCAGATTAGTTACAGAATGGTCAATGACCAGTGTGCCTGATACTATAGTTGAAGTTCTTCAGCAGTTGGATTATGTTATTAAAAAAGGATTAGATGATCTAGCAGGAAGGGAGGGCTTTGAGATCCACAGCAGAGCTGTGAACTGGAATCATGAGTATTACAAAGACTGTCATCCAGTGCCTAAAGACAAAAGTATAATTACCATCAGAAGGTCATTTTTCTAAGCAAAGGACAGTTGTAAACTGCCTTTACAAGGAAAAAAAAAATCAGTATTTGTTGCATGGCATCATTGAATTATTCATCAAGATCAGACACTTTCTTGTTCAATTTACTTTGTTATTTTCTTCTGGCTTATTCTCAGCAGTTTGGATGAAAATATAACACAGTAGCACCTGCTTACAAGAGATATTCAATTCACTGGATGTCTTGATTGGAAAGACATTTGCTCTGGTCCAAAGTAAAATCAAATGCTCTTTGTTTTAATGGCCTATTCATATTTTATGGACAAATAGCTAGAATTGGTGTTATGATATCTTTCTGTTAACCTGGTCTTATTACTTTAGTGAGTTTTTCACACCCTTAATTTAGGATAAATGAGATCTACTCATGGATCAGGTCCTGCATCTTTTCTTCTGTTCTGTACAGCCTGTGTTGAAACAAGTGTTTTCCCAGCAGTAAGATTTGATTGTCTAGAAAGGTGTAAACATTCCTTTTTCTGAAATTGCTTCATGTATATAGGTGAAAATAACACTCTCTTAGGAAATTCTAGGCATGGTTAGATTGTTTCAAGACCCTGGTCAGAGTACAGAGATGAGTAAATAATAATTTCTCTGTCACTTCACAAGCTTTCCTTCTTATACATATACAGAGAAACTCATAGATACAAGATGATCAGAATCTGCCCCCATATGTTCCTCACACCATAATCCCTTTTTTTCCCTTTTGTTGCTTTCCCCCATAATTTACTTCATTTGCATATTTCAGTGTTTCATACCATGGTGCCTGAGTCAATTTGCTTTTGAATAATTAAACAGGTACATGCCCTTGGAAAGTCATTGCACCCTTTATTGCCACTTAATGTGTTAACTGTGAGGAATTGGGAAAAGATGTTGTACATTTTTGTTGACTGCTGTTTTATGTGAGGATTAGATGTGGTTTAGTTGAAAGGGACTCGGAGAGTATCCTGCATTTTGGTGAACCACATCTCATGTACCCAGAGTGGAAAATCTAATCCTTTTGCATTTGAAAAGAAAATGTGAGCACCCTATTACTTTAACAACAATAATGATAATAATAATAAAAATTAAAATTGATAGTGGCTATTCAATGATGTCTCGTGCTTAGCTGAGGCTGGGTTTTAGGTAGAGAAAGATTTTGGCCTTTGCAGAAGAAAATTCAAAGAAAAGAACTGGCCCTGAGTCCTCTGTGCTGTGTTTTTGGGAGAAGGGGAAAAGAGAGGGAATGGACAGGAGGAATTATTCAGCTTTTTAATGAAGATAGCTGAGACTTCTCTGGAGGGATGCCGAGGCAGGTGGGGATTGGGGTGGATATCACACTTTGAGCTGCTCTGGGGAAGGCTGGGCTAACAGAAGTTTCTGAAAGCAGTGGAGAGACCCAGGTTGTCATTAAGATCCTGAGCCAGGTGGGCTGGAGCATAGGTGTGCTCCAGATACAGCTCTAGAAGTGATTTTATAGGGGTTTGTTAAAATTGTGCTGGCTTGGATAGATGAGTCCCTGTGTTTCTGTTGCAGGAACAAGGACTGTGTGCCAGGGTAGGCCAATGACAAAACATGGTTTGCTAAATTGCATTTTATTTTACTGCTGTCTGGCAGTCATGCTTTACTTTACCCCTTCCTTTATCTAGAGAATACTCTTAATTGTATACACATTTCAGTGTCTTTGGTAACTCTAAATGACATTTAAATGTCGGTTTGCCTTCATTGCTCATTCAAGCTCTACTCTTTGCAATTAGGGCACTACTAGAAATTTATATTGATTTCTGTGTGAATTTTTTCTTTTCTTAGGATAGGACATATCTCTGATTAAATGCTACAAAATAAACCAAGGCAGATTTTTCTTTTTAATGCCAACAAATAGGTTTTTGGCATTGTGTGGCTCATTACTCAGCATGCAGAGAGATCTGGGGAGAGATCCCAGCTGATCCCTGCAGCCAAGGCAGCTGCTGGACTCCAGCTCCGTGGCTGGGAGGTGAAATCTCTTCTCCAGCTGTCAAAGGCTGAGAATTCCTTTAAAACATAAAACTGCTTGGTCAAGCTTGAGAAAAAGGTGCAGAGTGTGTCTTATGTTTTTGATGTGTGAGTAGATTAATAAAGGTAGAAATAGGAGGAAGAGGTTGTGGCAGGGTGGGTTTGGGTTCAGTGCAATCAATAATGATTTACCAGAGAAAAGGGACTCCATTCGTTGAGACAGTTCTCTTCTCTTGGCCTTTGGAAGAACTCTCCATAGAATTTCTCAGCTGTGCTTAAAATATCCCCATGTCAGCGTGGCTGATGTGTTCAGCCAAATGCTAAATGAAACATGTTTGATTTTGGGGTTCATCAGTGGAAGGAAACATGGGGAGCATGGCAGCAGCCTGTAAAAGAGCAGCCTCTTGAATTATGGAGATTAGCATCTCAGGGAAGGCTACAGGCACAAAGCATACCTAAATAATGATCATTGGTTAAAAGGCATCAGTGCCTTGGAGATAAAGAACTGCTATAGATTGTCAAAGAGATTATCAAAATCCCTCAAACCAGACAGTGTTAATGATGCAGATCATGAAATGTGTGGTGACTGAGACTTAAATGTGTATTTTGATATGGATTATATGATCACTCATCAAAGGATTCAGACCTGGGTTTTTTCAAGAGTGTTTTCTTTACTATCTGAATCAAATATGTCAGCTCTGCAATCTGTGGCATGTTAATTGAAATGCAGTGAGAGTGCAAAATCTGAATCAAGCATGAGGTTGGCAAACTTTGTTTATCCTTTTATTTTTGCAGATCTCTAAAAGTAACTGCTTAACTTGAGAACTGTTGGTGAAATTACTGTGATTTTTCCATCCTTCCTCAGATAGGAAGTATTTGGGCCATAAAGGAATAATTTCAAAGATGTCTTATTTGGCTGGATTGAGTGAAGCTATATCAGGAACTCGAGGAACATCTTGTTATTAGTAGAGTTGTAGTTAGGTTTCAGTGGCCAGTGATGGACTTCATCTGACTTGAATAAAATTCTGCAAGTGGCATGCCAAAAACATGCCAAGGTATTTTTGTTATCTCCTTTTTCCTCAGAAATTATTATTTAATTATACTCGGTGACATTGAGTGTGCATTAGAGGGAGGCATTTCCAATGATAGCTAAAGCAAAGGGTTCAGGGTATTTCAGGTTCATCCTTTGTGAGCTGTCCTGGTTGTTCTGCCAAGCCCATGTGCACCCCTGCCTGGCAGAAACCTGTGCCTGAGCCTCTGACTGGGCTCCTGCCTTTAGATCAACTGAGAGCCTCGGACACCATCACCGGGAGACAAACAAACCCATCAAACATGAATTTGTAAAAATTACAGTGTGAGGGGCTGGAAATGTTCTTTCCTTCTCCATAGCTGGACCTTTGGTTCCCATTGCAATGAACTCTTGGGCTTTAACTTTTATTGATTATACAGGAATGTGAGGGTGGTTCAGGTGCAAAGATGACACACCGGGTCCATGGATGCACAGCTGCAGGGGTTTGTAATAAGAACAGGAATTCAAAAAGCCCTTTGTCATCAGAAAGTCCCCACTTTTCAATGGCATGAAGCTATTAGGGTGTGTGACAGAGTATGTTTGTACTGAAGGGTTGTATTGTTCAGTGCTCAATAGTGTACCCTTCCTAGATCTAATACTTCATTTAAAAGCAATTTGCCTGAATGAAATAAAATATGCATGATGGGTGAACACAGATGAGCTCTGTTAATGTATTCTAATTAACTTGCTAAAAATATTTTAAAATCTTAATAAGCTTAAAGAGAATTTCTGATGATCAGATGCAATGTTAATGAGCATAGTATAAAAACATAAGAAGGTAAAGTGAAAAGCTGATTGGCAGTTGCAGTGCTGTCTGTATACCTAACACTTTTCTTGGGCAAAAGAAAGATCTTTGGGTTAAATTTTACTTTTTGTCTTGGAAGCTAATTTCTCAAGATCTATTTCTAGGAAGTTTAATGAGTAAAACATTAAAAAAAAAAAAAAAGAATTTACCTGTTTGATTTGGGGTGTAGTGGGAATTTTATTGCTTAATTATGCCTTAGAAAAACATGCTAAGGACATTTATAATAAAGTATCTGTGTTCTTTGTGTGTGGGAGAATGACTCTTTCCCTTTTATATATGCCATAAATCTCTGATTGTAGTCCTTTTTCTCTCCAGGCTATTAGGTTTCTGCAGACTGTATTTCATTCCTTAGCACCTATAGTTGCTTGGCAACAACATCTGATTTACATGAACCCAGTCCCGTGAATGAATAGTTACCTGGAACCTTTCTGAGCAGAAACCCTGAGAAACGTAGCAGCTCTCCCATTCACCGTGACAATTATTAGGAAATA
The DNA here is from genome assembly GCA_003676055.1 of Chloebia gouldiae. Lineage (NCBI taxonomy): Eukaryota > Metazoa > Chordata > Aves > Passeriformes > Passeridae > Chloebia > Chloebia gouldiae. Next base: position 4,382,071 of record QUSF01000003.1, on the reverse strand, counting down.
TTAATTGCTTCTCTCTATTCATCTTTCCATAGCCTTTGTTTTTCAGTTAAATGGGAACAAACTGTATTCTCTGTTTAGTTCTGGCCTGCCAGAGGTCACAGAATTCATTTATAAATAATCCACTTGGAAAGGGGGAGATTTATTAATAACAGAAGGCTTTAGTGCTGCTCAGAGACCCAACTGGTACAAGTGGTCCCCAGTGCTGTGTTCTTTAGGTACAGGAAGAATGAGTTGAGAGGAGAGAAGTAACTCAGCAGAGTCACATAGAGCAGGTCAGTGTGATTTTTTTTTCTGTGAGTAGGTCTGGTGTAGTTTTTAGGGAGAAAAATGTTACTGCCTCAGTTTATTTTCTTCTCTTCTTGATGTATGGAACTTAACAAACAAAGTAAACAGATTTTCTGCTACCTCAGCTTGTGTTTGGCGAGCAGTTGCACCTTCCTATCAATTAATTTTATTCTTGTGAAGTAATTTTCAACCTGTAGGTTGTTTCTATTGAGAGGAGTAGGAGGTATGAAAGACAAAAATTAAGAAGAAAAATTCTTCACCAGCCACTGAATGTACACAAACCAGCCTTCCTGGACTAGAAGATGAAAAGCTACAGGCAATATTTGTGGATGCCAAAACAGTTATAATAATTCTTTTGAAAAATTGTTTAAAGAAAACACCCAAATTGCCTTGTTTTGGGAGTTCTTTTCTGGTTTTTATCAGGCTTATTCGTTGCAAAAATAAAATATTGCTTGGGCTTGTCTCTTTTCTGTTGCATTTTCAGAGGCTTTTACTGTTGCTGTTGATAAGACACAAAGGCTGGTGTGGAGGGAAGCAGAGCAGACCTGAGATCTGCTTTGCAAATCTAGATCCCAAACTGATTTTCCCCCCAGGTTTGTTGTGCTTTGGGTTTCTCTAGAATCAAAATACTTCATAGCACATTCTTTTTTTCTCATCACTTGAGTGGCATTCAAGGTCAGCTCATTGCACCCTGTGCCTTTTAATTATATCCTGTGGCTTTAGGTAATGCTGAACTTGCAGCTCATTATTATTATATTTTCTCCTGTGGACATGTCTTGCTACTGATGCTCATACACTGCAGATTAACTAATGCAGAATTGAATGCATTTGTGATCTAAGTAATGAAGAGGCCTTTGTTCTATTCTTGCTTGTTCTTCTGATTTTGGGTGACCTTGGGTGGCTCATTTATCTCCTTGCTTGCTGTTCTCATTTTAACCTTTGATGGATGGTGTCATATGCTGATTTGCCAATGTAATTTTCTATTTCCCTTAGAAGATTTTCAAGGCTGAATATTGGTGGATGAGGACAAATCTTTATTAAGAACAGTGTTCTTTGTCTTCCTAAACAACTCAGTAACAAGCATTATTTACTGAAGTGTGATCTGTGAAGCCACATGTGGTATTACACACATCAGAGCTGCCATAGGCGTGGGTGGGTGTGTATTTTGCTGAGTTTCAAGAACAAGTTTCTCATGTGTCAGAATACTTTGAGGAGATACTGAACTGTGCTGCAATGCTGCCTACAGACTACATTGAAAAGTTGGTTTTAATCAGTGGAGAATGCCTAAGGTAGCAGCAATTTTTAAATTAAAACTAATTTGTGAGCCTATCTTGGTGTGGCTGCCCCTGGGTGAGTGTCTCACCTTAGCCTGGGAGGTGAGCAGCAGGAATTGTCAGGGTTCCAGAGGCACTGGGATGTGGCTCAGTGCAGAGCTCTCCAAATCCCTGGCTCACTGTGATGGGGACCACAGGACGCTCCTCTCACCTGGCACTGCTGGGCACGTGCCTGTTGGAGCCACAGACATTCAGAGCCAGAACATCCCCTCCAAAAAGTTCTCCCAGGAGGTTTTCCAGTGCAAGGTCCTCTGTGATTTATCAGGAGTTTTTATAAGCTGGGAAATATCAGGCAGTCTGACAACATGCAGTCAGACACTTCTGGGACAGACATTTTCAGTGTCTTACCAACTCTGCTCTTCTCTTTCATAGTGGTTTCAGAGGTGAAGACCAAGACAATGGTATTAGACCAGCAGCACTAAGCACCAGTGGTTTGTGGTCTTGAAATTAAACCTTTTAATGAGTGGCAGAACGTAATATCCTTAGCTTACTAAAAAGAAATACAAGATGTAATTTAATTGTGGTCTGTAAAGTGCCAACATATTAAGGGAAAACCTAATTTTAATAACAACATTTTAGCTGGAAGGCTAAAGCCAGAAAGATTGACTAGAAGTTTAAATAATAAAAACAAATTATGGGAAGAGTGCAACTATTTAAAGGTATTAAATATGAAAACAGTCAGTAGACACAGCAAATTTTCAGTCACTTTTAGCTGAAGTTCTGTGTCTTTCTAAGGTCCCTGTAGTTCAGTGTGTACAGATCTGGACTCTGGGATCACTCTGTGGAAGTTGTGTGATCTCATTTAGGCAAATGGTCCACACTGATCTTTTATTATTTTGGAGCTGTCTGCAGGTATGTTATTAAAAAACAGGATGTGATGGCCAGATTTAAAATTCCTGGTTTGCATCTCCTCTAGGTTTTGTTTTCAGACTGGCACTGCCTGCTTCAGAACACTTTTTGAGAATCAGTAAATTTGTCACATTGGCTGCAGATCTCGTGTTTATTTGCTGAATGACAGGAATTCTGAAGTGGAAGGTGAAGGTAGAGGTGTTGCCAAGAGCCTTATGAAAAGCTATGGCAACATAGGGTAAATCAAAGCAGGTTATTCTTTATTAGGTTAAGCCTTTAACTGGAGCCTTGGCTACTTTATAGATGTTTAAACAACTGCTGAATAGTTTTTGTGTATTAGTATTTTTCCGCAACACAATTTTTATAATATCCAAACTTTGGGTAACAAAAGAGAAACTGAGTGGCCAATAATTAAAAAAAACTAAATTTGATGTAAGCAGTTACATTGGTACATGAATCCTTTTTACCTTACTACTTTATGAAATATGTTACCTATTTTTTTTTAATTAATTAATTCAGAACCTAGAAATTAAACAAGCAAGAGATAGCAAAGTTCATTAAATTGCTTCTAGTAATAATGACTTCTGGGGAGGACTTCCCCCAATACCTTTTCAGTGTTGTCCAAATAGATTTTAAGTGTTCATAGAATCACAGAAAGGCTTGGGTTGGAAGTGACCTTAAAGCTCATCTAGTTCCAACCTCTCTACTATTTCTTCCACTTCTTTCCTTAAAAGCTTCAGAGAAATATTTTTCCAAAATATTCAGCCTTTATCTACAAAATTTGTCTGAATCTGCTGCTTTTTTTTCCCCTTTGCTGTAAGCTCTAGTTGCTGAGTTGTGGAATTTTTTTTAATACCTTACCTTTGGAATTTGTCCCAGGCTTCATCATAAGATTCTGCCACATAGAGATCTGTGTCTAAAAAAAAAATAAATTAAAAATCACTGTGAATTGATAAGCAATTGCAGCTCTGCAGTATTTCTACAAGAATTGCAAATATTTCAGAAGCCTTGTTGCGAACGTGTCAATGTATATGTTATAACAATGTTATGACTATTGATCTGCTTGTTCCCAAAGAAGTCTTTACCACTCATGTACCAAATTTTTCCCTGCAGTATAATTCTGCTGCAGTCAATGAGGTTGAATTGTATCTTGAGTAGATTTTGTTTCCTCTGGAGTACCTCTTGGGCTGTGTGGTTTTTTTTTGGGGGGGTGATCTGCAGTAATTTAAACTGCTCTTAAGAGATAATTTATGTGCATGTTTTTCTTTGTTTATTTCTTTCTAAAATCCATCAAGAAGGAGAAGGCTTTGGGTCAACGTTAAATTTTAAATTAGTCTCTGGGCTGAGCTGGACTAGGAGGATTTTCAATAAATGTTTTGATGTCTTCAAGCTTCAGGTTCTGAAATCTTAAGTTTTGTTTTGATTGAAATAAGATCTTAGGAAAGCCAAATTTGACATCTTCATGAAGAGCAATTTCTTGAGAACATAAGGTGGCCTGTGACTATCAGTGGTACATGAGCCTTGGTTACTAAACTGTTCCTACTCTGATTCAACTTTGTTGTTGCTCTTCTGCTCATTTTAGTGGTGTTATTCTTGCCTTGCATCAGTGTGAGCAAGAAGAATCATGCCTGGTCCCCCCACATCATTGTAGAGACTTTATCTATGTAAGTAGCATAAATGTTGAGAATATTAGGCATATTTGTCATTGCTGTTGAGAAAATCCAGGCTTTTTTTCCCCTCTGTTGAGTTACAGCTGATTTAATGGTAGCTCTACTACAGTGGCCTTAGAGGCTGATGATAAATTCTATCTGTAAAAGTTGTTTTTCTTCCCCAGGCACTGCATTTAAAAAAATAAGACTAAATTTTATGTCTGGAAAATTCCTGACAAGTATTTGAGCAACCCTCAGTGAAATTAAAGCATGTTACAAAATATATGAAAACTTCTTCACTTGCCAGTTAGAAAGTACCATCCTCTATGGCAAACCTGGCTTGTTTTTGTCAGTAATAAATTTGCTGATGCTTCAAAGTGAAAGCCAGAAACACTTCTAAAAAATGGATTTTGAATGACTTTTACTTGGGCAGTTGTATTTGTCTGAATTAAAAAAAAAGGAAAAGGAGAAAAAGGGTGTGTTCCAGATTCCATTACTTTTGTACTTTTTACAATATCATATAGATATTGTTTAGAATCCAGTCCTAGAAGTCTCAGAGGCATAAAAGGCTATATATAAGGCCATAAAAGGGTTTAGATAAGAGAAATCCTTTACCATCATGAGAGTTAAATTTCAGCATCTTTATAGGAATAAAGAAAATTAGCATGAATTTTGGAAGCAATAATAAGCAAGGAGGATGATTTTGGAATATTTGTTTGCTAAATGGGACAAAAAGCCCTTTTTTTGTTTAATTTTTCTTGAATGAAAAGCTAGCAAATACTTAAAAAAAATTATAGTATTTGAAGTTAATCAGAGAAATAAAGGAGAGGCTTTTCTTGTTGCTGCAAATTGTAAATTGCAGTTATTTGCAATCATGCTTATAACTGGCGTGGGTTCATGTGCATAATCAGCTGCTTTTTGAATACATGTTCTATTGTTCTGTTTTATTTATGGATTCAGTTGTGATGAAAAAGATGTTATGAAGCTGTTTGGATGAATTCTTGGAATTGTCTTTTAAGAGTTTTGAAAGTCAGCATGTGCCTGGAGTTTGGGGTACAAATCAGGACTGTGGGTAGCACTGAAAATTTAGATGAAAAAGTTGTATGGTTTTCAGCCTCAAAATGGAGAGTCAACTTCTGGTTTTGGACTTTGAGGTGCATGAACCAGCAAAGTTCTGTAGTGACACAGACACACCATTCCTGTCCAGTTGAAATACAGCAAGATCCAAAAGCCCTGAGGTCAGGAGTCATCCCACCAACTCCAGCATCTGGATCTGGTATCAGTCTGATCTCACCCACTCCTGGTGGGAGAGGAGTGGGTGAATTTCCACCTCCAGTCTCCTTGCATGAATCATGTGGCAGAAGACTTTTGGTGATAATTTTTTGTGTTACCCTTCTTACTGGCGTGAGTTTGCCAATATAATTATTTTTCTTAATATCTACATTTTCCATCACAGAATGCCCTCAGTTGGAAGGGACCCACAAGGATCACAGTCCAACTCCTGGTTCTGCACAGGACATCCCCAAGAGTCTCACCCTGCCTGAGAGGATTGACCAAACATTTCTTAAACCCTGTCAGGTTTGGTGCTGTGACCACTGCCCTGGGGAGCCTGTTCAGTGCCCAACCACCCCGTGGGTGAAGAACCTTCTTTAATATCCAACCTAAACCTCCCCTGACACAACTTCAGGCCATTCCCTCAGGTCCTGTCACTGCCACCACAGAGCAGAGATCAGTGCCTGCCCCTCCTCTGTGGTTGTAAACATACAGTGATGCAGGACTGCAGTTTTTTTGGGACCACTGACAATGCTGAATATATATCATTGCAATTTCTATTCTATTCTCAGTGACAGATTTTTATCTTTTCCCTATGTACCTTTTAATAAAAGCAATATTTTGGCTGAAAGCAAGAGACAGGAGATGAACTTTAACATCACCCAGCTCTTGCTGGATCTCCGTGGAAGGCACAATGAGAATTTTTTGTGTGCATAGTAACATGCACAGAGTGTGCTGCCTTCTCAGCCTTGTGGGAGAGTGCCTTTTGTTCAGAATTCCCACATAAACTTCTTTACTTGGGTCTTCCTCCCTCCTTCTGTCCAGTGGGAGCCATTATTTTAACTCTATTTTGTTGGGTCAATCACCATGTTCCACAGAAGAGAACAGATGTCCAGAAGATGTAGATATGGCAGAACAATACTGTGCCATGTGCAGCTGCAAACACTTTCTACATAGGGTTAAAATTCAGCATCAGTTCTCTAAAAAATAATTAGTTTTTCAATAAGAAGGAAATAAACTGGTTGGTTAGGTGCTATGCAGTGAGCTTTTAATTAAAAGATGCTTAAATCTGATTCTCTCAACTGTTAAAGAATTTAATTCTTGAATTATGTTTGCTACAGTTGTTGTTGTTGTTGGGGATTTTCAGTAACACTGTGAAGTTCTCTTTGTGCAGTGCTGTAGGGGATGGATGGGAGCTCCTGACAAATTCAAACACAGCTGGCTGAGAACACTGCTGGTGATGGATGAACAATGTCTCTGTTAATGCCTTTTATACATAAATGATGGGCTTGCTTTATTTATTTATAACATGTATCCAATTACACATCTCAGAGCAAATGTCCACTGTTCAGTAAACACACAGTATTGGCATTAAAAAGACAATCACTGAAATCAGTGATCAATGTATTTTCCTTGCTCTCTGGAGAGAGACTGAAATAAGAAGTAAGCCTAAAATGCAGCAATTCCAGTATTTCTTTAGGGATCTAATCATTGCCTGTAAGAAGTGACTGAAACTCAACAAGGAATGATCTTGTCTCTGCTCTGGCCTCTTGCAGAGCACCACATTCACCTGAGATTTTGCTTCCATGGGGTTTGGGTGGGTCAGTCCCACCTGCAGAGCAGCTCAGAGTCTGTCATTCCAAAGTGATGGCTAAAGCTCACTTGGCTGTAACCTGCTGGGATGTGTTTCAGTGCAGTGAGCCATCTTAGTGACTCAAAGAGGAGGAGAATGAATGGCTTTGCCCTTCATGTAGCTTCAGCATAGGTTTTTGGGTGCTTTTACTGTGTGTCTGGGTGTTTGTACTCATGAGTGGATCCAATTTAGAACAGGAGCTGTCTAACCAATGTTAGAAACTTCACAGTGTAAATTAAGTTAGGTTCTTTTATCAGGTAGGTTAGGTATATTCTGAAATAATTCTTAGTATTTTGCTGCAAAATAATTAGTCTGGATTAATGTGGGTGTGGAGATAGCAGCATGTTAAACAATTTTAGACTTGAGATCTGGCTTGGCCTCTTGGAAGACACCTAACTCAACTCATAGTGGGGTAAATGTTTATTTGTCTGTGGTCTGTATTAAGTAGCAAATGCACTGCAAATTTGCCCATAAGTTTCTGATAACTTATTGATATAGAAGTGGTTTGATTTTGGTGATGGCATGATTTTACAATGTAACCAAAACCTGAAGGTTCTGACCCAGCAAGGAGTGAGTCTCCCATCCATTCTGGATTTCAAATGGAAACATTTGGGAGGTTGTGGAGCAGAAGCCCCGAGGCTGAGAGCTGGTGTGCAGATGGCAGTGCAGGAAGCAGCTGAGCTGTGTTTGCTGCTCACAGGGGTGGTTGCTGTTTGGCTTTGGCACTTTGATGATGCCCACAGCTCTTTCCTGATGGTGGGAGCCCAGCAGTGGGTTCTGCCCTTTTCCAGAGGCACTGGAGAGCAAGCCTGACTCATTCTGTGGTTTGAGCTGCTGGGAAGTGTAGCCAGTGTGTTTGTTTCTCATCCTGTCCTGCTGCCTGGCTCTGAAATGTGGTGTTCTCATCTTGGATGTGGTAGCTCTGGAAGAACTTATATTCTCAACAAGGTTTAGCAAGACAGAATTGTGACTACCAGGCAAATAATTTAGAGTGTGGTTTGGTTTCTAGGAACAGAGGCTTGCTAGTTATTTTTTGCTGGTTTCTGTGCTATTATGTTGTTGTGATAATCTTGGCAGGAATCTGTCACTCTGTGTTGGTATAATTGAAACTTGTTTTCCCTGAGGAATCACTCTGCTGTTTGTTTTATTTGTTTACTGACATTGACAGAGATCCTAATGGCTTTTAAAACCCAATTTGTGCATCACTGAATATCCTCCAAAGAGGACAATAAAATTAAATTTATCAGTAAAATAGGGTCCCCCATGCAATGCTTTGTCTGGGTCTTGGGCTCCACCTGAGCACCCAGATGGGGGTCTGGAAATGGTGTGGTGAGCTGCATCTTCTGATTATTTCTAATTCTGTCTTTGGGGCTTTTGTCATTAAGATACTTGAAAGGATAAATTACAATAAGTTATTTAGGGCATCAGTGTAAGTTGCCCAACTTTGCCTTGCGAGAAATAAATTATCTTTAGCTTTTATTAAAAAGGAAGTTAAGATAACAAAACAATAACCATAGTGAAATTTCCCTTTTGGGAGGGTACACATGATGGTATCACTTATTATTGTCATAAATCAGGGTAATTAAGTGTTTAGATTTTTTAAAAATGTATTACATCAAAGTGTTTATGCATTTATTTTGTTTTAAGCCTTTGAAGAACTTCAGTGAGAATGTTTGGACTATTTATGTTTGTAATGCCTAGCTGCATTGTGATTATGGATAGCTGTGTGGCTTGTTGCATGCCATGCTCCTGAGGAGCACGCACACAAATAGTGAGGCAGACATTCAGGAATGTAGAAGAAAGGATGGGTTTCTTTAAGCCTAAAGAACACAGGATATATTTTTTAACTCTCCCGTAGCTGTGGGTTTTGCACTGGATGAAGATTCATATTTTTTTTTTTTATTTTAGTGGAGTGATTTAGACCATCTCTGATTGCTTTTTGACACACTTGTCATTCAAGTGCGTAGGGATTGCCCAGGTTTCAGTGAACTCTGACTGTGAACGTCATGAGGAGATAAGTTTGGAAAATACTGCTGATTTTAAAGGTTATCTGTCAGTTTGTATATATACAGCTATGAGCCAAACCAACCTGACCTCAAACCAGAGCTGTAATATAATAACACTGCCTTTCTTACTCTGTATCTCCTTTGCAAATCTCCCTGACATTGATAGCACTACAATAATAATAGATCTGCAATATTTATGTTGCCTCTTCAAAGGAAGTGCTCTAATGTGCCTTGGAAAAGTGGGTAATTAGTGTTATCTCCTTTTTTACAGAAGGTAAATTAGAGGTACAGAGAGGGAACCCTGACTCCCACCTCCTTGTTCTCACTGTACTTGGTTCAGTAGCACAAATCTTGATCATATGCACTGTCAGTCTGATTTGTGCTTTTTATTTCATTGCAGTGCCTAGAACAAGGATTTTGGCTACTGGTGGTGCATCCCACAATACAAAAATCTTACAGGTAAGTAGAAAATTAAATTCTGAACTGAGCTTGCAGTTACATCTCCATTTATATTTTGCTGTACAAAATCCAAATCATTGCAGCTGCACAGGAAAGTGTGGATATGGAATTGTGAACCTGCTGCAGGTCTTTGGGGTTTTTCTTCAGGTTTAGTGTGAAAACCTTTAGCCCAGTGCTAATTTTCCATTGAACTTAAGAGTTTTTTTCACACTTGACTGTTTTTATGAATGAGTATCTGAAGCATTGGTGATTTCCAGGTCTCATCACTTAAATCAAATCAATCAGCAAAGAAATCACAAAGAAATTTCTTATGCAATATCTGAGGTGCATTTTTTTGGTCTGTTGCAGCGCAGAGGAAAGCAGATGGTGCTTGAATTTAACAAATGTAATGTCTCCTTCTGGGTAATCCCAGGAGCTTTCTGGGCTCCAGGGGCTGCCTTGACCAGCTGCCCTTTAACCACAGGCTCCAACACTTACCTGGAGGTGAACATTTACACCAGAAGTCCTAATCTTGGGCCAGGTCTTATTGCTGGCGATAGCTGCGAGAAATGATAATTACTTCCAAAACTTAAAAGGTTTATTAAAACCTTATAGAAAATACAACAGATGATTCAGTGGAGAAAATAATACAGCACTGGGAGCAAAGGATTTTTTGTGCTCGTCCACACAATGGATGTTCCACCTTTTAACCCTTTAGCCCCTCCCAAAGTCTTGTCAATTGACTCCTCCTTTGCTGTCCAGTGGTGGAGATCACTTTCTTACATCTTGACTGGAGGTCAGCTATTGCCACAGTAACAAGCTGACTCCCCCAAATGCCCTGACCACCCAGGTCACCCTGTGATAACAATGCAAAGAGGGGTAAAACATAACTGTAAATGTATAAAACTTACACATAATATTTGCCTTTTAATGGTGAGAGTCAACCATCGCATTGCTCATCTATCACAGAGTGAACACAGGTGATTTCCAGGTCTCATAACTTCATCCAGAAATGTTTTCTAGAGATTCCAATCCCTTCCCATCAGCTCCAGAGAGTCAAGGCCAGCCTCAGCTGCACACCATTCTCTTTGACAATTGCAGTCAATTGTCTGCTCCACAAAACCTGAGTTGGATTAAATGGAGGTTGAAAAGCAAAAAAGGAAAAAGCTGCCTTCTCCTAAGGCATCTAAACCACGTGTGTGTGTAACTGCTGTTTGTACAGCTGATTGGGGAGCAGCAAATTTGGCATATTTTGCCTGAAGATGTCACTTCTCTTCATCTGCTTTGGTTACTTTGCCTAAGAATGTGACATTGGAAAATTAACTGATTGGTTAATTGCTTAAAACATTGGTCCTTACAGGAGTAATTGTGCTAAGGGTACATCAGGAAAGACTGGATTCACAGATGAGTTTGTTTTTAAAGCAGTATTTCCAGTTTGGGTGCCAGGAGGATCTCCTTGCTGTGCAATGAAGGCAGAGAAACAAATGTTCTTAAAATGCATAATTTGGTAACACACAGCTGAAAAATCCTGGGACTGGGAGAATGGTGGCTGGGGTGCTTGCTCTTCACGTATAACAATCCAGCTGGTTTTAAAACTCATTAGAATTGCCTTAAAATAATATGATCAATACAGTGTCATTCACTTAATTCAATCACTGGTTAATTGGATCTTTCTTTTTAATTTAATCTAAACCTCAGAAACCATATCAGTTGCATAAAGAATAACAGCTTCCACCCTTATCATGGTCAATTTTGGATAATTTGTTCCAGGGCTACAAAAGACTATCATTTAATTAATCAACGTTCAGGAACTCCTATATTTTACACCACAAAGGAGACAACTTAGGAAAATGTGTTAAAAAAATTTAGTAGGGCAGCTTTCTCCACAGTTCCAGGAAGCTTTTTATAACATATGTGGTGCTTGATTAATGACCACATGGAATACAGTGAATTTTCTTAAGCAGTAGAACCTCTAACAGTTTCTTTTAAAATTATTTGTGAGAGCTCCCACAGTTCCAAACGATTTACCAAATATATGCACTTTGAATAATTTTTATTTTATAATTATGGTAAAAAATGTTATTTGCTAAATTGTTAAAATGTTATTTTTAGTATTACAGCACTTCTTAGCAATCAGTATAGAGTAGAGCTGCATTGTATAAGGCTCCTCAGAGATGCAAAAAAAAATATATATTGTTGCCCAAAAGATTGTACAATTTAAACTTAAGAAATGCCTGCTGGAGATGAGGTGAAGATTTAGATGGGGAATGTGTTGAAACAAAGTGGTAGCATTGGCTGGTAGGATGGGCAGTGGGACTAGAGCTCTGTGAACTTACAATTTCCAGAGTACTGTTTAATAGATGACCATGACTTATTTTTCATTTGTTCTCTAGCACTAAAGCTCATGTGCTGCTCAATGCTTGCTTGCAAATGAAATTAGCCAATCCTGACTTTTCTATCTTACCAGAAGACAGTTTTAAGTGTATAAACTCAGATTTCCACTGGGCTCTAGTTAGCAAACAGCCACTTTCATTTAAATTGTGAAAATTGGTGATTTTCAAAGGTTTTTGTTTGAAGATTCTCCACAAAATTTCAGAGAAAGAAAAATCCTTTATGAAATTCCATGTACAATATATTTCTATAGGTGATATGGATTGAATTTTCTTAGTCATCTTCTCCGAAGCCCTGGGGTTATAAATTCCAGGATCAGAGTTGCCTTGCACTAATCCAAATGGCTTGGAATGCTAGACATTCTGACTTTATTTTAGACTCAATTGCATGGATTTAAGTCAGGTGAAACACTCCTCCCTTTGGCAAAAGTAATAAAACCAGCACAGGTTATATCTGAATTGTTTCCTGGTTCTTGCATTGCTCAGCCTGAGGGGCACTTGCAGTCCTAGAAGTAATGAAACCAAAATGGAAAGCATTTGTTGACAATGTTTTTGGAAAGGAGTTATTAAACCTCCTATGCCCCTATCCAAATATGTCTTAATTTTTCCCATTCTGCATTG
>QUSF01000003.1:4345853-4369584 GCA_003676055.1 Chloebia gouldiae | reverse complement strand
AATGATGTGTGGTCAAATAACTTTATCTGTTAGATACCATAATAATTTCTTTGCCTGTAAAGCTTTATTTGGATTACTCAAGCCAAATGTCTCAATATATCTTCGTAGCTAAAGTTGCCTTAAAAACAGGAAAACTGGTAAATTTAGAGACTATGTAATCAGCTCCTGTGTCATTCTCCCTGCTGATCCTAATAGGATGGGAATGGTGGAGATGAAGAAGGCTTAGCAGGCCTTCATATTGCTGAAGGTTTATTTTTATCCAAGTTTAGAGCTGAGGAGCCATGACTGGTTCTTCTGTCTTTTCTTCCCTGTAATCAGCCTTAACATGATGGAGGCAAACAGGCTTCAGTCGTGGGTTCCTGAGCATGTCTCCTTGCCCTGACAAAAGCCTTTAGCATGGGCTGGTTGTGTCAGATTTTGAGGAATGATGCTTCGACCAGGACTCCTCTGAACTGTAACCAAGAGATTTGGAGAGAAATGGGACTTTATTTCCTGGCTAGAGTTACATCTGTAGCTCAGAATTACCAATACCCTGTGGTGTGACAAGTTCAGGCCTCATTGTTGCCTGCAGTGCTTCTTTCCATGGGTTCCTGAGTGCTTGGCTGGGACTTGGGACAGCTGCTTGTTTTCCAGTGATGAAGGATTTCTTTTCCCTTTGTGTTTCATGGATGCTTTGATGCTCCTCAGGTCCTGTCTGACGTGTTCAACGCGCCCGTGTTCACCATCGACACAGCCAACTCTGCCTGTCTGGGAAGTGCTTACAGAGCAATCCATGGTAAGGCTGCCAGGAGATGCTTGTGAGCAGTCAGGGAATTTAATTTCACTTGGTTAATGCTTGGGATTAACGTTACTGGGCATGAGGGGGGAGCAAAGCTGTCTGGAAGGTCACACAGGTCAAAGAGGGATTTTTCTCTTAGTACTCTCACATTAGGCCCGACAATAATTCCAAACCTGGTGGCTGCTTCTCAAGGGATGGGGTGTGGGAAGTGTTGGTACTGTCCAGGGAAGGTCTAGGACCTTCCATGCTGAGTTGTTGCATCCATGGAAGAATACAGCCAGCTGAAGGTGCTGGTGCAGCCTGCTGCCCCAGTTTGTGGGCTGCTGAAATGGCCAAACCAAACAAAAGTTTGATCCCAGCAAAGAAGATCAATGAGGACAACAAGACCTATAATACCAATATAAAACCTATATTTATCTTCCAGCTTTTAAATATCAAGTTGAAAGATATGCAAGGTGTCCTGGGCTCCATGCACTTTCTCTTGGAAAAGCATGAACCTGGGGTTCACCAGTCATCTTGCTTGCTGTACTACATCACTCACTGTAATGCAACAGTCCAAGCCCCAGGATTTACATGTTTATTAACTTATTATTAATACATGTGGGTGTGTGTTAAGGGTGGGCCATCAGCTATTTAAGATTTGAATCCCAACCATGAATTTTTAGCTATGTATTTTAAAATGGTTTTTAATATCTTACAACTAAACAATTCAAGGAGCGTGGAAGTCCTTGTTTAGGTCAACTTCAGTTATCCTCAGTATTTTTAATTTGAATCTTTAGGATTTGGGCCTTAAGACATGGGTAACTTTTCTACAAGTTCATGTAACACCATGGAATTGCAACAAGCATGGAAAAGATAGCACCAGCCATCAGAAGAAATCAGCCAAGTTTTAATTTTAGAAGCAAATTCTGCTGTCACATTATAGCATCTAAAGACTACACGATCTCTTGCATTTGAAAACAGCACAGAAAATTGCACAACCAAAACCTGAACTGGTGTGTTTAATGCACACAGCATTCGCTCCTCTTTATTTCCAGAAAAGGCACAAGGGTTCTGTCAGGCCAAGTAGGCTTTTGCAGCACAGTGAAAACACTTGGATTCTCTTTATATTTGAAGCCATTTTTGCACCTTGTGGGTCAAATTTCCAACTGTTTTTTTTTTTTTTTTTTATACTCAAACTTTGCCTTCTGCTTCAGAAGCCTCCCGGCACCTCATGCTGCAGGGAAACTTCTTATCCTTGAATGCACGTGAAATGTGGAGCCACCATTAAAGTTTGTGCAGATATTTTGTGTGTGTGGGAGATGTGTATTCCCTCTGCCTGCTTGGCAGATGTGGAGGCTTGGCTGACAGAGCGTTTGAGTGAGGATTTTGGATGCTGTGCTGATGGAGGGACTCCTGGGCTCACGTCCTCTGCCAGCCAAGCCCCAGGGGTTTTGCTGTGTGTGTTCCCAAATGGCATTTTTGATTGATGCTTTCAGCTGCCTCACTCTTGGCCAGGCAAAGGAATTGAGGAAAACTGGGGACTTGCTAATATAAATGAAATACTGATAGCAAGGGCTCTTGAATAATATTACAGTGTGCATCTGGGGTGTTTTCCAGTTAGCCTGGGGTTCTTAGCAGGTGTGCAGGGAGCTCCTGCAGTGCTGTTTTGCTCACAAAGCAAAATGCTCTGGTAGCAGAACTCCCCGATTATTTTGCTTCCTTACATATAAATATATTTAATAATTTGTAGCATATTTTCTTGAAAGTGTTTTCATTTCTCTTCATTTTTATGTTTAGTCACATTATGTCCTTGAATCCCTAGCTTCCATGTATTTTCACTGCTGTTTACTGTTGTAACCATAAATAATTACTGATATTGTTGAGTAGCATTTATGCTGCTTACCTGTTCCCCAGGGTACAAATTGAGTGATTGGCAAAAACTCAATCACAGAGTCCCCACTTCCCAGGCTAGCTCATAGGAATGTAAAATTTTCTGCCATCTATCCTTCAATCCTGAACGCTGACCTGACCAGGGAAGATCAATATAATGTATTAATTTGCCAGGGAGTCAAGGCACATCCCTCATGGTGTTTTTTTTGCATTGATCAGGATTGTGATTCTCATTGCAGGGCTTGTAGCTGAGAGGAATGTGTCCTTGGCTGATGCTGTGAAATTAGCACCGGAGCCCAGATTGGCTGTTACACCCACCCCAGGGGCTGAGGAGGTGAGCAAGTTTGGCAATACCATTTTCCTTTTCATTTCCTGTCTGCTTCAAAATGTAGTGGTTTGCTAATTCTTCTGGTAAAATAGATTAATTTATGAAACACTTTGTTCCATGATTCTTATTCCTTGCTGTAAAGACAGATTTGATTTTGAGAGGTTATTTGGTGTTGTAATGATGCAGTAATCTCATCCCACCATCCAGGTTTGTGAGAATAAATTTTCCTAAGAAGGTGTGATCAGACAGAAAAATATCTTCCTTAAGGGACAGAAGAAGTTATAAAATAGATTGAATTTGGATACAGGTCAGACAGGTTGTAACTGATAACCTTGACAAAATAATCTGGACTTTTTTGCAGCAAGCAGCATGGAAAAAAGGGTGGTGATTTTGCCTTCTGGCTTCTTGGAAAATGTCTCCAAAAATCCTTCCTGTCTGTAAACAGTGGTCAGCAATTGTATATAATCACTGGTAGCTCCCACCTGGAAACCATGGCAGCTGGGAGGATTCAGTAGGCACAGATCTTTGGTTCTGTGCCCATCCTGTGAATTTTGGCACATCTGAAGGTGAGGCTTGTGCTTTATGGCTCACGTAGGCAAAGCAGAAGAGATAGTCATTGTTGATAACTATGTGATTCCAGCCCTTGTAAAACCAAGGAAGGAATCATTGTCTCAGGCTCTCCAGTGCAGCCCTGCACGTCTCACTCCCAGCCAAAGGCTTTACTTTATGACAGCTTTTGAAATATAACGTGCAGTAATAAATAAACAATACTATATAGCAAGATTCCTGGAGAACACATGTTTAAATAACAAAGTTGAATCTCACCAAGGTCTTCAGCTGTGCAAAAGCTTCTTTTACATCAGCACAGCCTTACACACGGCACCATTTATGAGATTTGGAAGTGGCCTAACTACAGGCAACAGGGTTTTAAAGCTTTTATTTAAACTGGGAAATTAATGATCTGCCAAAACTACTAACTCCCAGCTACATGTGTAGAGGAGCACCAGATATCATGATGAGTAATAATAGAAATGATCATGCTGCATTGTGCCTGCCAGCGTATTATTTAATTATTAACTGAGATGGAGGAGCTCAGTAATCGAATAGAAGTCCCCTTCAGAAATATTAAGACATTGAATAATTTAAACTTGATTGATCTGATCTCATTTACTCAACCTTCCCCCCTCATTTTAAAAGATAAAATAATTAACAGCAGTGGCCTGTGCCACGTGTGTTGCAGCTGAAGCTCTCTGCAGGGACCACACCACAGGAGCTCCCTGGTGTCTGATTCAACCTCACATGGCTGCCCTGTTCCCCCCAAAAATGCTGTGTGCTGAAAAGCTGCCAGCCTGGCTGGGGTGGAGGTGGGGAGTGCTCAGAGACCTGCTTTTGACCCCTTGGTGCTGCTTCAGCTATAAAACTCAAGGGCAGAGAATACAGCTGTCACTCACAGGGGCCTCGCAAGCACCTTGTACCCCTGCAGGGGCCAAGCAAACCTGACTGGAGAGATCACTGGGGAATGCAGCTACCTCTTTCTGTTTTGCTCTCTGCATAAAATGGCCTGGAAGCTAAAAGAGTTAATTATCTCCTGCTCAGTACTTTCCTTTTCCACATGGTTAGACCTGGCTCTCCTTGCACATCTTTGTTATTGGTTTTAAGTGATGTTCAGTAGTGAATTTTTGCCTCAGTAGATAGGAATGAATGACAGAGAGGCAGTGGCCAAACAGCATGGGAAGGAATAACCATTCCTGCTCTTTAGCTTAGGTTTCCAGCTTCATTCCATTAAAATCAGCTTCTTGCAATTACATATTCCACACCATTTTTTTTCTTCCTGCCTTATAATTTTGCAGTTGATGGTGGATTCCCTGGCTAGTTTCATAGCTGTGAAAGTGCAGAAAGCCAGAGGGCCTGTCAGTAATACAGTGTGCTAGCATGAACACTGCAGTAAAAATTCATAATGCAACGAGTCAGTTTGATTCTGTTTCATACAGAGCTGCGTCTCCCTGTCCATCCAATTTCATTCTGTTGAGGTTAGAGCCTTTCACTTAAATGATAGTTCTTTTTATAAACTTCAAAGTCATCCCGAGGTTAAGTCCTGTCTTGCTGAGGAGCTCTTCTGAAAGAGTCTGGCTCACCAATGTGAAATTCCCCCAACCACTTCTTTACATTTTTTGGACAGCTACAGCTAGATCTTGGCAGGGTGGAGAAAAAACAGGTCATAACACAGCAATCTGCTCTGGTTTCATCCTTTCTTCCTGGTATAGGTTGGAGACAATGTGTTAGATCATTGGAGAGAGGAAAACCTCCTATAGACAGAGGTCAGATGGGACAGTTTGATGTAGCTTCTCCTTCCTTGCCAAGGCCGATGCCCACAGCAGGGGTTTCCAGGAACCAAAAATGCAAAAAGCGTTTCTTTGATTTCTGAGGGATCATTTGTGATAATGAATGTGATTTTAAAAAGCAAGGGCAGGGCACACAAAGCAGCTCTTCTGGTTCAATTAAACTGATGGGCAGGTAAAATGGAATAAAGTCACAAGATGGGGAACACAGAGCTTGTGGTGGGCGATGAATCAGTAGTCAGTGGAAACTGAAGTCTCAAAAGTTCCAACTTGCCTGGCAACAATGTGACTTTGTCCTGCAGCAGACCATGGTGCCTTGAAGAGACCATTTCAAAGAGGACAAATCCCTCTCTGTGGGCATGACCCCAAGTCTCTTAGCTGAATCTGATTTCCCAGTATTTTTGTAGGATTGGGGTATTAATCTGAGCTTGTTTCTAATTCTGTCAATACCTGAACAGGCCATGAGGTTTCTGGTGGGAACCACTGTGGTGATAGTCCTTGGTCACTCACTCAGCCAGACTAGCTCAAATCAGTCATTTGTGGGTTAATCTGATGAATCTATCTTCCTTTTTTTTTTTCAGAATAGCAAAAATTAAAGAGTAATTTCACCTCTTTGGGGCCTCTTCTCTTCCCCGAGGAAAATGATTAATCAGAACCACTAAGCATGACAAAAATAACCAGGAGATTCTAGAGCAATAAATAGATGTTAACAGACAGAAATAATCTGTTATTTTAGCATTAGAATTCAGATCTATTTTAGTAATCTATTAAAACAGGGATGGTTGGCTAGTTGGTTAATTAAGCAAACATAAAACATGAGAGAGAACATGATTGTCTGGGAGCTGGTCACGTGTTTATACAAGCTGTGTGACAGAGTGCAAGATTGGTTGTGATATTTTCCTGTGGGGTTTTGTAGGGAGAAGGCACAGAGCAGCTCACTACCTCTGGATGTGTGATTTTTGATTGCATTATTGACTCTGCTGAGATGTATTAATCTTGCAAAAATTCAGGAAGGGAAAATGTAAACCTAACAGGTTTTCTTGACTTTGGTGAATTGCCTTGTAAGTGGGTGGATTTATAGAAATGACCCTATTACCCAGGAAGGTTATAATGACCTATTTATTGATTTAAAATAATTATATTTTGTTGAGTTAGATTTTGGAGGGGGAAGGTTGTTTTCTAGAATTGGTTTAGGTTGGTTATTTACTGCAAAGTAGAAAATAATAATACAACCACAAAAATATAATAGGTATTGCTAGAAGTTCGATTAAGGTGATTTGTGTAGCCAATAGTTTTTTTAAACTGATTAAGATAGGCCTGCAGGATGGATATCTGAAGTAAAGAATGTAACTGTTTGAGGTGTGGTTCCTTGGAGAAGTCTTGAGAGTATTTCAGAACACTGCTTTATTGTTTCTGCTTTATGAGTATTCTTTCTCTGTTAAGAACAGTGAACAACTGCTATGATTTGAAAAATAAAACAGCC
The DNA here is from genome assembly GCA_003676055.1 of Chloebia gouldiae. NCBI lineage: Eukaryota > Metazoa > Chordata > Aves > Passeriformes > Passeridae > Chloebia > Chloebia gouldiae. Next base: position 4,362,784 of record QUSF01000003.1, on the reverse strand, counting down.
CTTGATTTCTTAAGCAAATGTCTGAGTAATTTGACTTTGCTTTAAAAAAAAAGGAATCTATCAAAAGTAGCAAGTGTTTGTGAGAGACTGATTAATTTTAATCTATTCAGGGTAGATTAAATGTACTTGGGTAGATTAAAATTAGATAATCATCTGCATCATCTTTGTGATTTGTAAATTTTGAATTGCTCCAGTGATTGGCTAACAGAGCATTGCAGGTGATAGGAGGATCCCTGTGGATTGTCTCTTGTGGTAATAATTTGTAGCTGCTTTTGCTCTTAGAAGGTGGCAGGGACAATCTAAACAGTAAAAGCCCAGTTGAGTACATAGGCTGGTAATGTGGTGAGATGTAATAATACGAAGACACATTTTATTTGTTCTAGAGAACAAGGTAGCATTGTACAATTGCATTTTTCAGAGAGGGCAAGTTAAATTATTCCCTGTTATAATGTATTATTAATCATTAGCATTTTCTTTAGTTGTGGGACTGTCAGAATGTGACCAAATTGTCCCAGGAGAGAAGTTTAGGGTTTGTAAATGAAACAGTCAGAGTGCTGCCAATGTTGTGGAGTAGGCTATAAAGATAAGCTGGGGAAAGGACCATAATTAAGCAAGGACAATTAAATTATGGACAATAATAAGGTTTGTGTTGTGATACATGTAATTACTTTTATTAAATATCATGGTTTGATAGATTAGGTTTGAGGCTATGGCAGAGAGGGAATTTATGACCTTGGGTTTTTATGCATTATTGAGAGTCCTTTATTCCCTTTGGACCTCAATTATAAAAATACATCTATATAATTGCCTCAGTAAAGAGACTCCCAGAATTGCACAGGAGGAGTTGCCCAAGGTTCTGTGGAGGCACTTCAGTCATGACAGATGTGGAGAATCACCTTCCACAGACACACCTGGGTGCACACTCAGGCCATGCTCTGGGTTGGTGCTGTTTGGCTTTTCTTCTCTGTGTTTCATGGGAGCTGCACTGCCCCAGCCCCAAACCTCAGCTGCCATGAAAAATACTGCTTGTGAAAAGCCTGTGGTACTGCTGCACTTATCAGCTATGATGTACTGGTGGTATTACAGCCAAATTCCCTGAGGAGGAGGAATTTAAGGCTTTGCTTATCCCTCTGAGCTGTGCAGCTTTTTACCCCAAAGAACAGGAATAGAGTACAGGAAATATTCCTAATCATTTGTTTGCTTTTTTTTTTTTCATGTGGTCCATAATGCAGGATTCATTTACACTAATGGCTGAGAAGCTTATTGCAAATGCCTGAATTTTCTCAATTAGCAAACTAAGTGCTTAAGTCCAATAAACAGGAAAAGAAACTGTGTCAGTAAATGTGGTTGTTCATTTACTTTGACACATTTTACTTTAGAGTGATGTATTAACAATAATACTTCCCAGCCTTCTGGTAAATGCATTGTGTGTATTTTGTAAAAATACTGATGGGCAAGTGGTATGGAGCCTGCTTTCTCAGTGCCTGAGCTCTTACCAATGCGGCTTTGCTGTGCTGAATCTTTGCTGAGAAGCACTTAGCACTTATCAAATTTACAGAATAGTGAAGTAAGAAATAGCCAGTGTTCATTGCAGATGCTTCAGTGAATAGAGGAGCTGGTTTTGTTTGAAATACTGATACTCCCTCTATATCAGTGGTTGCCTGCTCAATGTTTTGTTTACTCTGATGTGCATATTTACCAGAAATGGGAGCAATATTTTCATGTTCTTTGGGAACATGAAAAGAATATATATATATAGGTATGTACTTCTCAGAGCCCTCCAGGCCCTCATGTAGTTACTTAAAAATACCATGCTGAGTAATGTGACATTTCATAATAGTGGTGCCTTTTATTTCCTAAGCCCATAAATCTGCATAAACCTCCGGGATCTCAGTATCACTGTCCTGTGGAGAAGAGGAGCTGGGGCACACACGTGTTAAATGCCTGACCTGGGGTCACTGAGTGAGTTTATTGCAGAGGCAGGAGTGAGTGGGACTCTCTGCTTTAATCAGAGAAAGACACTGTAAGACTCAGTCACTGTGAGTTGGCTTTAAAAACCATTTTCTGATGTCTTGGCTAATGAACAGTGTCTCTTTCCACTTGCTGTGGATGCTCCTTCTCTTCTACCCCTTCATATAGTTAATCTGTTATATAAATGTAGAAATGAAACTTGAATTTCTATAGCATCTGGTTTGTAAAAAGGAAGGAGTTGGTCAAAACTAGATCCATCTGCAGAATGTGTCTATTAAGTCACTTCCACCTGCTATTGTGGAAGGTGGAAATGGGAATGAAGAGATGAATCCAGTTTTCATTAGTCTATCTTAAACTATCATTCAGCAGAAGGGAAACATAAAAACTGGGTATTTTGCCATCATTTAAAAGAGAAAACAAAAACCCACCATTTTTTTTTCCTAGATGAGAAAACTTTGTGATTTCCTCCTTTTTTTTGTGTTTGTTTTTTTTTTTGTTTTTTTTTTGTTTAATCTGGGAAAGTGTGGCTGTTACAGACACTGAGGCTACTGCAGGACTGTACAGAGACCTGCCCAAGAAGAAGCTGGTCTCCTACTACATCCCCATAGTTTACACCTGAAACATTTTCCTCCTGAATTTTTCATACATGTACACACACTGCTGTTGGCTGTCCTCAAAAGGATAAAGTGCATTGAAATGCTACATCTCTGTTACTGATGAGAGCAGTAATTGAGTTTGCTGGGTATGATTCATTATGGCTCTATAACCTCTCTGAACCTGGAACCAGGAGTGAGGCTGCCCTGATTAGGAGTCAGTGCAGAGGACCTGCAGACCAGACTGGCAGCCTCTAGGATTCACTGTGGCAGGGATATGACCTTGTGGCATTCTCCTAGGGACTGCTCAAAGCTGTACCAGACCCTGCACTGGCTCCTGGCATTCCCTTCTTCGTGCTGGAGCCAGCAAATATGTAAAGCTGTGCTGGTATGGCTTATCACAGCACTGATTTTATTAGAGGAACAGTTAACACCAGAGGGAGGAGATAAGGAGGAAGGTGGATCTCCAAGATCCAGATGAAGTAGAGTTTTTGGTTGGAGCCAGAGCAGAGATTTATTCAGGGTTTCTCATGCCATGGATCTCGCCCATGTCTGAATGTGAAGGATGTGTCTGAGTCTGGGGTTTTGAACACATTTGAGTCTTGATTCTTCTTTTTATGGTTGTAACAATACTGTACCTGAAAACTCCTGGAAGATTCTAGCTAGGAAAATACAAACAAGCTACTTGGACACTTGGTTTTGCTGTGGATAGAAGCTGGGTCTGCATTTGTCCCTGTGGGCCTGGGGAGCAAGGAGCATGCCCTGGAGCAGGCTGTGGATGGGCAAGGTTGTGGCTGTGAAAGATGTGTATTAGAGAAGGAGCTCAAACAGGTACAGGAGTCTGAGAGGGAGTGTGAAGTGCATTTTGGAAGGCCTGGTCAGCACATTGGCCAAGGAGGACCTGACTGTGCTGGAGGGTGCAGTGGGGTGATGAGTGAGGCAGAGGAGGAGGGGACAGGCAGTGATCCATCCTGGGGCAGTGGAGGGAGGCAAGGACAGGAGTTCTGCCTGGGTGATTAGCACAGCTATTACTGAGGGGGCATGTCACACTGGGAGAGGTGACTTTAGCTGAGCTGCTTCTGCTGGAAGTAATGACTTCTGCTTATAGCAAGAACCCAGTCACAATAAGAACAAGCTGTGCGTGTCATAAAATTAAGCTGTAAAGGTGATGGTAAAAAGGACTGTGACATTTAAAGAGGGAAAACTCTGCAGCACTTTCATGAGCAAATTAGGGAAAAACCAGACCAAACCTTCAGATACCTGTGAAGATGCTACATTTTTCATGTCTGAAGATGCTTTTTAACTGTAGTGTAATTTAAAAATCTAATTTTTCAATGAGACGTATTTATTTCTTTTTCCTTTTTAGCTCTATCGTCCACTTTTGAAAAGATATGCTGAGCTTGAACAGAAGGTTATCTACAACCCAGCCTCTTCTTGTCTTCTTGTGAAATAGAAGCAAATAAAATTTATTTGTTGTCTGAGCGGACTCCCAAGGAGAAGATCAGAAAAGATTTGCTCAGAATTTACTGGAGCTGTTTAAATCATTTTGTTCCTCTTTGTAGACAAATAATTTTTAAATGTCTGTGTTTGAGTGTGTCCGTGGGAAAAAAATTACATTGTGATTGAAAACCTGATTTAAAAAGCATCATATTGGTCTGTGTGGTTGTGGCCTCAATTTTTCTTAGGTACTTTTCAGACTGTGCTTGCTGTTTCAGAAGAGCTGGGTGACAAAGTCAAGTTCCTTGTGTATGTGAGTCACTCTACCCATCTCTGTCAGCTTTGATTCCGTGTGTTTGGCATGCCAGCCTCTGCATACCTGTCTAGCAAAGTATCTTAATTCCTCAATTTCTCTTGCTTAAATGTTTTGAGACTATCTTTCTTTTAATCTGTAACGTGGAGATGTTTATATCTTTGCCTACACAGAAAGCATAAGCACACTGACTTAATCTCATCTTTCTTTAATGTGTGGAGGAGGCTGATTAAAGTCTTTAAAGACTCCCTGGGATCCTCTGAGAAGGGAAATTCTTGTCACATGATACTATGGAAAGCCTGTTGTGTGATAACACACGATATGGCAGGGGTTTATAGATTGTGGAAAGCACAGAGATCTTGTGCAGACACCACTGTGCAATGTTTGATTTGACACCAGTTTTTGTAAAAAAGGAAATAAGAGACCAAACATGGGAAGTTTCATACACCACCTTTCTGCTTCAGCAAGCAGAGTCCGTCCATCTGCACACCAGCTTGGGGTTACTCTCTTACTTCCTCCTCTTTGGCTCCTTCTTCCTCCTCATGGCTGTGAAATTTTGCATCATGCTCTGCTCTTGACTGGGCAGGAGGAAAATTTTTTTTCTTACACTCCCAATATCCCATTTCTTTCTTGGAGATCTTGAATACAACAGCTTGATTGTCTTGCTCTGTTGCTCCTGTTTCACTTCAAATGTTTTAGTCCAGATTAAGTAGCTTCTAGCTGAGAAAATCTGAGAAAGTGTGAGCCAGGAGATCTTTCTGCAAAGATGTGTTCAAGTTGCAGAATTTGAATGAACATCCCTGTGCAAGTGGGAACACTTTACTGCATTCTGTGGAGCTGGTATCTTTCCCTTAGGATAAAATTTCTCCTGGGAATAAAGCGGATTGTTTAATGAAAGTGACTGAAGCCTTTGTTCCCATTCTGTAGAAGCTGTAATGTGTCTTGGGAATAAGCCAGGGAATTGTGGAGAGTAGAGGTCCTCTTTGACTGGGAGCTGGATTGTGCCCCTGCTGGATCTGGATGACTCAAATTCATATTGTTCACATTGTGGAGGCATAGGAGCACTCTCTGTCTCTGCCACATCCTATTGAGAGTGGGAACCCCTTGCCATGACTCACCTCTGGAGTGGCCAGGGAATACTCACAATCCTCCTTTGGTCTCTCTTTTATATTTAATTGCTCCACTTTTGAGTACAAACAGTACCTTTTTTTTTTTTCATGACTGAATAATCACAACTTCTCCTGATATTAGCATGATTACTCAGTAAGGTCAAGAATTACATTTCTGAGTTGCTAAAGCAGGCTTCTTTTAAGCAATTGCTTTAAAAGGTGGCATTAGAAATACACATCTATCTCTTTTATGTGCTTATTATTCTGGGTCCAAAGGTACAGTGCTAAAATATATAATACTTCTTGCAGGCCTCCACTGTCAGCAGTTGCTTTGTCATTGAGCAAGGCTGTAGAGAAATGCAGAAGGATTAATTAATGCAAGTTAAACAATGCCCTCTAGTTTAAGCATCATTGCCATCATCATTAGCCTGAAGTTCTGCCAGGTTCCTGGTTGGTTTGATGTCAAAGTTAACCACATGGGAAAGGGGTCTGGGGAGGTCACAATCAAAGAATGGGTCAGATTGGAAGGGGCCACAGGGCTCATCTGGTCCCACCTCCCTGCTCCAAGAGGGTTAACCCAGAGCACACAGCGCAGGATTGTGTCCAGATGGCTCTGGAATATCCCCAGTGAGGGAGACTCTCCACCCTCTCTGAGTGATCTGTTCCAGTGCTTGGTCACTGCCCAGTAAAGAGTTTCTTCCTCATGTTCAGGTGGAACTTTCTGGGCATCAGTTTCTGCCCATTCCTCTTGTCCCATTGCTGGGCGCCACTGAGGAGAGCCTGGTCTGTGTCAAGGCTGAACAGCCCCAGCTCCTCACCCTTTCTTCATGAGAGATTCTCCAGACCCTTGATGACCAAAGGAAGGTCTTCCTCCTGACATTTGTTTACCCTGGTCTCCTGGGTCAGAGATTCCTGAGGTCTGGTCTTGGTGAAGACAGATGAAAGGAAGGCATTCAGTAACTCTGCCTTCTCTACACCTTTCAGCTTTGAGTAGCACATTAGTTTTGTCAGGGTGAGATGATTATTGTCTCTTGTAGCTTTCTGGCTTTATTTGCTTGTGAAATGGGAGGCTCAAGATCCGTTTCTTACTCAGCTGAGGAAGATTAAAGCCCACATTTCCCAGTTCATAGCACATTGTAGAACATTTCTAGTTAATATCTTGGCTCCTAGCAAAGTATTATGTGGTGCTGGTAGGATATTGTCTGGATGATTTAACTACTTTCTGGGCCCGAGCTCTTCTCTGGATAAGGAGAAGAGAAACTTCCTTGTCTGCTGGGCTGGGGCTCTCTGACATGTCCCACATTGGCACTAAAGCACTGTGTCCTCAGGGCAGCTGATGCACAGTGTGTTTGCTGCAGGAGTCCCTGAGAAAAGACTCAGATGCAGGGCTCTGAAGAGTGAGCCACCACTGAATTATAGTATTGCTGTGGTGATGGCTTTATTAGGGCTGGCCTCTGAGGAACAGAGTCTGGAGTACAAGAATTTATAGACAAGCTCTTTTTTTTTCTAGCTCACCCAAGTTGCACATGTTCACTGACTAGTGTCTGATAGAATAAGACTCAATAAATCTCCCCCTTGAAAGGTCCTTTGAAGAAATTCTGCTGTAAGGCTTCTACTACTCTTTTATTTTTGTCCTTCTAGGAAAGTACAGTAGCTCACCAAGGAAACACAGGTTCTTGCTCTCGCATCCCTTTAAAAAAGTGATGGAAGGATTTGGTGCCCTTTGGTTTCCAAAACCATGTGGGCTTTTTGCCAGCTTCTCTACCTTGTGGCACTCTGGTTGTCTGGAGCAGAGGTGGTGTTATGGTATCAGCTGAAATTCAATTATCTTGGAGCTCTTTTTCAACCTCAGTGATTCTATGACTTAACAGCTTATCCAAGAGAAATCTAAAGGCAAGGCAACAGCTTCTACCTCTAAATATTTGATAGAGGTTGATCCCTTCCCTCCTCCACAGGGGACCTTACTGTTCTTCAAGGTGAGCAACATGGCATGCCCATCTTGCCTAGATGAAAGTTCAGCTTCTCTGTTTAAGTATCTGATGAACTATTCCCAGTCTAGAATAACTTGATGGAAAATTGATCTCACCTCCTGCAGAAAAAAAACAAACCCTTGGTTGCCACAAAGAGATTGTTCACTGCTGACTTGGCGGCAGCTCCTGTCCCACACAGGCAAAGCCACTCTAGGTTGGAGGTGGGTGATGGAGTTACATGGAGAAATCCAAGCACCTTTCCCAGCTCAATGGCCCTGTGCTCTTGCCAGTCAATCAGAGCTTCACTGGATTCACCCACAAGCTCTTGCTGTACAACAGCCCAAAGACAAACAGTTTTCTTTGCAGCCTGAAGTCTTTAAAATCTTCTGTGATGCAGCTGGAAACAAACAGGGAAAGATGTTTACTTTTTCTTAAGGGATCAGTCCAAGAGAGTTGGAGCTCTGATTGAATAAGTGATGTACTGAAAAAAAAAAATCTATGCTGTGTCGGTGCTTTAATAAGTAATTGAGCTGAATGCTGCCATGTGTGATCCCAGGGGGACCTTTTTGTTTTTCAGCTTGCTTTTCCTTTGGAGTTGAGCTACCACCACAGATCACAGAGCAGTGCAGTGAGGGATGTGTATCTAAAGCCACAAAAAGCCAAAGCAGGACTTTGAACAAATACTTTGTTTTATCCTCATTTCTATTACCTTGGTCCCCAGACTGCTGCATGCAGGTTAGGGGCTGAGGGGAAAAAAGACCAACATTTTAGAGACCTAAACTCTCTGGTCTTGGTGTTATCATCAGTGCCAGACCACTTTAGAATCTCCTCTTTAGGAGAAAGGAACTAATTTGGATTTTTCTTCTACTTGGCTGATGATTTTTCATGTAACTTCTCTGATTTTGGTTTTGGTGAAATCTTGACCCTCATGTTAAATTTGCATTTCAATGCAAATTGAAATTGCCAGACAAATGGCAAAGGAAAATAGGCAGAACTCATCTGATACCAGGGCATCACTGTTCTGTGAGGAGCTTTTCCCTAAGAAGCTTCTCTGAAGGTGACTGTAGTCCTGATTCCATGCAGCTTGAAATTTTTTACTCCTGTACAAACTGGGTACAAAATCATGTCTGCACCAAAGAATCTTACCTCTTTATGACTTTAAGTGCATTTTGTGCAGGTCAAAAGCACTATGTGATGTGTAAGGCAAAAGAAGTCTGAATTCTTTGGGTAACCCCTGCTCACCTTCCATACTTTGCAGTCTGGATCAAACCTCTTTGCTTGGTCTATTCAGTGGTTTAGCTTTCAGCCATCACAGCTTACATTGCTAGAATGGAATATTTTTAGATTATTTTCCCCCCCTAGAACCATTTTTTCCCTCTTTCACAGCAGATAACTACCTTTTCTTGTAGATGACTTACCTTGTTGTCTGTTTCCACTTCTGAGGGATGCTGAGAACTTCTCTTATGTGACACTTTGCTGAATTCCAGCCCCAAGAGTAATTTTGCTTTTCTTGCTCTTCTGCTTCTCTGCTGCTTCTAAAAGCCGGCCTTGACAAAAAGAACAATGTTTCTGTGGTGATCCCAGGCTTCTGGGAATGTCTCTACCACTGTGGGAACTCAGTGACTTGGTTCAGTGTTCTTGAAGCACATACTGTGAGGGAAGGGTGAAGAAGCAGCTGTCACTGCCTATGGATGGTGCTACAATCTCTGGCTCCAGTCTTTCACTGAGTTACCTCACCCACTGATGAGCTTGCCCATTAGACATGATGTTCAGTCACCAGCCTGACTACTCTAGGGATATTATTAATTGTGTGAGATGTTTTTTGCTCTAATATCTTTAGATGACAGGTATTTGTGACACATTCTTAAGATGCTTTTATTTGGTATGTGTTGGCAGAGTAGTCTGTAATGCATCCATCTGGTTGTCATTCCTCTTTTAGCACCTCATCAGCCAAACAGGAGTCTGGTCATTCAGGTGTGGGATTCATCTGACCAGTGTAGACATCTCTGCTGTCATATGGGCTCCTTTAGCAATCAAAGGAGAGGACCACGAGGGAGAGGAGTTTCTGGCTGTTGTTCATCTTACCTTGTGGCAGATGTCTACAAAAGATCAGGTGATTCATCTCCTGAGTGAGCAGTTTCTCCCTACTGAGTAGAAAGGCAGTGGTGTGCAGAAGAGGACAGAAAAAAGCTGATTTATCTTGTGCCAAAACTCCTGAAGACTTGACTGAAAACTTCTCTCACCTTTGGAGATGGGATTTGTCCCAATTTACCACTCTACAGCTGGAAAGCTTTCTTGTTCCAGGACTGCCCTGTCTTTACTGTCAAATCTGTGAGGCTGACCTCTCCAATTCCTCTCAGCCTGCCTCTCCACACACCTGCATGGAGGTATCCAGCAGACACAGTTTGAGAGCTTTGGTACTCACATTCTTGCTGTTTTCCTTTATTTGCATGCCCTTGCTTGTGTTTATCCCTTCAAGCTGGACTCTCCCAGGCATTTGTGTTATGCCTGCAAGCTCAGAACCCTGGTTCAGTGAAAGACAGCTCCCTTAAGACTGAGACAAACTTTGCACAGGAAAACAAAGGAAAACAAAGGTCTGCTCCACTTGCTGTTCGAGGACACTATTTACTCTCTGATTGACATGTATGCACTACTCTCCTGAAACCTCAACTCTCTTCCAGGTCTGATAAATACTGGTGTTTTGGAAGATGGAATTCTCCTTAAAAAGTCATCCAAGCCATGCTGTGTAATGACTTTGCTATCACAGCTTATGCCACCTGGGAGCATCTCTTCACATGGCTGTCACAGCTTGTTAGGTTAGTATGGGACATTCCCCTGTCGTTCCTGGAATAATTTCTTTGCTGGGTTGCTGCCCTGCTTGAGGACAGTTGCATATAGCAGAAACACCCTTTTGATCAAGAAAGGTGTTGTTGGAAGGCAACAATATGTTTTCCCAATTTTAATTTCTCAGTTAAATTATTTGGGTCCCTGCAATTGCTGTCCCTTAGAAGAATCACCTACCCAAGCAGAGGAAAGAGAAGACATTGAATGCAGCTAATCCAATATGTGATTTAGCCAGGGAGTTCAACTGAATGAATAAGCAAATAACCTGCATTTCAATCCCTGCCTTGCTGTGAAAGTATTTTATTTTCCTTAGAGTGATTCTTGGCTCACAGCTATTTTTCATTTGTGGAAGGTGTCCCTGCCCATGGCATGGGGACTGGAACTAGATGGTCTTAAGGTCCCTTCTTACCCAAATCACTCTGTGATTCTGTACTTGGCAGGCTCTCCCAAAAACCTTTCAGCACAGACTCATTTTGCTGTTTGTCCAGTGAATACAGATTTTTTTTTTTTGTGTTGGTCTGTGTTGTGTGGGGTCTTGGCATGATTTATAAATGGACTGGTTAAACCAGTGTTGCTACAACTTCCCCTGCCTGTTGTAAACCCTCCTTGTTCATGGGTTTCCACAGAAAGAAAGATGAGATTCTGTGAGACAAAAGGCTTCCCATGAAGACCAGAGTAAATGTTCAAAGGCTCTTTTCCCTTCCCTCTTGGCCCAGAAACTTTTTTGTAACTCAGGTTTGCTGAGTTGGATTATCAGGCAGTGCTGGATTATCTATGCTATGAGTGGTTTGAAGTGAAGGATGCTGAGACTGGACAGGCAATTTGTATCAAGTTCTGCATTTTGTAATTTATACTCTGAATCTTTAAATGACAAAGTAAATTAACTTGCTCAGATGACTGAGAACCATGTTTACATGAGGAGGGAGAATTCATCTGGACTCAGGAATTCATGGTGAGGAGTCCCAGGCACTCAGAGGCTCTCTTTTTTCTGGCCTGATGCATCCTGACTTTTTCCTCTACAGCAGATCAGGTTTACAGCAGACATGGAAACTTCTCCCTCCCTGAGCTTCCTGCAGCCTACCAAAGGTGGTCTGCAAACTGGCACCTGGAGCCAAGTCCACCAGGCAGGGTGAGCACTCAGAACTCCCTGCTCACAGTGATAGGCTGTCATCCTCAGGCTGTTGTTCAAAAAGTTGTCTGCTTTGCATCAGTTGGACACAAGGCTCTCTTTGGGGGCTGAGTCATGGTCCCTCTTGGATCTGCCTTAGACTGGAGTTCAGCCTTCAGCAGGAGTAAAGGAGGTGAAAGGTAAAAAAATACTGTTATTTTCACATGATGACTAAGAACTGTCAGTATGAACTGGCCATGAAGAAGGTGACTATCCTGGATTTCACCTGTGTGCTTTTCCAGTTGAGATGGAGCATTGCCTCATGCAGAACTTCCGTAAGACCCAGGCAGATCTGCTCTCTTGTGCTGAAGAAAGAAGAATTAAAACTGGAACAGGTGAAGGAGGGGGTGGTGCCTTGATCAGGGGAAGGGAAGGGCTGTCCCAGGAGAGGAGACTGAAAGTTTAACTTGCTTTGCCAGAAGCATGAAGAAGTTGAGTTATTCAGTAAAACTTATTTACTGGGTTATTCAGTAAAAATCCTTCCGGTTGGGAGTGGAGAAAGCTTTTCAAGCCAAAGAACAGTGTTGGCATATGAGCAAGTGACACACACTGACTGGGAATTAATTTTCACTGGAAATTAGGAGTGAGGTTGGGGTGAGGCGCTTCAGGACCTCTTGTACTCTGCGTGTGGTGGCAGGAATACAGAGCCCCACACCTGCAGCACAACCTGCTGTAGGGTGTAACAAGGCATTGGAAATCCTGTGTGAAAGCTGGTTTGGACCAATAGTGACCTTTAGAGGAACTGTTGTTTGCTGTGTGGACAGAGCAGGGTTTCACACTTGACCACTTTCTTCTTGACTGTGTTTGGTTTGCGGGAAGGAAAGAGTAAGGAAGGGACAAATAATGGAAAACTTCCAACTCTACTTCTTAATCTTGGGAGATGTAATAGCCCAGTTTGCTATCAGTTTGTTGGGCTGGTTCCTCTACAAACAAGAGGAATTTACCTCACGGCAATCTTTCTTCACTAGAACCCTGCAAAAGGAAGTGAGGTTTAATTAGCATTTTAAAGTGGACAGCCTTGAAGTTAATGATATTCAATAAAGAAAAATTGTTTTAACCTTATTTGCACTTTTCAATTTACTTATTAGAGGCCATCTGTTATATTTTAAGCAAGAGCACTGGGAGTAAACTCTCAGATTGTCAAATGAGGTTTTAACTGGCTAAGCAGAAGGGAAAGAACAGGCTGCCTTAAATGAGCAGTTAGGCTGTTTTTCTTCAATTTCTCACTTTTGTGTCAAAAAGCAAATGTTTCTTTCCCTTTCAAGAAACAGTCAAGTTGTGACAATGACATCTGTTTTTACAGGTGCTGATGCGTCTTGGCCAATGTCACTTGTCCTCAGATCTCAGATATACTCTAACATGGATGAAATTCAAAAAGCCAAAAGTGAGATTAAACTGGTGAGGGTGTGAAGGGCAGGAATAAGGAGTTCTATATGTAAATCACCAGGAAAAAAAATGGGAACATATTGATTTGCTGCTGAATGTGTTGGAACCTAGTGACAAAGGGCGTGGGGAAAGCTGAGGTGCTCTTTGCCTTTGTCATTACTGGTCTGCTATCAAACCTCTTCATTTTTGTGCCTAGGATTTAGGAGAGGCAAGTGCCACCTGTCACAGGGGAGGGTCAGTTTAGGGACTGGTGAAGCAAAATGGGCATACATGGGTGCATGGGACCAGGTGGGATGTATTCATGATTTCTGAAATGTGGGTGTGATTATGGAAGGTCTCCAAAGACTGGGGAAGAGGCTGATGTTGAGGTCATCCTCAAGCAAGGTGGGCCTAAGAAACTGCAGACTGGTCAGCTTCACCTTTTTCTCCATGAAGGTCACAGAGCAAATCTCCTTGGGGACCATTTCTAGGCATGGGAAGGCCAAGAAGTCACTGTGGAATGCAGGGACCTGATCTCCATTGACTGTCACAGGATTTTGACTCTTAAGTTTAGCTCTCTTGAGCAGATTCCCACCATACCTCTGAGAAACTGGGTGTTGTTCCTGTGTTCCTGGCCAAAATGGAAACCTTTGGTAGGACAAGAGTCAAACCTTGGTCTCCCAGGTCTCATGAGAATAATTTAAATACTGGTCAACCCATAATTCCTCCTAGAGGTTTGGGAAAGGAAAACAAAGTGTGTTCTCCATATCTACTGAGAAATGTATGGGATCCAGTACAACCACTGCAGAGCACCTGGGTTTGGGACTGTGCATTCATGTATGGTTGTTTGAATGCAGAGGTGTTGCTAGAACAGATAAACTGTTGTTCACCTGAGCAGAGGCTCTGAATCCTGGTCTCTGGGAAATTTGGCTGTGGTGGCTGCAAGGTTGCCATGCCCAGATTGGGGTTGGGATAATCCCTTTAATCCCTTTTGCAAACGAATGCAAATTGTGATCGATGCCATGGAGCAGCAATGTAAATTGCTTCAGCCTGAATCCCTCTGAACTGGAAATCTGAAGACAGGTCTCACAATTGCTTGAAAATTTAGCTCTCAGGCTGAAGTTGTGAGATTTTTCTCTCTCTGTGAGGTTTTGTGTGTATCCCAGATTTTCTGGGGAGTGACCCAGCAGTTGATGGTGGTGCCAGGCTTGCTCTACAGCCAGCTGTGATTCTGTCCTGCATGGTAAGTTATGGCAACAGAAGGAGGGAGAAATGATCCAAACAAAAGAAACAGGGCAGAAATGTAAACTAGATCACGTTGATTCATGACACCACTTGATCATTAGGAAGAAAATCCCCACTAAACCAGATGAACTATGAAGTATCTGTAGCAGTGAAATCTGGCTGCCAACAATGTTATTGTAAAACACAATCATGGGTACTGTTAGTTTGCTGAAAGCACTGAGGCTGAATGAGTGGGCAATAAAATAGCTTTTATAAAACCTGTCTTTTGTGTCATTCCAAGACAAAAATGCTATTTGGTGTTCAGATCTATAGATTAAAAAAATCTCCATACCACAACTTGGGGTGACTTTTGTTTTAAGACTGTTTTAAATTTATAACTGAGCTGGCTAAAATGCTTTTCATCAAAGTACAAAAGTTTCATGCTGTAATTAATGGCAAGTGATATCTAATGCAATAAAACACCATCATTTGAGTGTTCTTACAGGACTATTTATGACTGGATATTGAAACTGATAATGATTCTGCCATTTGTCCTCATAATTTATTATTCCAAGGAGAGGCAAGTGGTGTTAAGGGTTCACGATCCGTTTTATGGAAAGAGTGCTGAATTCAGCTTTTTATTGGTGTAAATGACAATGTTTGGCTCTCTGTGGAAAATGAGATTGTGACAGTGAGTGCAGGCCCTACGGAGGGGTGGAGGTTGGGGTGTTGATGCTCAGCTGAAGCCTCTGGCTGTGTGGTCTGGTTGCAGGTTACTGGGAAGCATGGAAAGGCTCAGTTGCCATCCCAGCAGGATCCCTTGGAAGACCAGGGCAAGATTTTTCTGAAAACCTTCTACCTGGTTTCTCAGCTAGATGATATCTTGAGGTACCACGTTGGGCAGCCAAAGCTGAATTCCCTATAAGGAATCTAATCCAAAGCCCATGGAAGATAATGGAAAGAATTAATGGCTCAGGTAGAATCATGTGTCAAGCCAAAACAAAACTGGACTCTGGAAGAGACTTCCCTTGGTCTTGTAAATTGCCAGCCAGGCTGTGTCTCTGTGAGCACAGCCCTTTCGTATTGTGCCAGGCCAATTTATGGAGCTCTGATCCTCACCTTATTCAGGCTCATGGAAACATGGAAGAATGTCGTTCAAGTCAATGTTGATGCAACTAATTGAAAATCTGAAGGAAGTTAGACCTTGTCTTTTGTTTTTTTTTTTTTTTTTTGACTGCTATCTGAAAAATAGAGATTATACTTTGTTCTGACAGACTCTCAGCCCTGTAAGTACAGATTTTTGGTTTTCCTCAGCCTGCTGTTAATTTGCTGTGGAATAAGGTCCTGTAGGTAAAGATTTGCATTTCCATCAATAGTCCTAGCAGCAACCTAATGAGTTTCTTGCCGTTTTGCAAATCACTTGCAGTGAATCTGATGGCACAGAGTCAGGGTGCAGGATGTGGCCCATTGTCTTTGCTTTTCAAGAGCTACAGTCACCTTCCTCTTCCCTTCTGCCTCGCCTCCTTCATTCTAATCAGCGTGTCAAAAGGGAAGTCGCTCCTTTATTGGAGGTTATCCATGTCAAGGGAAGTTATGTTTCCATCACTACCTGGGGGCCCATCAGCAGATGAAGATGAAGAGCACTGACTCAGAATGACTTTAAAGCAACACCCAGCAGCAACTGAAGACAAGAATGTAACCTCAGCTGACATTTAAGACCACCTGATTCACAAATAAAACTGTTCTGCTAAATTATGCATCTTTTTACTCTTGGCTGTTCTTAAAGGAAAGGGACTGGGTGAGTGTTTTCTGTGTGTGTCTCTGCTTTTCCCTGTGCTGGGAGCTGAGTGACAGATGCACACTGATGGAGCAGAGTGGATTGATTTTTGTGGCTGTGGTGCTTTATGCTGAAAAGAAATATAGCTTTTAAAATGATGGAGGGCCCCTTTCAGAGAAAAAAAAGTGAGGTGTATGGGTAAGTTTTGCTGAATGTCCCTTAATTATCTGCTTTGAGATAATGTGCTTAAATGCTTTGTTGACCAGCATTGATGGGAGTACACTTAACAGTAAGTTTGAGTTGAACTAAATAATGGTTACAGAAAAAGCAAGACGAATAAGATAATAGGGAAAATGAGGAAAAAAAAATCTATCTCTGTTTTAGTTATTGAAACCAATAAATAATGTGTGTTTAAATCTTCTTCCCTAATGGCACAAACACAGGTAAGTGCCATTGCTTGAGCACTCCTCTCTTTTCCCAGCTGAGATGTGGGGACAGTGAGATACTGGTTGGTAGTGGACTGAGTCAGCAGTGAGCCTGGGCAGCCAAAAATGCAAAATCCATTCTGTGGTGCCTCAAACACAGCAGGACCAGCTGGTCAGAAGAGGTGATTGTCCTGCTGTGTCCAGTGTTGGTGTGGGCAGTTCTGGGCCCTGCAATTTAAGAAGGGTATGAAGGTCTTTGAATGTGTCTGGAGGAGAGCAACACAGCAGAGGAGGGAATATCCTGTGAGGAGCTGCTGAGGGCTTTGAGTTTGTCCTGTTCAGAGAAGAGGAGGCTGGGGGGTGACCTCATTGCTCTCTACAGCTTCCTGAGGAGGGGAAGTGGAGCATGAGGTACTGAGCTATTCCCTCTGGGATCCAGTGACTGTGGGAATGGTTGAAAACTGCACTGGAGGAGGTTAGATGGGACATTACAAAGCATTTCTTTACTGAGAGGGTGGTCAAACACTGAAACAAGCTTTCCAGAGATTTGGTCCATGCCCCATGCCTGTCAGTGTTAAAGAGGCATTTGGACAGTGACTTAGTAACAGGTTTTACCATGGTCAGTAGTGAAATAGTCAGGGAGTTGAAGAGAGTAGTCATTGTATGTCCTTTCCAACTGAAACAGTCTCTCTCCTCTCCTCTCCTCTCCTCTCCTCTCCTCTCCTCTCCTCTCCT
>QUSF01000003.1:4296997-4345843 GCA_003676055.1 Chloebia gouldiae | reverse complement strand
TCTCCTCTCCTCTCCTCTCCTCTCCTCTCCTCTCCTCTCCTCTCCTCCTCTCCCTCACCCTCTTATCTTTTCTCTTTATTTCTTACTTTCCATTCTATTCACTGGTTCCAGCCCCTCAGTCTTACAACTGTCAGGCTGTTTCTCTCATCATCACTGATTTCACTCTGCTTTCACCAACACAGCCCCTTCCTTGTTGCCTTCCTGAGGTCCTGTAGCCAAACCCTTGCCAGAAACAATTTCCATGAGGGAGATGCATTGATTGACCTTGAGCAATGGCTTACCCTCCAGTTTTCCTTTAATGGCTCTTATTCAAGACTTTTGGGGAGGGCTGAGGGAAGATGAAAGATGTCCCATTTGATTTGGGTATCACTGCATTAGTTCTCCTGTTGCAGCAGCACTGAACAGCTGTGGGTGTGGATCACTGTGACATAGCACTAACATAGATCAAGTATCAGGTTTGGACACAAGAAAATGCAATCCAATTTTACACACTGAGTTGTCTGTTTGCTACTCTTCTCTAGGTTCTTCCTGTGGCAGGCAAGATAGAGAGCCACCAGGACCTGTTTTCAAAGTGATGTCCTCTGAAGCACAGCTTCTGTCAGGTTTCTGTGTCAAGATTATTTTTCCTGTGGGTTCCCAGAAAGATTCAAGCATCACACATGTCAGGGGAGCTGTGGTTTGCAAGTGGAAGGGCTGACATAAGGGAGTTGTTTTCATGTTTATCCTCCTGCCCTGCCTCCCCAAAAAACCTGATGCTTCTGATAGGAGCTGGTCATATGGTCATAACTTTGAAGCCTTGAACATGGCCTGAGTCACCTCTGATACCTTCTGCTCACTGAATTCAGTATACTCATTTCTGGTGAGTCTCTGGTTTGAAAATTATAGTTGATTTAAAGAAGAAATCTTACATCTCTAAGAGGTGGAGGGGGAAAATCACTCTTTTTAAAATATGTTGATTAGTTGAGATCAGTCTGTCCCATGGATGTGTTCTGTGAACATGTGTCCACATCATAAAATGGCCGTGCAATTTAGCATGACAGGCAAGAGCCTTTTTAAAGGTTATTAAGGGGATACAGTGGCTGATCTGCCTGTGAGAGCTTGCACAGATCCTGGCTCAGCCTGTGTTTTTGTGTTTCTGCATCTCCTATACTAACTAGCAATAAAAATTTAAGCCATGTAGCAAAATTACTTTTGTTTCAGGGGCCAGGCAAATGTTCCAGGTTTTGTGTTTATTTATAGGAGATGAACTCGCTTGTGAGATGGGTTTTGTAATATTGGATCCAGCTTTACCCAGAGCTGAGCCAGATCCATGGCTTACTTTACTGGCAGCTGGTTTTCATGGGAAATATCCTCCTGGTTCAGAGGAGCACAGGACACAGAGGAGGGCGGTGAGGATGCAAGAGGTGATGCAGGAGACACCTGGCCCTGGTTTTCCTCTACCCAAGTAGAGTCCTTTGGTGTTGGACTAACAGGACAAGGAAGAGCATGAGCTTGTAGAGAGGTGAAGGTTGGTGTCTTTGAGGGGACCAGAGGAAATGTCCTGAATTTCTGCTAGGGAAGGTTTTAATTGGATATTGGTAGAAGTTTCTTCACTGAAAGGGCTGTCAATGATTGGAAAAGGCTGCCCAGGGCAGCAGTGGAGTCACCATCGTGGGAGGGATTTAACAGATGTGTAGATGTGGCACTGAGGGACATGGTTTAGTGCTGGAACTGGTGGTGCTGGGTTAAGGTTTAGGCTTGATAATCTTAGAGGTACTTTCCAACCTAAATGATTCTATGAGGGATGAGGATACAGGGCTGTTTTGAGGTGACAAGCTGGCCCTCAACCAAACACAGAACTCTGTGAATCATAGAAACCTCCAACACACCAAAATGTCGGTAGTGATGTGTCAGGCAGGGGTGACCTTCACTGGCACAAAGGTTGGTTAGATTCCAGGTCTTCAAGGTCAACAGGGACATTTGCAAGAATGTCATTGCTGTACCACTTATATGGCCTTTCGGGACTTGGCCCTGCCCTGTCTCCGATGGCTGCAGTTGCTCCTAGGACCAACATCCCACCCACACCATCACACAGGTACTGAAGGTCAGGCCACCAACCAGTGTCCCATTGTCATGTGGCCTCACCCCAAAACCCTTTTGCTTTCAAAGCCCTGGGAGAAAAGGATGTTTTGTTCAGTAGTGTTTGTGGAGGTGATCCCAGTGCCCAGGAGGAGACAGTGCTCTCTGGGGTGAGCTGTTTGATCTCCTCTTGCCTGTGCTCTCTGTTGGTTCCTTGGTTGGGAATCATCATCCTGAGAAATACAAGGGTGCCTGTTTACCATTCATGGAGCAGTGCTGCTCCGATGACACAGCATACATTACCCAAAAAATCACTGGAGGACAGTGAAGGTGATTAGGAACGGAAGAAAGTTGTTTTTCTTCTGGGGACTTGAGAGCCAAATCGTAAAAAGTGAAATGTGATTGGGTGGCTGTAGCTGTGCCTAAACTGCTGGGTACAGGCTGGACTGGGACACCCTGGCCTGTCCTTGGCAGTTTTGTTTTTTTTTTAATTTAGACTCTCTTAATACAAATGTCCCACCCCAGATGTCACACAGTCAGCTGAATCTGCTCTCTCCCAGCTTAATGCTGTCCAACAGCAACATGTCTAATTTCCCAGCGTGTGCCCTGGGACACATCTGCTTTCATGCCCAGCCCTGCACATGTGGTGCTGCGAGTGAGGGTGGCCCTGATGCCCTGGCGCTGGCACTTCTTTACCCTCAGCCACACCAGGTGCCCAAAGCTGTGAAAATCTCCTTTAAAGCCTCTTTGGGCTGTGCATCTCCTTCTGATCGGGCTCACACGCGCTGGATGTCTTGGGACACCACAGGCTCATCACGAGGAGATGCCGCTCGCACTAATGAGTTTCGTGTCTTGCTACAGTGGATGGTAATTAAAGGGGGTTGATGAGACGGAGCCTGCGGGCACGGGTGGGAGGTGTGGGGTGAGGAAAGAGGCTGCTGAGGAACAGCGCTGGGTGTGGAGGGACGAGCTTTTCTCAGAGCATCACACTAGAGGGTGCCAGATGGCTTTCCTCCACCCTGCCGCCTTCCCTCACTCACGTTTGGACACATTTGGCTTTGTGCATCTTGAAGGCTCCTTCCACCCCCTAAATGCTCATTGTGTGCACACAGCATTGCTGCTAACCAGGTGCAGAGCACCGTTTTCTCCTGGAAACTGTGCCATGGACATGTGGTGTCCTCCTCTGCACAGCCTAGCTTGGTCACAAAGCCAGAGCTGCATCTTGAAATTCAGCAGTGGCCAAAGAGCAAATTGGTCTGATTGTGGGGAGTGCATTGACCTGATAGCAGGAAGCATCTCTGGTCTTCAACAGGGGGCCCAGAGGCTGCCGTGGTCTTGGATAGTGATTCACAACAGGACAGCTGGGGATTATCCCCCATTACTCCATGGCAGGCTCATGTGCTTCCCTGTGGATCCCCTCCAGTCAGTGCATCATGGCTCTGATGGGATGCTGCTGTCATTCCTGGCTCTTTGTGGCCCTTTTCCCTGTCCCCCAGACCATAAACAAGCACCTCTTGTTCCTGTGCTCTGGAGATGTCCCTCCCGAGGGCAGGAGGTTGAACTCATTCCTCTGGATTTCCTTCTTGCTGCTTTCAGATGCATTTCAGGATGAGGCCTGTCTGAATTCTGCTCCTGTCCTTTTCAACATTTGCAGCCTTTTAGGACGTGATCCAGCCAGGCATTTTACAAGCAAGTTTTTCACCCTTCATCAAAGGTGTCAATCAAGACGCTGGCCAGACCCAAATCTGGGGCAAACCTCTGGAGGTTTGGGAGTGAGCCATCACTAATCATTTTGTATCTTGTCTTTCAACCACTTGTGTCTTTACCTCGACAGCTTTTGTGCAACCTGGGGCCATCATCTTTCTGAGCCCAAAGCATCCACAGGATCAATTAACCAGACCAAGGATCTGTCTGTGGACTCTATTGAGCAGTCCCATTCCTGCAAGGACAATCTCACCCTGGTGGGGATCTAGGCCAAGCTTTCTGAAGTGACTATAATTCATGAGGACAGCAGCTTTTCCTTCCAAACTGGTTGATGGGTGTGTTCAGTGTACACAACTCTCATCCACATTAATTGGAAACCCATCTCTTTCCCAGAAAAGTGGGGTTGGAATTTCTGTTCCCTGTAGGCTTATTTCCTAATTTGATACCTGTAGAGTCTATAAAAGAAGGGGAAGTATATGAGGCAGATGGGAGGAAATAATTATTAACTTCAAATCCCTTGAACTGCAGTCTCACCCATGCACAAACACACTCTTCCTCACATTCCAAGCAGAATTTTTACTCCCCAAATGCCTATAAGGACTCCCACTCCATAAAATCTCTAGTAATAGAGGTTGGGTATTGCAGGGGTGAGTGGCAAACTATTGGGTAGGTAAAGCTGAATAAAGGTAAATTACACACAACCTGATTCCTGCATAGCAGCAGGATAAATGTTTCTTCAGTGGGAATACCTCCAACTCCATTCCTAGCCATTGTGCACAGTTCAAGGCATGGCTTTCCCTCGTCCTCCTGTTGCTGTCACCATTGGAGCCAGACCTGTCTGTTACCTTTTTCTTGCCCCATGTGGGTAAATTAGAGCAGAAATGATGGAGGGTGTAATCAAAGCTGCCAATTAGAATTATGTTTGGTTATACATAATAAGCCTAATTAGAACCCAGTATAGATCTGCTGGAACTCAATGAATTTCACTGTGGATGGATTTGGCCCAGTGTTTTTGTGCCATTTGCATGTGTCTGTAAATGGCTAATGTTGACAAACCAGTGGCATCACAGAACAATGCAGGAAGGCGAGATGTGGTTTTTATCCCATCCTCTCTGCTTGCTCCTTCATCCAGCATTTTGCTTTTATATTTGCCCACTTTTATTTTAGAGTGTGGATAGTATCAGGAATGACTGGCTTACCTAAATATCTCATCTGATTTTTCTAAAGGTTTTAGTAATGCTGTTTAATCATCCTCTGAGCTTCAGAGAGGTGAGAAAGGACTTTCCTGCTTAAAAACCCCCAGTCACATATTAATTGCTCCTTGCAACAAGCCTGGCTCAGAGAGGTTTTTGAAGCAGCTGTGGGTCCTACTTCTCACTGCTGTGTCAGCTCATCCTCTCTGGAGGTGAATCTTTCAGACCACTGCTCAGCACAAACAACACCTTTCTTCCCAGGCTGTCCTGGTGCTATCAGTGAAGGTGTTTGACGAGTATCTTGTGGCTTGGTGAGCAGCAAGAGGATGCAACATGTCCTGTGCTCTCTCCATCAGGCTCAGCTTGTGTCCTGGCCCATGTCCCTTGTCCCTACATGGATCAGAGTGGCAGCATCCCACTGGAGCAAGGGCGAGGAACCTGCCAAGAGACTTGGGGACACTGGCTGATGGAGGGCCCAGAGGAATTTTCTTTCATTTTCCAAAATGATGCCTGGGACTGACTGCTGAGTACCACAATTTTAGTCTCTGATTCAGCATAATTTCTTTAATTTTTTAATGATTACATCAGAATAAAATTCAAGGCATTCTCCTTCCTAAACTGAGACATCAATGTTTGACAAAAACAGTGTCACTGTTCTCATGTCTTGATTAGTGGGGTCCTCTAATCCTACCTAATTTTGCAAGCTTTAAACATTCATGCTTAAAATGCAAAGGAGGGCAAAATGGGAGTATTCCCTTAT
Source organism: Chloebia gouldiae (assembly GCA_003676055.1). Classification (NCBI taxonomy): domain Eukaryota; kingdom Metazoa; phylum Chordata; class Aves; order Passeriformes; family Passeridae; genus Chloebia; species Chloebia gouldiae. The sequence goes on along the minus strand of QUSF01000003.1, from coordinate 4,340,128 downwards.
TTCAGCACCCTTGCAGCCTGGCCTCCCCATTGTGAGTGAGCAAGGATGTCTCTTAGGTTGTGGTGGTATAAGAAGCAGATGCCCAGGACCCTGCTGTCTACAAAGTGTATGGCCAAGTCTTTGAAATAAGTTATTCTTATTGTGATTCTTGTTTATAACACCAGATTCATTGTTTGTAATTTTGTTCAGTGGCATCCAATCAATAACAGACAATAAAATATTATTTCGAGTGGTGTAGACATTCCACGAGAATGTGATTGATTGCTTTAATTTCTGCCTTCCTCAGTGTTTTTACTAAGCCCTGTCTTCATTTCTTTCATTCTGCCTAGTTCTCTTCAGCATCAGTTGTTAAATAAAGTGACATATTTATTATATCAGCTTTATTTGACAGATTGTGGGGTGACATATTTCAGATTAATTTTTTCATTTATAGATGTACGTATGTGTGTGTGTGAAATTATACATGTATATATATATATATATACACATGCTGTATAAAGTCACTGTGTGCCTGAGTATACTGAAGGCCAGAATTTCCAAGCACAACTGGAGATTTTAGGTGGTGGTTTTAGCTGCCTAAATTGCCACCCTTTGACTAGTCTAAAATCAATTGCCAGCAAGTCTATGATGATGCAATTTAAGTAACATGTTATATGAAGTTCTCAGTGGCCAGATGAGGTTTATTATCTCTTCAGATGGCTGCAGAAACAGACCACACAGCACTCCTGGTTTTCCATGTCTGACAGGATAGTTTAACAGCCCACCTCTAAGAATTTTTATATTAAAATAAGCCCTGTAAGGTGGCTTTAACATGTGTTTTACAGAGATATTTCAGAAATGTCTGGAGAAGTTCCTTTTTGTCAAAAATCCAGGGAATTTTCTGGAGCTATTTCTGGTAATCACCAAACCCTCTTGGAGCACCTTTGTTCCCATGAGTCTGGTGTGTGCAGGGCGTGGAGATTAAAATCAAGCTCTTTGGGTGGTGTGCATTGACTTAATCCATTTATTCCATGTAAGTATATGGGCCATGAGATTTAGTGCACCTCCTAAATGACAGCCTAAATGAGCTTTGTCCTGTTAATATTGCATGATTTTAAGTCAGGTGCTCTAGCCTGTCCCAGAAATGCAGTGTTGTGGGGAACATGACAGCTGCCTCCAGCTTTAGCTGGTCTTGATATTGGGCTGTAAATCCTAGCCTTGGTGGAGGACTGAGCAGTGCTTCAGAATGTGCCCAGTGTGCTTTGGGTAAGGAATTTCATAGCTGGGGAACATCTGGGTGCTGTTAAACATCCATTCTTGATCCTCAGATGACTCCTTCTTTTTTTGTGCTGATCTGAGTTTCACATTTGAAATGGTAATTGTCTGAACTTGTTTAGCAATTTAGGATGTTCTCATAGCAGGGAAGCATTAAAGACTACATAGGCTCTGAACCACATATTGCAAATGGAGCACATTCGTGTTTCTTTCCTAATCCTTTCAAAATGTGGTTGGAGTAGGGTTTGAGCCCAGCCAGCCCCCTTTTCATGAACATATAGCTTGTTGTCTCTGAGCTTAAAAAAAACCCACAACCACCAAACAACCAACAAATAAATCCTATTACTCCAGAATATGATTAGTGTTCTGGTTTGAGTTATAAATCCCCTTCATTTAAAATGCACTGTTGCTACAAGTTAGGATTTGAAAGTACAATCATGCAAATGCCATTTGCAATGTTTTCACTCTAGTAACCTTGGCAATACTGCAAACAGCTCTCCTGTTTGATACACACAGGTTGGGAATCTCAATTATAAAGCAAAGAGGGGGATGCTGCCAATTTGTGCTGCTCCTGGGAGGGGAAGAGGTAATTTCTGGGGTAAAATTTGGTTGCTGTAGGAGCCATCCCTTTTTAGTCCAGCCCATTCTAGGTACTGGTGCTTTGTTTTATGTTGTTTTATGCTGGTTATATCCAGCTTTACAATATTTAAACCCCTTGTATAAATCAAAATCACTGAGCATAAATATTTATCAGCACAAGAAATACACTGCACAGGAAACAAGCTCGGGAACAGAACAAGCCAAGTATTGCTCATAAAGGCAAAACCAGTGGGTTACACTTCCATACCATCCAGAATTAGTATAAAGCAGTTACAGACCCAAACACCTTAATTCTCTCTAGATTTGATATTAAACAACATCCCAGCCCAGCATGGATGTTCATGCCATGGCCACCTCCTCAGGGCTGGTGCAGAGGAGCAGTGGGGCTTCCTTTGGGCACTTTCCCTTCCAAACAAAGCCCCACCTCTGCAGGCTCACAGCCCCAAACACGGGCCCTGTCCTGCACTGCTTGGTCTGCCCACAATGGCTAGGGGTTATTTTTGGTGGCTCTTGCAAGGCTGGTCACTCCTGGCTACTGTTTTCCTGCCTGGTGGAGTGTGGAAGATGCTTTGTAGGTGCCTTCTTGTGAGTGTGGGTGAGCCAGAATTTCTTCTTGCAGGTAAAGAATAAAGCCCCTGTAAGACGTGGCAGGATCCTTGTCTTTGTCAGCTGTTCCCTACTGACTGACAAGCTGGTCTGACAGTTCCCCTTCATGGAGGCTCCTTCCTGATGTTGATTTTCTGACAGCAGCCTCTCTGGATATTCCTGCACCCACCTTTTCCAGGTCATGGCCTGCTGCTCCTGGATGCCAGCCCTGCTCATACAATCAGAATAATTAAGGTTGGAAAAGATCCTTAGGATCATCAAGTCCAATTGTCAATTCTCTTTGAGCCTGGGACATCAAAACCTCTTGTACTTTGGAGAGTGGGCAAGAACACAGAATAGGTCAGGTTGGAAGGACCACAGTGGTCATCTGGTCCAATGTCCCAGCTCAAGCAGGGTCATCCCAAAGCACGGGACATAGGATTGTGTCCAGATGGTTCTGGAATACTCCCAGTGAGGAAACCTCCACACTCTCTGGTTAATCTGTTCCAGTGCTTGGTCACTGCATAGTAAAGAAATTCTTCCTCATGTTCAGATGGAGCTTTCTCAGTATTAGTTTCTGCCTGTTGGCTCTTTTTCTATTGCTGGCACCACCAAGACAAGCCTGGTCTGTCTTCTTGGCACCCACCCTTTAGATATTTGTACACATTTATGAGGTGTCCTTTCAGTCACCTCTTCTTGAGACTGAACAGCTCCCTCACCATTTCATTATAAGAGAGGTTGTCCAGACCCTTGACCAAATTAGTGGCTCTCTACTGGAGCTGCTCCAGGAGCTCTATGTCTCTTGAAATCTCCAAAAGGCTTTTTGTGAGATGTTCTGTCTGCTCCAGTCATAGAAAGCGAGCAGAAAAGAACAAAAGGTGAAGAAATGTATGAAGACTTCTAAGGAAAAAAAAACCAAACAGTGTTATGTGCATGTGTGCCTGTAGGAAAAAATATTGCTGACTAGAAGTATCAAATCTAACCTTACAGATATTCATGGCTGCTTGAACTTCAGCTGATTTACAGCAGTGAATGTATTAGCAAAAGCATGAGTTAAAAGTTACTCTTTTGTTATGCAGTTCACAGGATAATCTCCTGAGGTCTGGAAAACTCATCCAGAACCGTAGAAGAATGGAAGTTGCATATCTTGAACGTAGCTGCAGAACTGCATCAGAACCAGAGGTCCAGGAGCTTGGCTGAGCTCAGGAGGTGGCTGCACACATGCTCATGAGCTTCTGACCTCCACACCAGCAAAACAGGAGGGAATCCCAGGCTGAGCTGAGAGCAGAGAGTGCCTTTAGGGCAGAAAGCAGAACCTGGGGTGGGTTTCTGAGCAAAGGGCTCTTGTAATTTCTGTACAAGAGGATGCCATCCCATGCCTTGCCTTTCTGCAGTGCTCACTTTGTTCAGAAAGATTTCACTTTGAAACAAAACACCTTCCCTGCACTGTTGTAGATGCAGGCAAACCCAGTGGGAAGAAATGATGATGTCTGACTCAATTCAGAAGGCTGAATTATTTCTTTATTATAATTATGCTAAAATACATTAATATACTATATAAAAGGAGGATACTAAAAACTACATACTACTTTCTCCTACTCTATCTCTAAACTCCCTAACTCGTGACCCTCTCTGAGAGCCCAGCCCCAGGTGGGTTGGATTGGCCATCAGGCTCAAACAATCCTCACCAGAATCCAATCAAGCACTCACTCCAGGTAAACAATTCTCCAAACACATTCCACATAGGAAAAACAAGGAGCAGAAATAGAAATTGTTTTCTCTTCCATTTCTCTCTGTGCACCTCTATGAAAAATCCTGAGAGTGACAGAAACGTGCTTGCCACACTGCACCTTTTCAGCATGAGCATGAAAGCATCCCACACTGGTCAGAGGGTGGCTGGGGGCCCTTCCTGCCTCGGGAGGGCTCTTTGTGTGACCATTGTTTTTTTTATTGCCTTTTCAGACAGCGTTTTGCAGCCTTTAGCATTGTTAGAGTTCTATAGCAGAGTCAGATGTTAATTGCTTTTTTGTGGAAAAAAGTTTTATGGCACAATTTAACTTTAGTTGTGCCCTCCCCCTCTTCCCTGCCTTGGTTTTCTTTGGGAGGGGAAAGGACTTGCATGATGCTGTTTGTCAGGGTGGGAGAGGTCTCCTGACCATGCTCATTGTCCTTTCCTGCTCAAGCAGGGAATGCACTTAGGGTAATAATTTCATGCACATGGGTGTTTCTTCCATCTGTGGTGTCCAGGTGATCCTGCCTGGATCTGTGGGCTTTGAGGGAGATTCACCCCACCCCACCCAGACACCAAACACCCCAGGGACAAGGTGTTGTGCTCAGAAAACTTTTCCACTGTGGGAATCATGTTTTCCATCAGACTCCACACAAGCATGCCCAGTCCCCCCATTGTCACTTGTGGCACAGCAAGGCTCAAAGTGTTGGATACATTCCCCTGTGTTCACTGCAGTCATTCCAGACTGAAAGGACAATTTGGGAAATAGTGAGCGTTTCCAGTGCAAAAACACTACTTGGAAAACAATAATTCATCATTTTGGAAAATCATGTTTTGAGCAAGGGAGGGATAAGCCACTGAACCAGGCTTATTGTTGTCAGGCTGCTTAATGTCTGTTCTCCAGCAGCTTCCCCAGGATTACAGACCTCCTGATAAGGTCTCAGCTGTGCTTGGAGACTGTCTCTGAGATGCTGAGATACTTCAAGATCTGTGGTCATGTTGTCTGTGACTGACAGGCTTCTGGTTAAAAAGCCACCTGGAAGTCAACACAAGTGCTTTTTGGACTCATTGAAATCCTCCCTTGAAGCTGGTTAGGTCAGTATTGTTAAATTCAAAAGGGTTTGGAGGAGGATGTCTGGAAGCAGACACCTTCCAGGTGCTGCAGCCATGGGGGTGAAGCATGCAGCACCTGGAAACAAAGACACAATTTGGATGCTCCCCTGTTTATGGAAACCCCGTAAAATTCAATGACAATAGGAGCAAGAGCATTCTCTAAGCATCAGATAAAAAGCTATGTTGTTTTTTTTCCCTGAATATTGTAGAATTTAATACATATAAAGATTGTTTCTATGAGTGTCATTAACAACTTATTTTCTGTTGAGTTCGGTTGTCAGGGTCTGAAACAGAAAACATACAGTTGCTATTGCAACATGTAAAGCATCCTTTTAAAGATTTTTTTTCCTCTATCATCCATAAAAAAAAATGTGCTCCAAATCAGTTAAGTTTACCCTTTTGTCATATTTTCCATTCTCCCCTAATCCTCCTGTTGTCAGAGGTCTCCAGTCAGCAATGACGAAAATGCCTCCATTTGGTGGCTTAGGATCCAAAATTCACCCTCTGAACAAAATTACCCAGACATGATTTAGCGTTTTTGATAGACATTGCAGTGTTGAAACGACAATGTGCAAACATATCCTGTCTAGTGCTCGTATTGTGGACAAATCCCAAATCATGAGCTTCTGCAAGAAAAAGGGCTGGAGGGAAAATTTCAGTGCATGCTGGCAATGCAACAGGCATGCTAATTAGCTGGGCTGTTTGCTGCTCTGGATCTCAAAGGACCTGGGTCTGCCCAGGGATTTCTTAATTCTTTCCCTCATTTCCCCCTTGTTTAGTTGTTTTGCTTTTTTCTTTTGGCCTTCACCTGTTTGCTCTTGTGGGAACAGCTGTTAAAGGCTCTGAGGAGCCTGTCAGTGAGTAATTGCTAGCACCCAGTAATTAGTTGAACTAATCAGAAGTGGTTAATTGTGATGGGATAATAAATGTAGTAGCCCACCACTGTGGTTTGTAGAAGGGAGGTGAAGCTGTTTGGGTGAGTTTTAGCACTTATGAGTAGGAGATGAATGGGGGATGCAGGGGTCTGGATAAGGGCTGTGGGTCCTCATTCAGTAAATCTGGTATCCTGATGTTGAAGCACCTCCAGTCCCTGAGCTGAGGTTAAGCTGCATGGCTTCCAGGTTTCTTGACCCCACTGTGGTTTGTATTTCCTTACCCCAGCTCTGAGTTCCAGTTCAGAAGGTTGCAGTGCACACTGGATCAGGTAACTCCTACTGCCTTTCCTTGCCCCTTGTTTATAGAGGTGGCTGTGATCTGGAGCAAGGTCTGAAATCACCACCCTGGGCATTGATGAGGATCTCTACACCCTGAGTCCTCTGCCTGGAGAACTCCAAGCCCTGGGTACTTGCATTGCTCCTTTTTTGCCTTGGCTTGTTCTGATAAAGGGCATGCTTTGTGATCCCTGTCTTGTGAGACAGCAACCTTTGGCACATCCTGAGACACCAGTCTCTTGTTTCAAAGCTCCTACATCAGGCACTGACTGACTTTTTATACCTAAAAAGCAAGTGCAGACACTACACAGAATGGCTGGGGTGGGCAGAGCCCTTCAGCAGAAAGTGTTGTGCTATATCCTTTCTCCTCACTGAAATTTTAGACAGTACCCCTGTCTCCCTGCTACTCCATGCCTTGTCTCTGAAGCAGCATGGTCTGTTTTGTGCTTGGACAGTTTCTCTGACTGTGTTCTCCTTGGTTATGCATCTCTTCTAGAAGTAACCTTTGCATTTTGCTCTCCTACTGCTGATTGAAATTCCAGACAATGGTTTGGGTGGGCCACTTGTGTCAGCTTTGATCATCTGCTGCTACAAGGCTTTGTTTTTTTCTTTTATAAACAGGGGCTGCAAATGAAGTGCTGGATCTAAAGCAATAATAGGAAAACAAACCACCTTTTTTACCATTTCATTTCCTGAGGATGCACCTCCTTTGAATGGGGGCTCCTGTTGCTGTCCTATGCAGAGTTTGTGTAGAAACTTCTGACAGGATTGTCAAAAGTAGGTAATGGAAGCTGGAAGTTCATGTTGGAAGGGGAGAATTTCTGGCCAGAGAGAAATATCCTCATCTGGAGTACCTGAAGATGGGATAAGTTTGGTGGTCACCCCAGAGATGAGAAACTGAACCTCACACCAATACCATGGCTTGAAACTCTGCTGCACCCTGCACTTTTTGCCTTGCTCACAGTTTATTGCTTATTGCACATGTGTTGTTTTTCTCCTCTTGCACCTTTCCCACTTTTTATGGATAGCTCATGAACCATTGAGCAGGAGGAAGGTAGGAAAGAAATTTTCTTTTTGTCCCCCCTTCCATCTCCACTTTGAATGTCACAAGACTGGAAGGTTTCTCTGCAGAACCAGATTTAAAAATACCCTGTAATAATCACTGTTTCCTATGAGACTGAGCCCTCCTGGGGGAGGTCTCTATCCTGCCCCAGCGGAGGTGAGGGACATGAGTATATCTGTGGATCCCAGTGCCTGTTTCCCACAAAAAAAAATTCTTTTATTTTGACACTTTTTTTTTTTTTTGCTACATTATTAGTTTTTCATTTTTAAAGACTGCTGACACACTGTCTCCAACATTAACTTGCCACTCCTCTCCTGTGATGTGCTGGAGACCCTTTGGAGCACCTTATCTTCAAAGATAATCTGTTTTTACTGTTTTACTTGAGGACTTTCATCACCCCTTCTTCAACCTGGAAAAAAAACCTCCAGACCCTAAACAAGCCCATGTGCAGAAGCCCAGAAAAGCTGGATTGTACCGAAAGGACAGGACACAAACTGTACCTGACACTACCAAGCCCACAAAGATCAAATCCATTCCAATTTTAATTCCTTTTAAACACCTAGACAGCCTGTACAGCTTAGAGAAAATCTAGTTTTTCTTGTCTATACATGGTATTTGCTGTTTGCCTTTCTCTTGTTGTGTCCTCTTCTCTGCCTGTCCTTGGGAAGAAGGAAACTGCCACTTCTTGAGCATTAGAGAAAATCTTCTCACATTGTAGACTTATAAATAATAATAGAAACCTATAAGTGTTCATACAGTAAATGCACATTAAGCACCATCCTATCTGGAAGAAATATTCATATTTTATGAGACACTCTGCACAGCCACCTAGGCACACATAATACAGAGGTGTCTAGAGCAGGTGATCAGATAGCAATCTGGGCCACAAACTGTTTTTATTTCAGGAGTGGGGAACCTGTTTGTTTGCCCAGAATCACTCCTGCCTCCTGACATCACATGTGGCACAAAGTTCAGAGGGTACATGCATGAGTGTGGAGTCATATTAAGCTCTCACTACATCTCAACATGGACAGTTTTGTCACAAATGTAATGTTAGAAACAATCAACAGATGTTAAAGATGTGTTGTACTAATGACCTATTTCATATTCAAGTTCAGTTCTGAATTCCCTTCTCAGCCACTAATTTGCATAACATTTTATTCACGCTCATTAGCCATCAGGAGATTCTAACTCAGCAAAAGTGGATATTAATCAATTTCCCCTTTGATAATGAATGGATATGACACCAAAAACCATTGTAAGCTTCCCTGTACCTGCTGCAGTACCTGGAAAGAGTGTGTTGTGCAGCCCAGTCACTTCATATCTGACAAGGATGCCTTGGGGGAATTCTTGTGTTTGATTTCACTGGAATAAATGAGCCCTGCAGAGAGGCAGTAAAAATATGAGACCATGAGTGCATGCTGATCAACTGCATAACTGTGAAGGTATCCAAAACCTCCCCAAAATGCTGCCTGAAGTCCAGGAACCTCTTACAGTTAGCAGCTGAAGCCTTTAAATCTGCAGGAGTGTTGCCAAGAGGGAAAGAGAAACAGGGTAAGAACCAGCATGACCACTAATCAAAAACTGGTTCTAAATCTGATTGATGGACCAGCTTGCATCCTGCCCCTGACCAAGTCCATGTCAAACTGCATCACCAAAAACAGCAGCCACCACCTATTACCTGAATGGAGAGCAAATGACAGCCCAACATGCATTTCTGGAGAAGACCAGAACATTTTTGATGACCAAAAGCTGTTGAGTAACCTGGATTTATTTTTTTTTTTTGGTCCTTATTTTTAACTATGTTGGAAAACTTGGTGGTTGGGACACACTGAGTTTGTTTTCAGCTCTGAAGGGAGATGTCTTGGTGTCAATGAAATCTGTAATGGTGATGGCACAGAGAAACCCAGCAAAAAGTGTGGCACATTGCTAAGGGAGGGAGGCTTCATAATGAAGATTAATTTGGAATGGCCTGTTTCTACAGAGCTAGACCTGGAGAAACTTCAGATTTTGGTGTTTATTTTAGAATGTGTCATGCTAAGCATGATGAATCTTGTTTACCTTCAGCTGTCAGACCTAGGACAGGGTGGATTTGTCTCTGCATGGGAGAAGAAGGTGCTGGGGAAGGTCTTTCTCACCCCCCTCTGCTCTGGATCTGGGGGGACTCTGTGTCTTACAGCTCTGAGTTGTGATTTTAAGTAATTCCAGAACAAAGCCAAGGCTCAGTAATAATGTAAGACAATTCTGGGAGTGGGGATAGGGGGCAGCCTGCTGTTCCTTGTATTGATCAGGAATTAATGTCTAACCTTTGAAAATGCAGTGGAGAATCTCAGCATGATTGTGAAACCCTACTTTACGCTGTGATCAGTTACCTCTGGGGACCCGCAGGGCTCGGCCTGCTGATTATGGATGCATTAGGAAAAACCTGAATTTTCAATTTTTCACATGAACCTTATAAAGTGAAATGGACTCCTCCTGGGATTTATGGAAACTGGTTTACTCTCCACTGCACTCAGTACATCTTCTTAGCTAAGTTGGGAAAGTGCTTCAACCAGAGAGGCGCTGCAAGAATTCAAGAATTATTCCACCCTCAGCAAGTTAATTGCTGCATTGTCAAGTAGCATGGTTATCCATCCTATTCCTTCTGCTTTCTCTCTCTTTTTTTCCCCCCTCTTCCTCTCCAAGAGCTGATGTGTGATGTCTTTTATTTTTTTTCCTCCTCCTTGCCATCTGTTTCATGTTTGTAACTTGCAGAGGGTGGGTGTGTGGTAGTGGAGCTTGTGATGAAGTTTGCTGGTGGAGGCATTTCTTTCACTCTGTTAATTAGATTTGTGTTTTCGTTACTCCCAGTTCTAAGGGCCATGCAAATAGGACTAAATTATGCATTAGTGATATGCCCCAGTGTTTAAAACATTCTTATTGTTGGGGGACACTGGCTCCATCCTATATTCCTCCCTTTCATGGAATTCAATTATATTTAAACTATTAACAAGGAAAGTCTAAAAATTCTATTAAAATGTCAGTTTAATAAATCTTCCTAGGTTTAATCTTTCATTTCTGGACCGGGGGAAGGGGAGGATGAATTATGACAGTTTTAAGTTTTCCCCGAGCAGCCCCTGCGTGTTAAATTGTCTGTAACTGTCAGAGTGTTTCTGAACTTATCTATATTGGTAAAACAATCTGAGGCAATAGGAGAGTGCCCGGGATATTCACTACAATCAAGCACTTCATGTCCAGGTCTAAAGCATGCCACAGTTGGAGGAATTTGGAGCCAGTTTTTTCCTTCCAACCATTACAGAGAAGTAAGGGAAATGGGGTGCTTCATGCCTGCTCTTCATTCCCTGCTCCAGGCTCTCAAAGATGGCTTTATCTGGCTTTGGGCATGTGGTTTGGACTCAGCACTATTTACAACTGATTAGATTGTTCTTTTTAATTCCTCTCTTCTTCCATGTGCCACTCCAGAAATACCAAGGGACTGTCAATTGTTCTGGTTGGTACCCCATGGTGCTGAGTACCATGTGAGCATCTCCTGTAAGCAAAGCTTTCTCCTCTCCCTCTTTTTGTGCTGTACTTCTGCTTTTAATAAGTGCTGAAATCGTGTCTCTCCTGTTTGCTTCAGCTAACTCTTGATTTGAAGCTGTTCCAGTGTCTAACACACAGGGAGTTTTTTATTATTTCCTCTTGGCATTCCTGTGCTTGAAAATCAGGACTCACACAGGACCATATAAAGAAATTGCAATGGTTTAGCCCAAGTAAAGGAAATCCAGCTCCTAGTTCTTCACTCTTATGGCTGTAACAGAAGATGCAGATGTAGGGATGGTTCTGAGACCTGGGACATGAACAGAGCTTCCAGGAGTGCTTTGTGATAGGGCTGCTCCTATCAGGTGAAGATTCAAGAGCTAAATATTCCTTGATGGGGTGTCTTGTGAGCACTGGGAGGGAAAGGAAGATCCAGGTGGTGATTTGACCCAATTGAGTCTGCTTGCACCTGAAGTTCTCCTGGATCTGGCGTGGGCACAATGATGGTGGGTGATATCTGCAGGTGATATTTTTTATGAGGCACTTAGTAGCCCTCCTCTGCCTGTCCCATAAAAATGTGGATTACTAGTCTGTAGATGGTTGCAGAGAGCTGTGAGTGTCAGGTCTGACCAGGCTTGAAGGGGCTCAGCTGGGGTTCCTCTGGACAACAATGGATTGTGATTTGTGCTGGCTCTGCAGGCCTTGCTTGTGTATTGGGGTGCAGATCCAGCACTGGGAGAAAATCCAGTAACTGTGGGCTCTTCAGAGGATGGATGCTGAGGAGAAAAATCCAGCTGCCCCTCCATGGTGCAGGCTGATGCCAGAGTCAATGCACATGAGGATCTGTATTGAAATGGAAGAGACTTTCATTAGTTTTTTGGCTTTGCTGGGGATCCCTGTGTGCTCTCAGCAAAATGCCTGCCCAGTAGGAAAATGTGGTTGGCATGGGCATATGGCTTATGGCATTTCTGCCATACCAGCAAAGAAGTATCTCTGACAGAAGACAATTCCATGGGGGAAATGCTGCTGTGGCTGTTGGTGACACAGCACAGAATGAGGAATAATTCTCCCCAAACAGTCCAGCTGACCAGTGACCCTGTGATGACCTGGCAAGCATGGCATTGCTTCTCCAAAATGGAAATGGGTACGGTGTGGTACAGCACACCAGAAAAATCAAACTCCTCTCCTTGCCTCCCTCTTGCTCACATTTTCAATTTCTCCCAATACTTAAACTCAGGAGGGCTGAATTGTCCTATTCCAGCCCTGGATAAGGAGAAAGTAAGTGACTAGCAAGAAGGATCAAAATGTTCTTGGTGGATTCTAGGGAGAAAGAGGTGATAAATGCTACTGGTTGAAGGCCTTGGTCAGCTGGGCTGTGGTGCATAGCTAATGCCAGGCTGCAGGGAGAGTGTTGGGGCACAGTGCTTTGTTTGGGTGAATAAACCATGCATGTTCATGGAATATTAATTAATAATAAATGAACATGCATGAATTATTCATGCTCATAAAAGCAAATTTGCCCTGAAGGCATAACACAAGATAGGTTTTAAGAAGGTTTGTTTTTGCTGTTTTTTTTAAACCAAGGGATGGATTTGTATAGGGCATAACTGATTGGTGGTAATTTGAATCCAAATGCAGTGTGACTGCCACGGCCAAGCCAGTGTATCTCAGCACACAGAACAGGCACTCCTGCTTCCTCCAATGCTATTTCAGTCATTCATTTGTTTTCCAAGATGCATATAGGGACCTACTTGCTCTGAGTCCCATTTGACTCTGGCAGGTCAAAAAGGGTCCCTTGGCTTAACACTGTTGCTGTTGGAACAGAGATAGATTTGTCCCTGCACGTTTGTTCTGCTGACAGATTTGTTCCAGCAGCGTGCAGCGCAGATGTCTCATACATGATGCAGAATTCAGGTGAGATTTGAAGCAGCGAGCTGACGCAGGAAATGCTGCCTCTCTATTTAAACTTCAGGTTATGCTAAATGGGCCAGCAGAACATTTTGCTGCACCAGGGTCTGTCCTTCTGGACAGCACAATAAACCCCATTAAGGAAGATTTAAACAAGACATGCCTGTGTGTCTTAGAGATGTGCCACCCTACCATAAGAGGCTGAAAATTGTCCCTAACTTAGGAGGTATCTTGACTCACCTTGGGCTTCACTTTGTCAAGGCAAAAAAAGGATGGCTGTAAGCACTACATGTAGGACAGGCATCACTGTGGGACTGTCACCTTGTTCCCTGTGCTCTGTAAAGGCTGACCTTGCAGGGGCCAGGGGCATAATGCGTTGTAGCCAGGCAAAAATATGCAAATATGTGCAGATCTTTCTAAGTGCCGTGCTCTACAAAGTGAAATGAAAAGTTTTTCTCCCCGTTTGAGGCATTAAAGATTCTCAAGCTGCCATCCTGTTAGATCCTAACACAGTTAGAAACATAGCCCCCACTTATCTACATCCCTGCACAAGTTTCACGTTAAGATATTCTGGCTTCTCCTGATCAGATGTGGGAAAACTGGGTAAGCAGGATGCTGCTGCACTTGTCCAAAAGCTGCCTATTGATAGTAGATAATTTGTAGCTTTCCCTGGGTGCTAAAACCTCTCCAAAATATCATCTTGTTGTTCCCAGGAACAGAGCTCTCTGGATGGTGTACACATGTGTCATTGTGGCTAAAGATCCTATTCTCCTTGCCTGGGCTCCTTGCACTCCCAGCCTTCTCATGTTTTGCACATCTGGTCAAAAATTGCAGCTGGCTTCTAAGGTGCACTGTCCCTGCTCCACAAAGACACCACAGTTTGGCCAAAGTGTTGTCTCTGGGCAGGCAAATGTGGCCATGGTGTGTCCGTGACCAGCTGGAGAAAGGGCTGCCCACATCTCTGGAAAGTGGGTTAGGAACTGTGATAGTGAAGGATGGTCTGGACATTTGCTGAGTGCTGCTGGATAGACCTTGTGGGCTGTCAGGATGGCAGGTGCACAGGAAAGGATGCAGAGTGGTACACCATAAACATGGTGCTCACCAGCCTCCCAGCCATCATTTGATGGGATAACATCAGGGAACATTAGAAAGAGAAGAGAGATCCCCAGATACAGCTCAGGTCTGCTATGAATCTGGCCTCAAGCCATCAGAATAATCTTAAACTGCTTTTTATTTCCTTTCCTATTTTTTTTCCTCCAGAAGCACGCGTTGACTTCCTCAGCTAATAAAGAGCAGGGCCATAAACTCTGCTGCCTTTCCCTGGCAAGGCCATTCCCTTTGGTGAGCTGTTTCCTCTTGTCTTCATCTTCCTGTTATTACATTTTTAGTTTCTGCTTTTCCAGCAATCCTTCTCTGCTGAGCTGCTGCAGTTTGATCTCTTCTTTTTCTGATTCCACAACAAACACGTTTTAAAGCCTTTGCTGCTGGTCTGCAGACAGTTTTTCCAGGAAAAATGCTTCATGTATTACAACTTAAAACATGGGTGGATTTTTCAGAATTTAACATCTTGGGACCTAAGCCTTTTGTCTCCTCTTTCATATGGTCATGAAGGCAGATAAATGGGAATGATTGAGTAATTTATATATTAAGAAATAATAATCTTTGCAACCACTTTATCCATCCAAATGCTTTTAACTTTGATCTTTCTGTTTTCTAGCAACACCTTGTATTTTTTTCAGACCTCTTCACCTTTCAGAGATAATCATCCCTGATGACTCCTTTGAATGCTTCCCTCAGCTAAAGAGAAGTGTCTGATTGCCACTGCACCATCCATGTATCTCCACAATTACTGAGATAGTTTTTGGTGTTCAAGGGTAAGGCAGAAAAAGGAAAAAGCTCTCTAGACCTTAAAAGCTGCTTTGTCCTTGCACAATGGCAATCTGAAGCCCTCAGTCTTGCTGTGTTTAGAAGTCAGTAAATTTACTAGTTAATGTGCTTCACCCAATTAAAAAGCCCTTGATCTGAGCCCGTCAATAGATTTTGGTATCTATAGAAATCTTGGCCTTGTGCTGAAAGATTTAGCAATTTCCTTCTCTTCCTTCAGACTAAGTCTCAGTAGGGATGAGATGCTGTTTGGCAAAATGGGCTTGGCCTCTCTGCTGGGCTGTGCTGGGAGCCCTGCCGGGAGGCTGTCCTGGGCTGCAGCTGGGAACTGGCCTTAATTGCAATAATTTACTGGGCCAGCTAATTATCGGATTAAGGCTCAGTGTTGTAGCACTGAGGGAAGGCACTGACAGAACAAGGGGTCTTGTCCCAAGAAGGATCTGGCAGGGCTAGTGCAAAAGCAGCAAAGGCATCTGTGGTACCTCTTTTTGAAAGGTCACACAGTGTGGGGAACAAGGCAGCTACAGATCGACATTTACTTTACTCTATTTAGGCTATAAACAAGGAGGGTAAGAAGAGAAATATTTTTATTTATTTTTATTTCACCTTGTAACAGTGTAGAGACAGTCACTGCTATGTTGTCTCACTTTCACCTCTTGCTAAAAATACCTTCCTGTGAGAAGGATCTTCTCAGCCCACTTGGTTTGCATTTTAATTATTTTCTCTGTCTGGCACTTTTCACCTGTTGATGTTTTGTAAAGGCAGATGAAAGCGGAGCATTACTGTGAACTAGACATCACTGTCACTGGACATGAACTGTGAACACCCCAGCTCATTTTGGAAAATGCATATGAAAGTTTCTATAAGAGAAAACCTTGAAGTGAAAACTGAATTAAGCCAGTTTTTCCTAAAACCACTGGCACAGAAAGATGCACTGATGTCTTGAATTGACCCGAATCCACCACTTTACAGTGTTAGGACCTATTTCAGTGACTTTCTCAAGAGGCTTAGGCACATGTACCCTCCAGTTAAAATCTTTGTCCTCTTGAAAGACCCTGCTGAAATTGTGAGCCTTAATAATCTCTAATCATTCTCCTCTCCTGAGAAACATTTTCATCATCAGTTGTCTCATTAGACCAACTCCCTTTCTTCTTTGCAGGATGAAAACCCCTTGTTAGTCTTGTGCTTGTGGCACATCTGGGTTTTGGAGTGTTGGGAGGTGGCAATAGAACGTGTGACAGGAAGGTGACATGAAGAAGCCAATTCCTAAAGCCTGTCCTTGTTTGGCAGTGCTGTGGCAGAGCTCACTGGATAATGTTCTCTGCACTCACAGCTGCCCCAGCTTGGCGTGGGCAGGACATGGAGAGGAAGAGTCAGACGGGGCCAGGGGATGAGTCTCTGTGGCTTGAAGGGAAGGCAAAGCTCAGGGACTGTCAAATCTCAGCTCTCACATCAAAAGTGAAGGGGCAGGCGAGGTGTGAGCAGCACAGGCCTCTGCAACACGCTCCCCCTTCTGCTCTGCTCTTTAGCAGCCCAGCTCTAAAGCCAGAGAAGTCATCAGCCCTGAGAGGCTGCATGGTTTCACATCCAAAAATGTCGCTCAGATGTGATTCCGTTTTGCCTGCCACGTGTTTGTCTGCTTTTCCTAAACCCTCAAGTCTCTCGGTCGGAGCGGATGGGACTCATCTCATCAAACTGGCATCCGCAGTGTCGGTGCTGACTTCAGCAGCAGCCACCCGGGGCTCCCAAAGGCTCTGCAGGGATGGAGCCAAGGCAGCTGAAGGAGTCCAGGGCGTGATTCATCTCTTCTTAAACTGGATGTCTAAAATAGGTCTGGAAAGTTGTGCTCGGGAAGTGCCGATTTCCCCCGGCTGGCTGTGAAAGGAGCTGACGGTGATTAGCTCAACATCCCTGTTGAGGATATCTGTGTCTAGTCAGATGAATCCTACCCAGATGGCTTTTGGCTGTGTTTGTACACAGAGCTCAGCACAGGGGGGCCGTATCCTCAGTCAGCGTGGATGTTACTGTGATATAAATAATACCACCACGACTGAGGGCACGTACTGAACGTCCCTCGTTCTTCCAGCTCCACACACATACATCTTACCATCTTCTGGGGCTCCATATGTATTTGTTAATATAATAAGAATGGGGGGTGGACGTGTGTGGGTGAGCGAGTGTACGGTGTCCTGTACGAATAGTTGAGATGGGCTGATATGATCAGACAGCTCTTCTGCATCCTGATTGATTGAGGTGTTCTGTTTCCACATTAACTTGCAATAAAGTGCTCTCTGATGCCGATACGCATTCATCATGTGCAATTGTGGAGACTGTTTATAACTTAATTTACTCCAAGGTAATGATGATTATATCTAAATATTTATGGAGAGGTCAGTGCAAGTAAATTTCTCAGTAATTTCGTTTTGCTTTTCTTTCTCTTTTCTTTCTCTTTTCTTTCAGCCAGCCAAATTATCTCAATGCTCCCTAAAGACCTTCTGCTAATTCCTTTGTTTGCAGTGACAGTTAGTGGAGAAAGAAGGCTGATTAACTGCAGGCAGCCTCTGCGTTGAGCAAGCCAGCAGTCTAACCAGAGGTGCACGCCGAGTCTCTGCCTTTTATTTTCATTTTGACCTGCAGGAATGTCATGGGCCGGAGCTGTCTATTAGGATATATCTAAATCGTGTGTATTTGTGTGAGTTAGCAATGCTAAGCAAAGCTTCCCACTAACACTGTTAAAATTGATATTTTCTGCAGACGTGACAGGGGGTGGCATCTATGCAGCACTGGTTGTTCATCTGATGATGATCTGCTCAGTGCAGACCATGGGTGATCACTTTTAGGGTGGGCTCAGTCAGGAAACCACGTTGTTTATGGCACCTTGGGGTGTTTGTTAATTTTGGGGTGTGAGCTTCTTCCTCCACTTTTTCGGCTTGTTTTTTCTCATGTTATATAGTCCACTAAGGGGATTCCATCTCTTCTAGGAGGATTTAGCCCAGTGGGGCGGTGGTCTCTAGATGATTCCCAGCCTGTCTGCTAATATTTAGGACTGACTGGTGCTGGAATTTTTCACCCAGGAATTTTTTGAGGCAGTGTGGAAAATGGACCATTTTGTTATCTCTGAGGGAATAGGAATTTCACAATATTGATATGAAACAGCTGAGAGGATGTTTCATTTTGATGTCTTATGAAAAACATCTGTGGATCCCTGAACTTCTTGGCTCCCCCTGCTCCATATGCAGAGCTCCAACACATCACATTATCCCTTTCCTTTTTCTCCTCCTTCAGCCATGTCTGTGTACTCGTGTGATCCTGAGGCCTGTGCTTTGTGCAGGAGTTTTTGTCACTAGGCAAGCAATGAACCCCAAGTGTGTCCCTCAGGCAATGGCATGCGTGGATCCTGGATGAGTGGTGAACTGGAAAGAAGATGGGTGCTTATGTCCTCGATCCCATGAAGGTGGCACTTCATGGGATTGAGGGTAAGGGTGGGTAAGATGGATCTGTAGGATCTGATTGTAGCTGGATGTCTTGTGTGCTCTTGGACATCAGCATTAGCACAGTAGGATTCATTTCTGCTCAAGAGGTGCAGCCACCCACAAGCCAGTGGCTGTTGTCAGCTTTGGGGGCTGGCAGTGGATGTGAGATGTGGCAGTTTTGGACCTAAATGCTCTGCAGGAAGGTGCTACAGTCTTCCCTTCAGTTTGGCCCCCACTGGTACTCTTATTGCTGCATCCTATCACAGTGGTCCATGTTACCTTTAAAATTTACCCTCATCCTGCTTGCTTCAAATACTGCTTTACTTCCATCTCTGGCATTAACTCTTCAAATATTTTCCCCTTCTCCTTTTTAGCAGTTCTATTTTCCCTGGAGGAACAGTAGAAGCCCAGCAGCCATGTCTTCCTGAGCAATGATCGCTGCCTTTTGTCCTCACCCTGTACTATGCCGCAGCAGAGGGATGCCCAAGCTCTGTTACTGCTGATAAGTGATTGCTCCATGCATCTATTGGTGATTTGATGGTGAGGACATGTTTTCAAATGCTCCTCAGAACATTTGATCATCCAGCTGTGGCCATCAGCTACCTGGATCCAGCTGGAAAAAGGACCTGTCTTGCAGTTCACGCTTTATGGTGAGGAGAATGGCAATGTATAAATCCACTGTCATCCTGAATCAAATGCTGGAAGAGAGAAAAGATATTGAGGTATATTGAACCACAGAGGGGGAAAAAAATTATGAGTGCAATCTGCTCCATTAAAAATTTCATAGGCCGTTACCTTTACAGTGCAATTAGCTGAGTGATTCCGGTGCTGTTGGAAGCCAGAGCAGTGGATAATGAGAGGCAGGAATGCCTGTGCAGGTAACATTTGCAGAAAACCTTTAGGTTTTAGCTGCTTCTCATGTGTTCCGAGCGCGCTGGTAAGTCACCAACTGTTGATCCCTTCCCTTCAGCCTCACTTTTCTCCTTTGCTTGTGTTTCCTCCCACAACTCCAACAAGCCCCGGCCCCTGTGCCTTGATGTCTTTGTTCCCTGTGCAGCTGCTGTGGGCCAGTGGCACAATGGGACCTGTCAGCGCTGGGGAGCGGGGCGGCGGCGGGCGGGGGGCTGCTGCAGCCTGGCAGAGGGGGGCTTTTGTCAGCAGGGAGTGTTTGCTACCTTTGATGCCAATCATTTTGGAAGAGTTAATGCTGACACGGAAAGCAGCGAGAGGGCTTTTCATGTGAATTCTGACGGAGAGAAAGGGATCCTGGGAGCCACATAAGCACGTTGCCACGGCTGAGTGCTTTGTACCAAGTTTGTGGTTTCTTTTTAATGCAAACCGATGGCCATTTTTCCACTGCAACACTGGGGGGAAATCGCCCATTTATTTGATAAATGGCCTGATTCCAGTCTTGCTTGCACCAGACATGCAGGAAGAGGCATCAGGGGACAGGCTTTCCTTGTGCAGAAAAATATTTGGGGTTAATTCTTTGCACTTCATTATGAGGACACTAAGCCACGAGACTTATCTCAAAACAGAAAGGTTTTACCATCTAGTGTTTGACACTTGAGCACCCTGGCTGTGTGCTTCTGTCCAAAGGCTCAAGTCAAACCTTAAGAAATTTGGAGTGGGAAGGGGGATAACTTTGCTTAGTGACAGCTGAAGACAAATTAGAAGGCAGACCCCAAATTTTACATCTGCTGTCTCTTGTTCTGGCAGCTGAGGGGCTGCTTTTGGCTCATGTAGTTGTGCAGCATGGGAGGTGAACTCTATGAGTGGACATGCACGAGTCAGGCCTGCATTTATATGCATGTCAATGACCAGTCAATTCACTGATTAATTTGACAGCAAGCCCTGTGAAAGGTGCTGGGAGCTTTCTGCCCCTGCCCCAAAGCCTGGAGTTCAGTGTCATACAACTGCACAACAGTCACTAATGAGAAAAAAAATGTTCTTATTGCTTCTGGCTGAAAAAGATAGATTTCCTTAAAAGCCAGACCCTGACATTTCAGTGAACTGTAGCTGAAGACAAAGAATGTGCATTGTTTCTAAACAGATGCAAAAATAATAATAATAAAAGATCTTCTGCTTTCCAAGCCAATCTCACAATTTCCAAACCTGGTTCATGGTTTTTCTCATGCTTCATGATGACAATGCCAAGTCTCTGTTGTCAGGCTGCTAAAAAAACTCATTTAGTTTCACCCATCTACCAAAGAAATGAGCAAAATCAGCTCAGTCTCTGCAGTTGGGATGGAGTTTGTCTCTTCTTCTGATGTGTGCCTTAGAAGAAGGAGCAAAAGCAGGAGGTTGAACTCCAAGATGTCCTCCTGCTGTATTTCTTCTGTGGCCATGCACAGGGCTCCCTTATCTTCCCTCTCTCCTAAAGTACCTTCTCACAACATACTGCTTACCAGAAATGATTCAGAATTCAAGATAATTCATTTCTCAGTGTGAAGCTACATTGCAAAATACAGACTGCCCTGCACAGCAGCTTTACCCTGAGTCTTTCCCTTCACTGCTGGTGCTTCTGCTGCCTGGATATTTCCACTTCAAAACTTAAGTTTCTCTCCTTTCCTCCAGGAAGAAAGAGTTCTAGCATCCAGGTCTACTTCCAGCTCTCTCCTGTGAAAGTTCCCATAGCTAAGTTTTGGACTCACTTTTGGAAATGTGGTGGACTCCCCAGAATGCAAAAGGTATATTTTCTTTCTAGGTTATTTCACTAACACAGCTCACAGATCCTGGGGTGCTTGGGTGCCCTTTGATATTTGGGATCAGACTGGCCAGGGCTCCCAGAAACAGCCTGAATAGAGCCTGGGGTGAAAGTAGGACTCCAAATGCCATCCTGGAAGGGAACCATTAACACTGCTAATTTGTTAGCACTCAAAGGGCTCTGGAGAGAAAAAGGAAAATTCAGGGCACCTTCTCCTCAGGTCAGGAGTTACTGCACTGCAGTCAGGGTATGAGTGGCTATTACTATGTTAGCTATGGGGTTATACTGGAAGATCCAGACATCTGCACCTGGGAGTGGGGTGGGGTTAGAATCCATGAGATCTGCTTGAGTTCCTGGTTTGCATAAAATCCTCATTGTGGTGGGTGCTGTGTTCCTCTACATACAGGCCCCGTTGTGCTCCCTGCACATTATTTGCAGAGGATTCTGGTAACCAGAGGCATAAGATAAATCAGTTTTTTGTTGTTGCTATCGCTGTGAGCAGCCTGGTACTGCTGAACTGTGGCCAGGGTCTCCAGTCCAGCATATTCTGCTGCCTCCTATAGCTCTGCTGGAAGTCAGCTGTCAGGCCAGATGTTTAGCAACCATTTTTCCTGGTAGGAAATTAGTCCCTATCAGGTAGCAGGTGGCATTTTCTCTCCTTGCTGTACAGTCAAAGGCTTTGAAGAGTCAACATCTTCATCCTCTCTCACCTACATCTATTCTCAAGGGGCAGCAGCATGGAATCAGCACCAGCAAAGCCTATTACTTGGAAGAACGGGGAGGAAATGAAGGCAAGAAAAAGAAGCGTCTCTAATGGACCTAGACCAACAGCAGAACATCCACGAAATTATTATTTACAGAGACTTTGACTTTTATGACTATAGTCTCAAACAATGAGGGGTATCTATTTTCTGTTGGAGGCACCGGAGCATCTATTTTAATGTTAAAAAAAGCTGTGCCCACCTGGAGAGAGGGATATGAGGGCAAATGTGCCAGAAAGGTGATGTAGCTTTGCTCTCCCAGCTGCTGCTGCAGAGATGGCTGGGGAGTGGGAGGGCACGTCTTGCAGAGGGTTTTGGTTGCAGCTCCAGCGAGCACACGTGAAATCCTGAGGTGCAATTCCCTGCTGATGTGCACCTGGCATCTGCTTTACCTGTGCCAAGCACAGCTCCTGCCAGGGCTGGCTCGTGGAGCAGCAGAGGTGTGAGCAGGGACTAAAACTGCTGCCTCCCACAGGTTTAAGGTGTGAAGGCAAGAAAATGAGATTTGAAGACTCCCCAGGGAGCAGATTTAGTAGCTGAGGTCCCTGGGGGATGCTTGATCCTGGATATCTACTTATCCATAGGAGTCTGTGGGCAAGAGGGCTTACAGTATTCCCTGGAGATTTGCAACTTTTGCTGGTTTCCCCAGCATATAATATTGGCTTGACAACTATAGCTAACTTCTGGTTCCACTTGCTTTTCCTGTTAGTTGGGAGTGTTGTGTGCAAAGAGGAGCAGCTCTTGTTTATGTCTGCAGAGCTGAGGGAGGTCTAATGCAAGTCATCAGTGGCCCCAGTTGCCACTCAGAGCTTGAGGAGGGAGATGTGGGGAAAGCTCTGTGTGAGTAACCCTCAGCTGGAGAGTGCTGTGGGGATTTCTGTATGTGTCACATGTGTGTGTATTTATGCCCAGAGCTGCTGTGTTTGCCTGGCAGGAGCGTGGACACAGGTCTGTATTTGCACCTGCCTGTGGGCACCCAGCAGGTTATCATGTTAACTTGCTTATCAGTTCTACCTTTTAGTGGTTAAATACTTCCCAGAACAGGTCAGACTGTGCAGAAATGAGCTGTGTTTGAGAGGGTTTTGGGATAGACCAAAGGGTTTTGGATACTCTGGCTCTGATGAAAGACAAGCTGAAAGCCTGGCCCCTTCTGGTATCCAAAAGTCAGGACCCTCACTGGGCTCTCCAGGCACTGCTCCATCTTTATGCCAGATGTGTCCTACCATCCCTGCAGGGTCAGCATGTAGTCAATGACTCCATGTGATCTTTGGCTCTGCCACAAAATATCCCCATGGGTCAGAAGCCAACTTCTGCGGCTGCTGGCAGAGCACAGTCCTTGATAGTCTGGGGAGCCCTGGTGTGTCCAGTGATGCTGCAAACCACAGAGACACCGTGGCCCTCACTTGAACTCCAAGGGTCTGGTTTCCAGGGGGATGCAGAAACAGACTTTAAAAAGGCATCAATCAAGATATCTCTGTTCTCACAGACTGCCACCCCATGGCTTGTACTGACTAACTCTCTCCTGAAAAAACTTTGGGGGTCCCTGAGACCAAATTTGCTGCACCAGTGTGAAGGATTTTGGTAGGGAATTGACAGAAGCATGGTGGAGCTGACAATGTGTGGGAGCAGCCCTGGCCCCATGGTGTCTGATTGTCATGTTGTGGTTTTGGGTTCCTGGGGGAGAAGGATGGGGAATGTGCCTGCTGGTGGCTTGGGCTGTCAGGTGTGGCTGAGGGCTGTCTTCAGCCAGGGAATCAGCAGAGACCCACAGCACGACAGCAAGACCAGGAGAAATGGAGTCTGAAACCCTCTGCTGCAGGGCAGCGGCATCAGGACCCACAAAGAGCTAAAACCTTGTGCATTCATGCTGTCTTCTGGAGGTAGAAAATGCAAAACAAGACAAAAAACCCCAGCCAAAACCTCACCTGGTGCCAGCAGCATCCTGACGTCAGCTGAGGCTCAGCCCTGTGCTGGCACCAGTCCTTGCAGGCAGCTGTGGAAGGGGAGCAGCGTTGGGCAGCAGAGCTGCTCCTCTCTCTCCTTCCCCCCCATTCTTCCCAGCCTCCTTCTTTACGGGGTTAATTTTATTTTTTCCTCCAGGGGTTTAGGAACAGCCAGCTGAAATGCGCAGGCCAGCTGCCTGCCGGTGGCAGCAGGAAAACAGGCAGACAAAGCAGATGGACGCAGCAGGGGCGAGGGAAGGAGCGCTGTCTTCAGCGGGCCATGGGCACCACGAAAGAGTAAACAGCTCTCCAAAGGGAGCCGGGAGCCAGCTCCAAACCCCATCCTCTCCCAAGTACTCAATCACAGCACATTAACAAGAACGCCTGGACTGCTGGGGGAGAGTAAACAATAAGAGGCCATGCTGGCAGGAGAGTGGGAAAAGCAGAGCCCCCCTCCAGCTAATATTTATTGAAAAGGGTGTAAAAAGTGGCTTGCGCCTCAGCGTGCTGTCAGCGAGCTGCAGCGTGTGCTCTGCCCATCTCCTTGCGGGACGACCGCCCTTTCCCTATCTCCGTCCCTGTCGCCACGTGTGCAGGGGATTTGTTGGAGAGGAGGAGCAGAGGCAATGCAGAAGCTGGAGGTGAATCCACTGCCCCCTCCTCCTGAGCCGGCCGCTGCTCCATGGATGCACCCTCGCTTCCCAAAGCCAGGCTGGCATTTGGGGCCTTGGCTGCTCCAGCGCCGCAGCCGCTCGGCCGTGCCGCCACACAAGAGCGCTGCTCCGTGTGGGAGGAGGAATCGTGTTTGGGGGAGCAGGGCTATTGTTCAGCAGCAGGAAGGGGTGATTCTCCTCCTGCTTGTGCCAGCGTGACTTCCTTCATTTTGCTGGAGCGGCTCCTGATTTACGCCTGGGAGCTGGATCCCGCTCGCCAGGCGTTGCTCTTTCATCTGCAACATTGCAGCGAAGTTTTGTTTACAAAGGTTTTGGCACGGCCACAGATTCCTTCTCCCCTTCCCCCTCTTCCACCTAATCAGCTGCAGTTTTCTCTCTCTCCTTCGAGTCCCACTGAAAAACTGATTGACCTTTCCGAGCCGTGGCTGACACATGAACCGTGCAAAATCCTTTCTGCTCCCTCAGCCCCGTGCTTGTTTGGGAACACCCGAATGGGTGGCCTCAGGCACATGAGCTTGGTGCCTTTTGGGAGCTGCTTTGCTTTTCCTGTTGGGCATCCTTGACATTGGGTTAATCTGTGTTTTGTGGCTGAGCCTCCCCAGTGCTCTTTGCAAACGATGACGTTGCTAAAATTGTGCCTCTGACATGTGCTCAGTCCCAGGTTGCCTCTAAAATGGGCCCATTAAGCAAAACTGAATTTCAAGGCAGAATATGAAAACTTCTGGCCCAGTGTCTCCCTCCACCCCAGCAGGGTGTATCCACATGGAACATGCACAAAGGCAATTTAATCCTTTCTGGGACCAAACTCAGCAGAGCTCTTCTATGAGAAGCCAGCCTGACCCACAGCAGCTTTCTGTTTTAGCCATGGGGTAAGAATTGCCCAGGTTTGGCTCTCATTAGATAAGAATCTAATGAGAGCCATGAATTTGCCATAAATATGCTTAAACTGTTTTTTCTTTCTGTATTTCTTGAGGGTAAAGAAGCATGGGGGAAGAGGTGGCCTGGTGGTTTGGCTGAATTATCTTTGCAGCCATTCCCACAGATTCAATGTCCAGTGATACTGGCACCTAAACACTCCTTTACACCTTTGTGAGCACATGTTGGACCTTATCCCTTTTACCATATTTCAGTGGTGGTTCAGCTTTCTGTTGTGTTACTTGTCTGTATTTCAAAAGCAAGGTTCAGAAGCAGCTTTCCACTGCTGGTAGAAATTGAGTTGTTTTTGAGGCAGGCCAGCCTCTGCTAGAGGCCTTTTGCTGTCTGCCTTGTGTTTAAAAAGCTAGAATTGGAGGCAGGTGAAAATATAATAGAGATGTTTCTTGCTGTTGTTAAAAGCAGAGTTTTCTTGAGCTAACCTGGCTCTGTTACACACTTTGGTGAAATCTGAGTGTTGCTCACCTTGTCCACCACAACTCAGAGGAAATATAAACAGTAATTTGTAGCACACACAAGGACAGAACTCTGAGAAAAATGCCAAGGCAACCAGGGATGTGTCAAAGAGTGAAGGCTGCTCCGGTTCTGGAAGCAAGACATAAAGTTTCCATTTCCACAGAAAGACATCAGATTGTCCAAAAAACTCCCTGCACAGTAACACACAGGCTGAGCCTCCTCAGACTCAAAATGCAAAGCACAAGGGTCCCATGGGGTACCCAAATGTGTCTGGCCTGTACCCAGCCAGGGGAGCTCCCCTGGGCTGTGATGTATCCCAAATGACCCACTCTAAGGTCATGGGTGCCAGCAGAAAGCTTTTACTGGACCCCAGGAGAGCATTGGTGTAACTTAACAACACGATCTCCCTTCCTTTTTCAGGAAAAGACACGTCCTCAAATCAAGTGAAAAAATAAAAGTGTTTTCTTCTCTTATCCCTCCTATGATCAAATGCCTCTGGTGCTGATGGTAGGCTTCTCCTTTCCCTGGGAAATACATCAATTTGATTTTCTCCCTCAAAGGATAAATCACTGAAAGACACGACCACCCAATTTCTCCTCAATTGTGACTGCCTCTGCATGCTGGGGGAATACCATTGGAAGGAGCTCTGCTTTGTTTCAGTCCTTCTATGCATGCTCATTTTATTTCTCATGCTTCCTTCCTCTCTGATAGTTTTTTTTTTTTTTTTTTTCCCAAATCATCATTTTTTTCAGCAAGAACTGGTGCTGCCTGGGCTGTGCCTGTAGCAGCTGAGCCCACCCTGCTATCTGTCCTGGGCAATCTGGCCCTGCCTCTCCTCTACCGTGCTGATTTCCCCATTAAATTAAAATTATTGGAAGCAGCAGCAGAACCCATGTGCCTAGAGACTGCTGGAGGGCAGTTTCACTGCATGTAAGTGTCAAAAAATTTGACATCTACAACCGATGGTGGCAGATGACACAGTGAACAGGACCAGTCAGCAATGGGAAGCTTTTATCAAAGGACAGTAAATATTTAGCCCTGCATCTTCTTGAACAAGCAATTGAACAAGATTGGCTCCAAAAGTATCCCGAAGCTTTCAGGACACTGTTCTGGTTTTCATGTGGTACCACTCCATCTCAGCCTGGGGTTTAACCCTTATTATGATGCTTTCTCTCTTACCCCAGGACCAGATAAAAGCTCTCATATTTTGGGGTGTTGCATGGGTTTATCAGATGGAGTTGTGTGAGACATGCTGCTCTTTCCCTGCAGGTGGGCAGAAGAAGAGGGGATTCATTTTGAAGACACCTCAAGCTTACTTTTCTTTATTCCTCATGCCAGTGCCTCACCACTTTGATAACTTGGCTGGAAAATCCAAGTGGAGCAATGATCTCAGCTCTGATTGTGGTCTGCAGTCCCCTCTTGAAGCCCTCCATGCTCTCCAGGAACAGATCCACCCCAACCCAAGGGCTGAAGGGTGACTTGTGCTGCTGACCCTGGGACCTCTGGTTGCTGATGTGGATCCCAGTTGAGAGGAAGAGCTCGTGGGGCTTGTAGAAGTGGATTGAGACTCAGTCTGATGCTTCACAGTGCTACTGTGGAGGCTTTGGCAACATCCACATGGGACAATCGGGTCCCTTGGAGGGCATCAAAGGAGATTTACCTTTGGTCTTAGTGATTTAAGAGTGCCTGTCCTTGTCTCTGTGGCTCTTAATTTCATAAGATAGGATGTTTTATGGATTTAGGGTATGTTTGAACCCTCCAGAGGTGTGCCAGGAAACATCCAAGGCAGATGTACCTTGCTTTTGGGAAAGAGTCTGCTCACTTCTCTGGGATACAGCCAGTGCTGGATGCCACAGTGGCCCCATAGAGCTCCAGAGGGAAGGCAGCTCTGGGCTGGAAAACAGGGGTTGAGGAGCACACTGTGCCTGTGGTTGTCTTGTAGTGGTCTGTCAGCCCGAAACAGGCATGGCATCATTTTAAGAGCAAGAGCTTTGCAGCCAGTAGTGAGGGGTATTATGAAGTTTCCTTGCTTAGGGACTGTGGAGTGTTTTGGGGTCCTTGGAAGAGAGACTTTTCCTGTAGTGAGTCCTACACCCCAATTTTTTTCTCAAATGCTGTTTGCCAGCAAATTACCTGGATTTGAAATTCAGGTGAGATGATGGATGAAAAAATATTTCCCCACATTGCTCTGACCTCTGAGGTGGCTGATTTATTTTTTAAAGATAATACTGCCCCCCATGGGAATGGTGTCTTGCTCTGTTTTTTTGCTCTAAGGAGGTAGCTCTTTTCATGTTTATCTTTGATTCAAGCATTGTAAGGAGCAATCCCCCTCACTTATGCGCTTCATTGTATTCTGTCCATGAGAGATTCTCCCCTACTGTTTGTAGCTCTCTTTTCAGTGTAGCTGGTAAAATATTTGAACAGAAAATAAAAAAAGTAAAAAAAAAAAAAAAAGAAAAAAAGACAGAAAACAGCCTCCAGCATTTAGAGGATAAAACAAGATGTAAGTGGAAGGCTTACTGTGGTTAATGCACAGGGCTGGGAGGCCTCAGATGGACCATGGCCTCTCTTTGCTGCTCTTCTTCTGTGGCTTTGTCTCATTTATTTGACCACCTCCTGCTGCAGCTGTGGGTCCTTTAGCACACCCCATGTTTTCTGCCTGGAAAACCCATGGAAAAGCAGAGGGACAAGCAGAGATTTGAGGTCTGAGGTGGGAGGGAAGATGCTCTTTGTTAGTCCAGCTGATGACAGATGAAGCATTGGTGGAAGAATTCAGAGAGCATTTTGACAGAGTGTTGGAGCATGTGAGAGGCTGTGCACAAGCAGATGCAGCCTCCAAGGCCAAACAAATGGGGAATTTTCCCCACTTCAGCCTTTTTGCTCCTTGCTGGAGCAAGGGAAGACTTGGGAAGCAGTTAACCTACAGGTAGCAAGAGATTTTGAAGCGTGAGCTGTTGTCAGTGTCAGGATCCACACTTACTGCAAATATTTATGGGAGTTGTTTCAGTGTGGCTGCACATCCATGCATCTGTTGAAGCCCCAGCTAGGCTGAAGTCTCTTCCCCTGCTGATTATTTGGGGTAAAGGCAGTTTTCAGGACATCTCTCTGCCAGGTCTAATGCTGCAGGGAAGCTGTTTTGCACAAGGTGGTTATAAGCCAATGGCTCATCCACAGAAAAAGAAGTTAAATCTCAATGGGCTGTAACAGGCAAACCTGTGTTAGAGGGTCTTAAGGTTAATTTTGTCCTTCAACGACCTGCTGTGAATTAAAAACTGAGCCAAATTGGCATGAAGGGGCATCATAGGGCTGAGTGTTTTTAAAAGTAGAAACCCACTGTGATGGTGATCATGGGGTGGTTTGAGGGGAGGCCTCCAGCAAGAGCTGGAGCAGTCCAGGTAGTTTTTGAAAAAAATCCCCAGATTTTGGAAGTTTTTTTTAGACTTCTGGGATGTAATGGCATGTTAGAGGATGGAGCAAAAAAAGGGAATATTTAAATAAATAAGCAAATGTTTCTCTGTGGGAGAGGAACCGAGTGAGCCTGTGAATTAATGATCAGTTTTTAATTTGTCGTTTCATTTGGATCAGTGAAAAAGACAGAATGTCTGAGGTATATGTCCTCGCAGGAAAGATGTGAGCCTAAGAGAACAACATCTGGACTATTTTTAATATTTTTTATCCTTGAAGAAGATACTTCCTTTCACCTCTAACACCAAAAATGTGATAAGAGGAAGCAAAAGGACAGCCTGAAATTTACCCCTCTGTGGGAGCTGCTCTGAAGGCATTGATCCCTTGAGAGTAAAGTTATTTATCCTGCACTGCTGTTTTTGCCAGGAGTAAATTTCTCAGGAAGCCTGGACAATGCTCATGTCCCAACAGAGTCTTGAAGTGCACCACCCCTGGGCTGGCAGCTGCCCTTGGCAGAGGATTCAGCCTCCTTGGTGCTGCCAGATGCCATTTTGCTGGCTGCAGACATGTGCTGTTTGCTCTTGCCAGTGGTTCAGGGCTGGATGTGTTTCAGGATACCAAGGGGACAATGAGACACTCATGTTTCTGAAGATCCTGATTTGAAAAGGCTGGGGAATGTGAAAAGTTGGAATTAATGCATTGGAGGCAAAACCAGCCCCCATGGCCAGGTTTGAATTCTGATTACTGGGACTATTGATATTTGATCCCCATGGCCACACCTAGTTGTGCAGGACAGCATTAACCTTGGCTCTGCACAGGGATGTCACATTTCCCACTGTGGAATCAAAAGGACTAATGAGGTTTTCAGTGTAATTAAGCTTCTTGAGGGTTTTCTTCAAGGGCAAGCAGTTTGCCCAACTTCATGCTTACAGCCATACATTCACAGATATAACAGGTGCCTTGGTTCAGCCAAAATATAAAAAGAAAGGTATTTCTGAGTGTTGGCAAGGCTTAGGCTTAAGGAAACTCTCTTTTTGGTTGCTCACTTGGTGCTTGCATTTATCATCTGTAAGTCAGGTTTTTAAGGGAGTGGTCAAGGGTTTAGCTGCCTGGGTGGAAGCAGTGGCCTGAGGTTGTAAACTCCTTTGTGCATCCCTCATCTCAATGGAGGCTCTGGAATAGTGAGACTGTGTCTGCAAACTGCCAGGCATGCCTTGGCCTAATTAAATATTCATTGTGACAAAACACCACAAACACAGGAGACTTTCCAGTAATTGCTTCACCCCAGCTAATGAACCTACCCTGGCTCACTCCACGGGGCTCCCTCGATGCATTTCCTTCCTCCCTCCACACTCACTGCTCACCTTGCTCAGCCTCTTGTTCCTTGTAATGAACAGGGAAAGATCGAGCTGGGCTCTTCTTTTTCATGGCTGCATTGTCTTAGTGCATCCATCCCCACAAATGCTTCTATTTTTGTTTGTGGGGGCCTGATTATTACATTCCACACTCTCCTCTGTGGCCTCTGACTTTGAGTTGAGGTCTTCAGCAGGTGGGTCAGCTGTCAGACTGGACCTGTAGCCTCTCTCTTCCTTCTGCACCTTGGCTCAGGCTGGGATTTTGTTATGAAAAATTTTCATTCTCAACACTCCCAGACATGAGCAATGCAACTGTGCTGCTGCCAGCAAACACAGCCCCCAGCAGGAGCTTTTATGACAATATCACCTCAGCTCTTGCTACTTATCCAGCCCCGTGGTGCTGTCTCAGGAACTGACCTCATAGTTTCCTGATTTTGAGCTCAAAATTTGGGGCACGGGGCACAAACGTGCACAGCACTGATTCCTGTGGAACCTTGGTAGGCTGGTGAGCTCATCCTGTGTAAAACCTTACCTCAGCCTGTCCCTGTACTCCCAAAGCAATGTCCTGTGTCAGGGACCATGAGCTTCCCGGGTGGTCTCAACAATCACAGGTTTTAGCCAAAATAAGGGTCACTCTTATACATAGAAAATAGAAATGGAAGGGCTGAGGGTCAGGCTCCTGGCTTCAAGCTGCATTTCTTTTCTCTTTTGAGATGAATAGGCTTCTTGTGGAAGGCATCAAGCTGGACTGTCCTCCAGTCCACCTTAATTCCCATCCCACATCCTGCCCAGTTCTTATCCAGGGCAGATGCAAAACACCCTGCTGTTACAGAACAACTTAATCACAGAGAAACTTTTCTACAAAATCCTTGTTTTGCTTTTTTCTTATTCCTCCATCTCTCCAAGCAAGGAGTTCTATATCTCTGATGACCTGCTAGGGCTTTTTTAACTCCTTGCTTTTATTACTCCTGCAGCTCATAGAATCATAGAAGAGTTTGGGCTATAAGGGACTTTTAAAGGTCATCTAGTCCAACCCCCCTGCAATGAGCAGGGACATCTTCACCTAGATCATTCTTATTATTGGAATGTCCATACCTGCCCTGAATGTGTGGCTTGTAGAGGTGCACTAGTGCAGTGAAATGCACAGGAAAATTATGCATTATGTCAAATTTGGGGCAAAAACCCTTCAGTGAGCTGATTTTTAGTGACTTTATTTCTTTGGCTTCCCAGCTGATTATTTAGCCATTTTCACCAGAAAGTTGTCTCAGTGAAATGAGAACTCACCCACATTCAGGATAAGCTCACAGTTTATTTTGGGTTTTTTTTAGGTTTCAAAATGTCGAGTTGTCTCTGGTGGAGGATGTGTGTGCTAGTTTTATTTTGTGTGTGTGGCATCCCTGCATATGTTTTGGATTGGTTCAGGAGCTGAAATAGCAAAACAAGGTTTTCTTTATTCAAAAATGGAAATGAAATGATCAAACAGATGAGACGAGAGCTATGTGTAAATGGTTTATGTTTGACTGATTATTTAGTTGATACAATAGCAGTAATTATTTTTACTGTGACTCTTTCTGCTGTTACTTTCCCCATCACTCCTGAGTTTTTCTAAGTTTGTGAAACATTTTGAAAGCTCATTCCTGTTTGTTTTCCACCTGTTGAGGGCATTTTAAACTCTGCTGCAATCTGCCTAGAGGCTGTGGCAAGCCACAGACAGTGGTTTGTGCAGTGCACTGGCAGAGCAGGAATCCAGATCCCTGCACTGAGGTGACACTGGGTATGCTGTTTTCTCTTACCCTGTTTATGTAGAAGTGAGCATTTTACTGATGGTTAGCTTCCAGGGAGCACCTGAAAGTCCTTTAGGTGAATATCTGGTCACAGAGATATTCTGATTTTTGGGCTAGGGATGCTGAGACCCAGGAATGCAGCAGAACTTGATTGGCAGGCTCTAGAAGGGGAAACTGAGACCTAATGGATGGTTGTTGACATCAGAGCAACTTCAGAAAAAGTCCTGTGGGAAAGAAGGTGTGGGTAAATAAGGGAAGAGACAAGCATAAATCCATCTCATTTTGCCTAATTTCAGCCATTGGAAATTGAGGAAATGCAGGGTGGAAATAATTTTAGGCAACTAAGTTTGTTGCAGCTACACAGCTGAGTGAGTTATAAAAAGGGAAAAAAAAGCCAAATCAAAAGTTTTCAGGCTCCATATTTTTGGATGGGGCTTTGCTGAGCTTTTAGTAGATTTTTTCCCCCCTGAATTTGGCACAGTTAGCATGACAGAAGCTAAGATGATAGATTTGTTTTATAACTGTAGCTCACATTGTGAGTTTAAAATCAGTTTGTCAATGTCTCTTCTCCTTTCTATCTTTTCTTGTTCTCTGTATTTGCTGTTACTCTTCATGAAAAAGTTCTGCAGCCTCAGCTGAGGAACTGGATGTCATTTTGTTGAGGGAAGAGCAATGACATTTTGTTTGGATGGGACTGACATTCTTGCAGTTAGGATGGCCAAGAGACAATGACAATCATCAAGGTTTTTTCCCTCCACATCATTTCTCAAATCCTGTCTGTGGTCGTAAGAGCATTTATTTGGAAAAAAATTAACTTTAAGAGAGGAATTTACACAGCTAAGTCTAATTAAGCAGAGCAAAATGCCTAGGGTGGCTCGTGGCATATTTGGATGTAACAGAGACTCTGAAAAACACTAACTTCAGCTTCCCCAAATGTGCTGGCCACTGCAGATATGTTGACTGGATATACCACAGGGCAGAAAAGCCAAATGCATTCAAATCTTCCAACATCCCATAGCTAAAGGTTCACAGTATCCTGTATTTCTGCATTGGACAGGAGGATATATCTGTTTAAAGTCTAACACTGCAGATGTGGGAATTTTGCCTCACAGGTAGGTCTTGCTTTAGCTTCTCAAAAGTGAACATTTTCTCATTGAATCCAATGTCTGTACATGAATTATAAATCTGGGAGTGCACCTCTCTGCTTGGCATACTGACATGCTGGGGAATGGGACTAAAAAGGGTACAGAACTAGTTTAGGTTATTTAGGTTCATGCTTGCTTGTGTCATTCTACTGACTTCCATGAAGCTAAGCTGAATTACATCTACTGAAACCAAATCCATCTAATTTTCTCCCCTTGCTTCTTACCTTCAGGCTTGATGTATTATGTCTGGAAGCAAACAGTTAGAATAAGATGCATTTGTTTGATTGTGTCTTTTCATTATCCAGACAGAAGGAAGAGGCAGTTGACAAAGTTTCAGCAGACGGTGCATAGTTGTTGTTTATGTTAAACAAAATGAGAATGTGCAGCATTCAGGGGTATAAACAGCATGACAGCAATAAGCATAAAACATAAGATTGGAAGCAGATTTCACTTTGAGGCCTTGGGGAGCAGATGGATCTGAGATCATTGTGCATTTGTGTACAACTCCAAGACCTATATAAACTCATTTATTCCCCATGTCTATGTGTTTTACAAGAGTCAAATGTAGCACAGCTACAAATGGATGCAGCTCCATTGAACATAATGGGCTGGACCCAAGCACCCAGATCTGTCTCCTAAACTGCTCCAACAACACTAAAAAGGATGGAGAGATGTTTTAGTCTTACAATCAGAGATTGCCTTGTCATCTTAATGTTCAGGTGGCATAAAGATGAGGCAGGCCCTATTTGCATCTCCTCAGTGTGCAGGCTGGAGGGAGCTGAATGCGAGAGGAGTCACAGCTGGTGGGGTTTGGACTGCTGAACTTGCACAGAAGCTGTTTTCCTCCCCATATCTTATATCTATATGATATATAGATATAGAAGAAGCCCTAAACTTCTCCCTTGATTGCTGTTTTCTTAAGTTTCAACCCCTGAATTCCCATCCTAGATCTTGTAGCAGGGCGAGCACAGCTGGAAGAGATGTGGCTCAAACAATGGAGTTGCATCTGTTGGTACGTGTGTGGTTCGGGACTGATGCCGTAAGTTAGAGAAGAAACAAAGCCCACCCTCTGTACATTGGTGGAGATAAAGTCTTAATTTCTCAATTTCAGTGGGCCAACTGGATCAGTTCAAAAGCTGCACTGATTTAGTACTTACAGAGGCAGGACCACACGGGATGCCTATTATTTATGGCCCTGATTCCATGGCAGATCCATGTTATTGAAGTGATGGACATAATGAGGGATTTCAAGCCCAAGCAGAGACTATCCAAGCAGGTGGGAAAGTGACAGGCCAGTATCCAGCCTTCAGAGCACAGACCAAAGCAAAGCTGTTTTAAATAGCAACAATGGCCCTAATCCCCCGGCAGGATGGAGAGATGCAGATTGGTAAAGGGAAGAAAGGGAAAAAAATAGCAACCACATCAAGTGTGTGCATGTGAGAATCCCTTTCAGGATGCATTAATAGGATGCACTGAATAGGAAGAAGAGACCCTGGAGTGTGTTTAAAACTGATTCCTGGTATAATACGAACCACTGTAAATGAAGCGCCGTACAAAAGAAATAATAAAAATATATCACTGTAGTGAGTACCCCTGTCTGGGTCAGTGTTTAACCACGTCAGGGCTTGTCATTAACTCAGAGGCAGAATAACAGAAGCAAACAAGATGACAACAGGGAGAGAGAACACGAGGACAACCACAGGACCCCAGCGAGGTTCCTCTTGCTGCTGCTCCAAGGAATGGGAGCCCAGGAGGGAGAGGAAGGCCAGCCGCCAGGCACGGCTCTGCAGACACCTCCAACGGCGGCGTGGGAACACGCTCACCTCCTCCGTCAGCAGGAACAGCCTGGAACAGCCACTGCCTCCGAGCCAGGAGCTTTAATAAATGATCGTCACGCGCAAGCCGTGCCGCTGCGAGCGAGGATGGGGACGGGTATTTTTAAACGCCAAAACTCCCACCAGCCGCAGTCTGAACACGGACTGCGTGATCCTCAGGAGAAGGAGGAAAATGTGCTGGCTTCCTCTGGAGCCAGACTATTTGCTGAGAATTGGGTTGTTCTGAGGAGAGTTATGGAAAATGCAGGCCATGGTGGGTAGTAATTTCAGGGTGGTGTTAATTTTAGGATGGTCTGCTAAAGACCCTATCCCAGGAGAGGTGTTTTGCGCTTTATGGAGATCAAAACAGCTCTAGATGCTTCAGGCGGGATTGCTCTGACTCCAGCAATTGAGAAAATAAATCTATATGAATGGGTTTCCAATGCTGGTTGTAAATAATTAGTGCAACCCTTAGAAGAAGGGTGAAATTCTGCCTCCACCAGGGTTAATAGTACATGTGCCACAGACTGCAGTGGGGTGAGGACTTCCCTGGGCTGCCTGACTCTGTCCCCTTGTATGACTCTGGTCTTCAGCTGGGATCTGAAGCCATGCCATATTCAGAGCAGCATACCCAGTGTCTCAAAGTAACAACTCAGGCCAGTCAAATTTACCTACCCTTTGTATCCTGGGTGTTTTACTCCTCAGTGTTTAATACCTTGCCTGATGTCAGCTATAGTCATGCTGAAGAAAACAGCTTTATTGTATTTAGCTCTAAGTTAGCATTGACTGGACAGACTGTATCAATTCAGAACAGACTATTAACATCCCTTTTGCTACTTATCTGGAGCTCAAATATCCTGAATAACATGCTCTGATGATGTCACTGTCTCAGGGTCAATAACTGGTCATCAATACGATATCAGCTGTCTCTTCCTCTTCTTTTTGAGCACAGGAGAATATTGTGTGACTTTGACATCGAAGACCATGCACAGAAGCTGAAGAATTGCACAGAAGTCAGTGGGCATGCACTACATCAACCATGACCTGAACCACTGGTCCCAGGGCTGGCTGGGCTTTTGTTGCCTGACAGCCTCCACCATGAGGCTGCTGCCTTTGGCTCAGCAGCATTACTTCAAGGGTAGCTTGAGCTGCATTTGGGGTTCTTTGTGACTCTTTGAGAAGGTTTAGAAGGTAGGAGGTGAGACATACTGTAGTCTCTTGAACCTCTCCAGTGAGTGCAGTAGGATGGAGGATGATGGGAGCAGGAGGAAGCTCGTGGGAAGGAAAGGGGAGAACAGGCAGAAGTACAGACTTTGTAGAAACATGCCATATAGGTTAAACCTAAACACCCACCTGCTGCCCTGGCCTCTCATGGCCTCTGGGGACTTACTATGACACCTAAAGGGGCGTTGTGCATGACAAGGGATTTTAAAAATGAGCTGTGGGAAAGCCTTCCCCATGCCCTCAGCCTGACCTGCCAACCCCAGGCCAGTGGTACCCTACATTTCTGCACGTCCCACTGGAATACCTGCATGCCTCCAGCAGCAGACAGGGCCCCGGGCTGTGGAGGCAGGTTTTAGGTCAGCTTCTCAAAGCTACTCATCTGTCATCTGTGTGCCTGGTGTTAGAGCAGCATTTTGTCCCGATGCTGGAGGGCTGCTCAGAGATGCTGGGTGGCCACCATTTGCAGCTCTAAGCTTCTCCAAATCCAGCCAAGTAGAAAGGGAAAGACAAAAAATGGTTCTGCATCATTTCTGCTGAGGAAGCATTTCATGACAAGAGCAAATACAAAAGTTGCTTTGACTTTTGGACAGATGTATGCTGGAATCTAAAGGATGTTTGAGGACAGATTTTCAGAGGTTGGAACGTACATACTGACTCTAAGATTACTTCATTGTGCCTGGCTGTGCATGTTAAGCCCATATTTGCCTGCACAAACAAGGTGCTTATGCATGCAGTTAGAGGTTTTGCAGGGGCGAAGGCAAGTTCAAACCCTGCATTTCTCCATCTTTATGACTTTACTTAGCAGTACTCTCTCCTTGCCAGGAACGCTTCCCTGGGATCAATGTTTTCAAGGAAGAACTTATGTCATGTCCCCTGATGGAAAATATTGAAGCTCATAACTTGCATTGATAGACTGTTTTAATTGGGGTGGTTCCCTAAGCAAAGAATAATAAGCCTTGAGTTTTAAATTACCCCGGAGGAAAGTCTGTTTGGCACACAGTGGGAAGGTGCCTCCAGCATAATTTCTTACTCCTCATTTGATGCTGCAGCTTCAGCTCCCAATGTCAGCAGGTAAAAGCTCAGAGTGGCTTTTAGGAGATGCTCAAAATAACCTTCACTTGTGCCCCAGAGCAAAGCTAAGGCCTGGTGTCTGCATTGTGAGATGATGCTTGAACCCATGGGCAGTACAAGCTGTGGCAGCACTCCTGTCTCCTCCAACTTCAGGCTGTTTCACCAGGGGTAAGGTGGCTTAAGTGGGACACTTCCATGGTTTTTAGGGTGAGATGAACTTGGGTTTCCTTTGTCCAGGCTGCATGAAAGGGTTTTGGGTCCACTCTCTTCCCTTGCCAAACCCTGTGGAGCAAAGATTAGGTGCAGGACTGCATTGAACCCAGAATGATGCTGAAACAGCCTGGGTGGAGGGTGGGCTCAGAGGTGGTGGAGATGGACAGCATGGGGGGAGCAGAGTTATATCAGTCATGACATAACATGCAGAATGTTGTCTCTGTTTGATCACATGAGAACTGCCTGGGCTTTCTGTGCATGGGGAATTAAATCTTCAAATGCAGCTGGTCACACCTCAGTGTCTGGAGGCAGAGAGAAATCGTGCTGCTCTTAGGGAGATAATAAAGTCCTAAACATCCACAGGCTTTGAAAATAATTCTCTAAGTAAAGCGTGCTCCTAATCCTGCCTCTCCCGTGACATTCCTGCCTCCCTCAAGATCTTTGTCTCCTGCTTGGCTGTCCGATGCAGCTCAGAGAGAAAACTCGTGGTAGTTAATAATAGCAGCTTGGGGATAGAGATTACAACCAGGATGACGTAAATAAGACATTTATTTTCAACAAATGGGATAGGGTGTCTGCTCTGCCATGTTTGCATTTGGCACTCATGGAAATTTAAGGTCTGATATTTGGTGTCTGGCATGTCCATAACAATGTAGATTCATCACAGCCCTAATTATAACTCCTGGGCAGCTCACATAGGGTAGCATGGCTTATTTATAGGTAATATTTATAAACAGACCCTCAGTCTTCCCAGGAAAAGGTCTCTTAAAGTGAGACATTATGGTGATTACTCTGAGAGTCATCACAGGGATCATCACTGCCAAATCCTTTTCCCCTTCCCAGTCAGACCATGCAACATCACTCTCCTGCAGCTGGAGAGGGCCAGTCTCCCCATCCCAGCCCAAACACACAACCCCCACAAACTGATTTGCTGCACTTTTTGGTTTTCTGAAGGGAAAAGGAGATGCCTGTGTTAAAATAGTGATTTCTCAATGCCACCGACTGCATGTGACAAGCGTGCAATTGTATCTCAATAGGCTGCTGCAGTGTTCAGCCACAATCATGTGCCTTAATCACCTGACTGTATAAATGAGTTTCCCTTGACAAGATTCGATCCCTTCGGGCCCCTTGACTAATTGCCTGCTATTGTGAGAAGCCCTGCTTGTTGGGAAAAGCAACTTTTGTCCCCCAGAAATAGCAAAATAGAGAAATAAACACAGAAGTCTGGAGATCAGAAGGTGCTCATTTACTCCCCATATTTAGTGAGACATAAAAGGGATGTTAATTATGTTCCTCTTTGATGACAAAAGTAGCTTTTGCAAACAGTTTTGCTTGTTTGTTCTCTTTTTTTTTAAACAAAGGTACCTGTACTTTTGTCTCCCTAATCACTCTATAGCACACAGCAGCCTTGTGAGGAGAAACTGGCAAGTAACCATGCCACCCAGATCTGCATGCAGGGGTTTCTCAATGCCCTGAACAATGGAGTGTGGAGCTTCCTGTCCCTTGTACATCCCCTGGACCAGAGCTGAAGGTGCTGTGCAGACAGAGGAGCTGCCTGACAACTTTCCTGCAGGTACCCAGAGGCAAGAACCGGCCAGAGAGTGCAGGGCAGGTAGGAGTCAGGCCAAAGAAATGTTACAATATCTGAGCTCTTCTACTGTCTGCTCCCTGCTCCCACCTGTGCATGCTCATAGGCATCATTTTTCATGCATACGGGTGACAGTGATGTGCAAAAAGTATCTGAGAAGGTAATCTGAGTTGCCCAAGAAGAGAGTTGACATCTCTTCACAAGAAGACATCAAGTCTGTTGTACACGTTGAGACCTCTCATTTATTCTTCCAGGCTTGCCCCATCCATTTCTGGGTACGTGGATCTGGAAATGGAAGGTCACAGAGCACATGGCTCTTTGATTCTGCTGAGTGGTGGAGAGGGTGTTGAGATGCCAGAGCTTTCCACACCTTGCACTTGGGTGCTGCCTGATTTACAGTCCCTGCCAGAGCAAAGCTACCTACAGACTTTACCAGACCAAGTTCAACTTTTTTATTTTGATTTTTTAAAATTTTCCTTTCTTTTTTTTTTTTTTTTTTTTTGAATATGCAGAAATCCACCCCAAATTGTCCTAAATTAACCTCTCTTCTGACATGCTGTCTCACACCTCTTTGGTGTCAAATTCTTTTTTAGGTAGTGCTAGAAATCAGAAAGATGAAAAGAGGGGAGACGTCTGACCTGTGCCTTTTCTTAGAGCATCACATGGTTGTGGCTCACAAACTGGTATAATCCAGCTCCAGTGGTGTCAGTCACTGCTCCAACCTGGAGCTGCCCCGGGATGAGCTGAACGTTTTCTTCTGCCCTTCTTGGAGAGAAGGGGCCTCTGGTATTTCCTAGTAGGGATGGTCTCTTTATAACTGACAGTCTCCTGAGTAAATGATCAGAACAGCTTAAGGTCATTTTCTATTCTTATGTTTTTTGATGCTTTAAGCTCCACATAGGGTAATGGAACTGCTGTAGGCTTAGGAAGCAAAGCTGAAGTCCAGCTGGAATGGACCCTTGGACCATGCAGTGATGCATTGCTCCAAGGTTTCTGTCCTGGATCACTTCATCCAGTGAAAGCCCTGGAGAAAATTCTGTCTTCCAGGGTTCTCTTTGAAACCACACAGTGGGTCTGCGCTTTGAAAATGCAGTTTCTTCTCCACTTCTGTTACAATTTGGTCCTAATGGGAATCTTCCAAAGAAATTACCACTCAGGAAACACCCATCATTCAAAAGAAATTTTTTCCCTGAAACAAATATACTTCAGTGAGACTTTTGAAGGGTGAGCTTCCAAAGGTAATGATGATAGAAAATAAGAAAGGGATGTGTGGATACTGACTCCTGCCAACTAAGAAATCATATATGTAAAACACTTTGCTTGGAAGTGCAAGGGTTACATTCAAGACCCTGTACTGAGCTGTGAGGTGTCACAAGCCCAGTATCCTAACCTCTGGCTTTTTCAGTAGTTTGATGAAGCAGAGCAAGTCAGTCAGCATTTCTTTGGTCTGTATGACTTTTAAACAACCTCCTGCCTCATCATTCAGTGCAGACAGTTGCTTCCCAAGTTAAATGTTTATAAATTCACCAGCCTGAGCATGGGGCCTTCACTGTGTCAGCTCATCAGTGAGTTTCACTTGGTATGACTTGTACCTTGACCATCTTGCTGCAGCTCTGCTTCCAAGCAATCTTGTGTAGCCTTGCCACACAATGGAGATGTTATTCCACATCATTATTTCCACAAAATGGAGACTTTCCCTGCCCCTGAGTGCTCACACTCCTGCAGCTGGGTTAATGGTACCAGCATCTTCCTCTTGGAGCCTTTTTGACTGACTTCAAGGTTTCTGTCTTTGTGTGTTTAATTTCTTGCTGCCCAAATTAATTTCCCTACTTGTAACTTTTTTTCTACTGACTTCAGTGAAGCTTTCCCAGGACTCCTAATCTTGATGACCTTTCAAAGAAGAAACACAAGTCAGCTTGTTTCCCCAGGCAGTTTTTCTTAATTTCTTACAGCTCTGTTGGCAACACATTGCCACCTCCCTCTAATTTCCTCTGGATATGTTGATGCCTCTCCTAGCTCTAGAGAGACTAATCAATGTCAGGAGGAAAACCAGCATTTTTGGCTGCTTGCAGGGGAGGCAGTTTGTCTTGTTTAAGGAAACTCTGGAGAGGGTCTGTGAGACACAAACCAGAGTGAATCACCACCTCTCACGAGCTGACAACATACATGTCTACAGTTTTCCTTGCACTGATTTTTTCAGTCTGTGTGAGCTATGAGTGTCGCCACTGGGGTTACTTTTCACCTGGCTGCTGAGATTCCTGTGGAGGACCACCACATAACTTTTTTTTGCACTGTGATGTGGCTTTTTTGCACCAGGTGAATTAGAAGGCATTTGGAGATGACCAGCTGAGACAAGAGCTGAAGCTCAGCTCTCCAGACATGTCCTCCTGTTGAAATCAACCTTAAAAAGCCAGCCTAAATGACTTGCCAAAGATCACCCAGGATATCTGTGACAGTAACAACTGAAGTCTGCTCTCCCCTCTTCCAAGTCCATGCCCTAAACAGTGGTTTATCATTAATCTTTTCTGTAGGACTTTGAGAGAGAAGATGTAGAGATTTCCAAGGAAAAAAAACCCAACTCTTTATTCTTGAAACCTCTGTAAAGGCTGCGAAGCTGTGTATTTTTTTTTTTAATGCAATGGGACCAATATAAACAGTGCAAAAATAATATTAACCTTCAGCCCACGTTGGTCTGCAATCAGAACAGCCTTTCCCATCTTGTCCTCTTTCTTTCCCCGCTTCCATATTGAGGACATTTAAAGAACAACAAAGACTCAAAGACTCAAAGACTAGTCACAGGGTCTGGATTTCTGGCACAGCCTGAGCTACTGCAGAGGAGCAACATTTTGTATTCAGATGACTCGCTGACTCTGTCATAGCCCTGATAAAACATCATTAAAACCAGTTATTTCTAATGACATATTCCAGTGCAATGGAGATTCCTGTGTACACTAATTTGCCTCGAGGATTGCATCATCCCGACGGAAGTGTAGCCAGAGAGATTTAAAACAAAAGCGGTCTGTCTCCAGGCTGAGCTGTGGTACTTGGCAGAAATACTACTCTCCACGGAGCCCAGTGTGCTGTTTTAGCATACTGCTCCCCTCTCTGTAATGTCACACTGGACTGATGGCATTTCTGGGCTCCCAATCCCTAAAGATGAGCTATTCAAGCTACCAATGCCCTTGCATGAGGTTATTGGTCCACACAGGGCCCTGTGCTGTTAGCATGACCAGATTTCAGGGGAGATATTCAGGAAGCAAATTGTTGAAATGGAGCCTCTTATTTTCAAAGCAAAAGCCATGGAAAGCTGATGATAAATTTGTTAAAGGGCTGACATATTTATCCCTGTTGCTGTCTCAGTAGTATATTAAGTAGGATCGTAAGTTGAGGTGAATTGAGAGGGTTGGATGTCCAGAATGGGGGAAGGATTTCCTTGCCCACCTCAAGGATTCACACAGTGGAAGCAATCCCATGGCACCCATTGTAAACCCCAAAAGCTGACATATATCCCATGCTGCCTGGCAGGACACCTCTGGGTATTGACCTTAGGACAGGTAGATCTGGTGAAATTACAGAAGGTGTCTTCTGGGTGTCTGTGGAAGAGCAAAAAGAGAGAGAGAGAAAGAGAGAGAGAGAAGAGAGAAAGGGAGGAAGGGAGGAAGGGAGGAGGGGAGGAAGGAAGGAAGGAAGGAAGGAAGGAAGGAAGGAAGGAAGGAAGG